>JAYESA010000016.1:59238172-59838172 GCA_036927795.1 Iris macrosiphon
ATAATGAAATAATGAAATATTGAACTTAATATCTTTTTTTGGTATTTAGATCAATCGTCTAGACACAAAACTTGTGAATGAATCTATTAGAACTCTAGCCAAGGGACCAATTTATGTCGTCAAAATCTGGCCAAGCTACTATGTGAATGCATTTATATTCAAGTCAACAAATGCTCAAATAAGAGACAACTTCCTGGATCTGGATTCCAAGAAAAATAGTCATTGTTTTCTCAAATCTTCGAACTACAAAGACGTCTATCAAGGCCATGATTTCTTTTTTGTCTTACGATAAATTATAGAGTTGACATATAAATATGGCACAGAGCCTGCTAAGATAGTATTTTTTAAGTACGATTGGTTTGATCTGATCCAAGATCAACGTTGAAAATTGACAAGCATGGTCTTGTGTATATAAATTCCTGACGTCAATGTCAAGAAAATGAACCATTTATCCTATCAAGTCAGGCTCAGCTCATGTATTTTACAACTTATCCTAAACAAAGAATAGCAAGGTCGGACTGGTAGGGAATAGGCAAGACAAAAGCTAAAAATATGTTCGATATTGGCAAAATAGCTTATTAGGAGGACGAGCTACCTCTTGTAAAAAATATTGTAGATGTGGACTAAATGAAAGTTTCTCATTACACGTATAATCATATAGAAGAGAGAGAATTATCCGAAGAGGAAGAAGATGTAGATAAATGTGAGGACGAGGACGATCAGGAAGAGGAAGACGAGGAAGACGAAGAAGAATTTTTAGAATAGGACTGTAAATAAAATAAAATCCATTTAGACTCGTTACATGTATTATGTTTTGACTGTAGAATAAACCATCTATTTAGATCACTTGTGACGTACTAGTTATTCACTATGCAATTTCAATTAGACTTGTGGCCATGTAATACTTTTTTCTTCTTCTTTAGAATTTTTTCATGTTATACATATATATATGTGTATTTCTTTTATCATCATATGTTGTTAACATGTTGTTTGATGATAAACAGAAGAATGAAACTAGGTTTATACGAAACCCTTTCTTTGTTTACAAACAAGAAAAATAGTACAATTAATCTTATACGAGATGTTAAGTACAATAAAAAATAATTCTTGGGAAATATTGCTATAGGAGTTTGATCTGCGGTCGATCATTTTGTCCCTTGGACCACACGATGACGAAGAAGTGCTGTAGAAGAAGAAGAAGTTTCAAAGATTGTAAGTGGGATTAAACTGTCAACCAACACTCTCTGTTTTATGCTTTCTCTCTCTTTTGATTCGATCTTCTGGATTATCTTCCTTGATTCTGATCTTTTCTCCTGTGACCGAAAGTCTCTATTTATAGAGTTCAATTACAGTAACTGTCCAGTCGACGTAGAAGCCAAACTGTGGAGAGAGTCGCACTCTTTACGTGGAGGTTATAATAACTGCTACCCACGTTTGAATGATCTCCTGAATCCGCGTGTGACGCGTGTTCCATTATGTGGTAATGAGTATAACTGCTTCTCGAAGACCTTGGCATACAAGCCACATAGGTAACTGCTCCTCGCGTAAAGATGGTTGGCATAAAAGCTAAATAACTGTCTTGTTGGCGTAAAAGCCAAATAGATATCTTGTTGGCGTAAAAGCCAAATAGTCGTCTTGCTGGCGTGAAAGCCAAAATAGAGCGTAAAACTTGAAGCTGCATGAATAATAGATAACCAGCGTAAAAATAGCCAATTATCCTTCTTGACTGAGGTCTTGAGCGTATTTTGTGCCAAATAGCCTTATCGCCTACCTTTGCAAATATAGCCTGCGTTGACGTATTTCGAGGAGATAGCATACGGCGTACTCCTATAGTTAAAAATAGCCTGGTTGGCGTAACATGCAGGGATAGTGATGTGAGCGTATTAGTCCTAATTTTAGCTCTCCCAGTCATTAAAAATTGAACAAAATCGCATGCATTAAATGAAGAGATTTGTCCCCATCTCGCGCATTAACTGCAGAGATATGCCTCGAGTTCTGTATAAAAAATAGTTTTTGACGTGACGTCTGATTTTGTCTCATCTTGAGCGTAAAAACTCATCACTGCCTGTGTAGAATAGGCAGTGTATTCCTTGAATGTGTAAAAACTACTTGTATCAAGGATATGCCACTAAACGACAGTCTGGGGCTCTGTGCAGAATCATCATTATAGCCGTCCTCTCGATCGTCGTGCAGTACTCTCAGTCAGGAGTCAGGTTCACTATTTTTGTCTGACAGGTTCATTCGAGGAATATGAAGAGTTCCTCATACAACTTCACGCTGCATTAAAAGTAGACATATTTTACACCGGAGGGAGGTGTAGCGACCTTTTACGCCAAAACAGCCTTGAAGTGCTGCTTTACGCGGGCAACTCTGAAGTCATGTTTTACGCCACACAGCGTTGAAGCTCTGTTTTATGCGTGCTTCATGTATGTTGGGGGGTTTTACGCGTATAATTCTCTAGTGTATTTTTCATGCTTCTACAAGACCCCCTTCAAAGTTTTCAAATTCCTTGTAATTTGAAATACTTTGAATGAAGCATGAAATGATCAATTGTAACTGACTTTTTCGAGTGTAAAACTCAGATTAATATATACGCGTATTCTGCTGACTAATCTGTCCCGCGTAATGCGTAAAACCATAGATCTATAGCATCTGAGCATAGAAAAAGCTTCTAAGCGTAAAACCATAGATTTGTAGCTTCTGAGCGTAAAATCGTAGATTTGTAGCATTTGAGCGTAAAACCGTAGATTTGTAGCCTCTGAGCGTAAAAAGCTTCTGAGCGTAAAACCATAGACTTGTAGCCTCTGAGCGTAAAACCGTAGATTTGTAGCCTCTGAGCGTAAAAAGCTTCTGAGCGTAAAACCATAGATTTGTATCCTCTGAGCGTAAAACCGTAGATTTGTAGCCTCTGAGCGTAAAAAGCTTCTGAGCGTAAAATCTAGATCCACTACGCAACATGACTGTCTGTCTTCTTTTTTTCAAATGATAGGCTGACGTAGTCCAAAATCATAACCGACTAATAAATATTGGATTTGGTTAGGGATTCGAAGAGTTATCTGAACTCTATAAATAGCCCAAGGTCTTGAGAGAGAAACCCTTCAACTGTTTTTGCAAAACCCTTCGTCACTTTGAGAACTCCTCGTCTTCGTCTCTTTTCTGAGAACTTTGAGCTTCGCCATGGCACCGAAACAGGCTTCCATTGCTAAGGAAAAGAAAACTGCTTCTTCATCTCGATCTTTTGCTCAAGCACGAGCAACCCCCATTAGGCTGAGCGAGCCATGATCTGAACGAAGTGCTCCTCCGTCGACCTGTGCTCCGGGCATCACAGGTAAAGACTTCGAGAGAAATAGAGAACATTCAGCACACGTACGTATATGCGCAACAATACGCCCATATTTCTAATGTGTCAGCGTAAAAACTCTATATTTTTTGCAGTTTGGCGTAAAAACCCAGACTGTCAAAATTTGGTGTATACTTCAAATTTTGAGTTTTACGCGCTGGATATAAATTCCAGTGTAAAAAATTCAAATTTTGGTAGTCTAGCGTAAAGACTCAGACTGTTATATTTTGGCGTATACTGCCAACCTTGAGTTTTATACACTGGAAATAGATTCCAGCGTAAGACTCAAGTTTTTGCAGTCCGGCATTAAAGCTCAGACTATTAGTCTTTGGCGTATCCTGCAAGAGTGTTGTCACGACCCGCACCCGATGTAGGGATGCAAGTCAGAAATAACGCCCAGCCTACGCCGTAGAATCGGTGGTAGAACGCTGTCTTGGCCTACTATACTATCTAAAATCTCACAATAATATGAATTCTGCCAATAAAATCTAAACACTAAAATCAATCATATTCTAAAGCACAAGAAGATATCAAGGAAGTCTAACATAACTATCCATTTAATATATATAAACAATAATAGAAATAATATTTAATCTCATACTCTATGCCGAAAATAAATCCGGTACCAAAATGCTAAAGAGACTAACTATGAAAACTAATGATCCGAATAAATCTTCCGGCAATCACTCTAGAACTAGTGGATCCAAGTCTGCACCATCTATAAGTCGAAGTCCATAGTATGTCGGACACCAATCTCTCGGATCCTCTGAAAAATATTTTCCAATCAGGAATAGAGCGAAGTACATACCTCTGAAAGTAGTTCCAATAACATAATCGAGCATATATAACAAGCAATAGAAAAAGGATACAAGATGCACAAGTAATAATAATGTACAATACAAGAAGAACAGGCAATAAGCACAATAAGAACTGAAAAGTAAATACGGAAAATAAACCGCAAGTAGAAAACAAGAATACTAGCTATGTGATTTAGAGTGCAAGTTCGTTATGTGATTGGCTTAGGTTGCACATGAGGTATAAAGGTAACTCCATTATACACGAGGTGTATAATCGACATGCACATGAGATCAAGAGGGCTTTGATCACATAACCAACTCCTACTCCCCCTCCCCAACCAATACTCATCGATCCAATCACGACACGTAACGTACATGATCACGATATAGTCACACTAGCACACGAAATAGTGGATGCACAAGAAGCACATGAAAGTCAATACCCGATGCACACGATGAAATACATGTGACTAGGTACCCGTTGCATACGGTAGGGATAACACCTCCTGACGGGATCCATATAGCACAAGTCAGTGAAATCACTGTGTCGAAAATCAATGTATACAATTCTAGAATATGTATATATACAATATTATGAATTAAAAACAATCAGAGAAATGTATTCGCTTGCGGTCCAGAGCAATGAATGTCAAACTGTCCGAACTGGTGTCACACAAACCTATATATGGAATATTGCATTAATACAAGGATCTGGAAGAAAATAAGTTAAACTAGTCAACTTGTAGGTCATAAAGTTATTTCTAAGTCAAAAGTCAAACTAGGTCAACTCTAAGTCAAACAGGTCGAACTATAGTCAAACTATGGTCAACAACCTATTTCTAGGTTGCATCAGTCTAACTCAAAGATATTGGGCTCACACACACTATGAATCTAGGCCATACAAGCTATAACTTAGGATACTAAGATACCGTATCTCAGGATACGCAAACAATAGGTAAATATCATATATCTTTAATAAAGCAATATTATATATATAAATTATAATTACAAATGCTAAAAGATTATCATGGTTTTGAACCAACTTGATATCGCAATAGTAAACCTCTATCTTGATACCCAAACCCAATACATTGGATATCCTCAATACCTTGGTATTTACCTTGGTATCTCAAGATAATGTCACTCTAATATATATATATTAACTATCCAACTATAACTATAAACTACCATGTATTTAGTATTTATACCATACTATATACCTTATTTTAGTCACCTTAATACCAACCCATAATTAATTTACAACTATCATATTACTATGCCAATACCTACTACTCATACCTTGGTATATCTTGATACTTACCTTGGTATCTCAAGATAATTGCCAAAATTTTATATATGTACTAACTACCCAACAATAATTACATATATCAATCCAATATAACTCTAGTACGTACTAATAGAATAAATACTAACTACCAACTACACACTAACTATTAATACATATATACGTACATATATAACTAAAAATATATAATATATAAAAGATACTCATAACCATTGATAACTAAAATATACTAACTTACTCAATAATATTATGTGCTACAACTAAATATATACATATATAGTATAATACAAATAGCAATTAGGAACATATTTATATATATATTAATTACCATATATATATTTAAGTACATATATATAACTCACCATATATATTTATATAATATTTATTTAAATACATATATATAACCCACAATATATATTTATACAATATATATTTAAATACATATAATCCACAATATATATATATTTATACAATATATATTTAAATACATATATATATAACCCATAATATATATTTATACAATATATATTTATACAATATATATAACTATACATACACTTATACATAGTAAATTGTATAAAATACCACATAGTAACATACACACACATACATATTAATATGTAATATAACTATACATATATGTATACGTATATAAAATCATACACTATATAAATATATAACAATATATAATATAACTATATATATAACCACATATAAATATATCTACTATATTATATACATATACTACCACTTTTAAATATATATCTATATGTAGAAAAATAGCTACATAATAAATATACACATATAGTATATGCATAGGTACATAGATCTAAGACACAACATTACATAAATATATATACACAATATTATATCTATATATATACATATATATAATTATACTTCTCCATAAAATAAGAACACAAAAGAATTAGATCTATAATTAAATTGCACATACATGGACCGTATCACCCCGTATCCCACTAAAATTAGAATACGCATGCGACACGAGTCCACCACACATCCAAATGTACCCCGAAGGACACGAACAAGTCATATATATTATTTATGAATAATACGAAGAGTCAAATATAAATCTACGTGTCCGTGTCAAATTGTGACATGCCCAAAGTCCCGTGTCGGAGGAAAAATCTCCAAATTAACACGTATCACCAAATTGATGGGATACGACCTACACGTACCCAATTATCGATACGACACTAGCCCCAAACACACAAGTACATGCCAAATTGATCTATAGGACCAATTGACACACACAACAATTGTTAATTTCAGAATTTTCCAAAAATTGATACAAAAAGTACCATAACTTTCTCAATAGGCCTCCTATGAACACAAAACAAAAATCTATGGGTAGCGTATGCATATGGATTGATTTTCCATGGTTAAATCTCAGATTTAGACCCTAAATTAAGGGGAAAAACTGAATTATACCTATTAGGAGATGGATTCCCAATGAAACCTCCAAATTTGATGAAATTGACCTCCAACTTGTAGATCATTGCTCCTCTTTATAGATCCATGCTTCCTCCTTGTAGATCCTTGCTCTAATAGCCTCCAATGGTGATTTGGAAAATAATTGGGTGAAAATATGGTAGGGATTTGGTTGAGGAAATTTTCTAGATCTAGATTTGGAATAAAAGTGAAGAGAGAGAAAGTTTTTATCCCATTTATATAGGCCTCACTTGCCCCATCCCTCAAGCTACTATGTAAAGTCTAAAATACCCCTTGGGGCCTCTCATGAAGAAATTAATTAAGGAGGAAAGCTTCTAGTCTAATGGGTTTAACATAATTAATCATCCTCCTAATAATTGGGCTTCTAATTATTGGGCTCAATTCTAATTAGAATTAAATGTTGGTCCATGAGTCTAAACTAAACTAGTTGGTCCACTAACACAAGTCCAAAATTAAATCTAACATGCTAATAATAAATAAATAATACAATAAATAAAATTTAACATGCACAATATGTAATTAATTACCAAATGACTAAAATATCTTTTCTTAGAAAATATGGTTGTGACAAATCTACACCCCTTTGAAGAATTTCGTCCTCGAAATTAAAACTCTCACCCCTCTCTCTTGGCCAGTTATATTCTATTCATACAAATCTTACTATGGTCAAATCCCATCAATTATAGTCTAAAATGCCCAGCCTACGCCGTAGAATCGGTGGTAGAACGCTGTCTTGGTCTACTATACTATCTAAAATCTCACAATAATATGAAGTCTGCCAATAAAATCTTAATACAAAAATCAATCACATTCTAAAGCACGAGAAGATATCAAGGAAGTCTAACATAACTATCCATTCAATATATATAAACAATAATAGAAACAATATCCAATCTCATACTCTATGCCGAAAACAAATCCGGTAACAAAATACTAAAGAGACTAACTATAAAAACTAATGATCCGAATAAACCTTCCGGCAATCACTCCAGAACTAGTGGATCCAACTCTGCACCATCTATAAGTCAAAGTCCATAGTATGTTGGACACTAATCTCTCGGATCCTCTGAAAAATATTTTCCAGTAAGGAATGGAGGAAAGTACATACCTCTGAAAGCAGTTCCAATAACATAATCGAGCATATATAACAAGCAATAGAAAAAGGATACAAGATGCACAAGTAATAAGAATGTACAATACAGGAAGAACATGCAATAAGCACAATAAGAACTGAAAAGTAAATACGGGAAATAAACTGCAAGTAGAAAACAAGAATACTAGCTATGTGATTTATAGTGCAAGTTCGTTATGTGATCGGCTTAGGTTGCACATGAGGTATAAAGGTAACTCCATTATACGTGAGGTGTATAATCGACATGCACATGAGATCAAGAGGACTTTGATCACATAACCAACTCCTACTCCCCCTCCCCAACCAATACTCATGGATCCAATCACGACACGTTACGTACATGATCACGATAAAGTCACACTAGCACACGAAATAGTGGATGCACAAGAAGCACATGAAAGTCAATACCCGATGCACACGATAAAATACATGTGACTGGGTACCCGTTGCACACGGTAGGGGATAACACCTCCTAACGGGATCCATATAGCACCAGTCCGTGAAATTACTGTGTCAAAAATTAATGTATACAATTCTAGAACATGCATATATACAATATTATGAATTAAAAATAATCAGAGAAATGTACTCGCCTGCGGTCCAGAGCAATGAATGTCAAACTGTCTGAATTGGTGTCACAGAAACCTATATATGGAATATTGAATTAATACAAGGATCTGGAAGAAAATTAGTTAAACTAGTCAACTTCTAGGTCATAAAGTCATTTCTAAGTCAAAAGTCATACTAGGTCAACTCTAAGTCAAACCGGTCGAACTATAGTCAAACTATGGTCAACTACCTATTTCTAGGTTGCATGAGTCTAACTCAAAGATATTAGGCTCACACAATATGAATCTAGGCCATACAAGCTACAACTTAGGATAATAAGATACCGTATCTCAAGATACGCAAACAATAGATAAATATCACATATCTATAATAAAGTAATATTATATATATAAATTATAATTAAAAATGCTAAAGGATTATCATGGTTTTGAACCAACTTGGTATCACAATAGTAAACCTCTATATTGATACCCAAACCCAATACCTTGGATATCCTCAATACCTTGGCATTTACCTTGGTATCTCAAGCTAATGTCACTCTAGTATATATATATTAACTATCCAACTATAACTATAAACTACCATGTATTTAGTATTTATACCATACTATATACCTTATTTTAGTCACCTTAATACCAACTCAAAATTAATTTACAACTATCATATTACTATGCCAATACCTACTACTCATACCTTGATATATCTTGATACTTACCTTTGTATCTCAAGGTAATTGCCAAAACTTCATATATGTACTAACTACCCAACAATAATTACATATATCAATCCAATATAACTCTAGTATGTACTAATAGAATAAATACTAACTATCAACTACACACTAACTATTAATACATATATACGTACATACATACCTAAAAATATATAATATATAAAAGATACTCATAACCATTGATAACTAAAATATACTAACTTACTCAATAATATTATGTGCTACAACTAAATATATACATATATAGTATAATACAAATAGCAATTAGGAACATATATATATATATATATATATATATATATATATATATATATATATATATATATATATATATATATATATATATATATATATATATATTATTTACAATATATATATTTCAATACATATATATAACCCACCATATATATTTATATAATATTTATTTAAATACATACATATAACCCATAATATATATTTATACAATATATATTTAAGTACATATAATCCACAAAATATATATATTTATATAATATATATTTAAATACATATATATTACCCATAATATATATTTATAAAATATATATTTAAATACATATATATAATCCATAATATATATTTATATAATATGTATTTAAATACATATATATTACCCACAATATATATTTATAAATTATATATATAAAACTATATATATAACTATACATACACTTATACATAGTAAATTGTATAAAATATCATATAGTAACATTCACACACATATATATTAATATGTATATATAACTATACATATATGTATACGTATATAAAATCATACACTATATAAATATATAAAAATATATAATATAACTATATATATATAACCACATATAAATATATCTACTATATTATATATACATATACTACCACTTATAAATATATATCTATATGTAGAAAAATAGCTACATAATAAATATACACATATAGTATATGCATAGGTACATAGATCTAAGACACAACATTATATAAATATATATACATAATATTATATATATATATATATACATATAAATAATTACACTTCTCCATGAAATAAGAACACAAAAAAATTAGATCTATAATTAAATTGCACATATATGGACCGTATCACCACGTATCCCACTAGATTTAGGATACGCATGCGACACGAGTCCACCACACATCCAAACGTACTCCGAAGGACACGAACAAGTCATATATATTATTTATGAACAATACGAAGAGTCAAATATAAATCTACGTGTCCGTGTCAAAATGTGACATGCCCAAAGTCCCGTGTCGGAGGAAAAATCTCCAAATTAACACGTATCACCAAATTGATAGAATACGACCTACACGTACCCAATTGTGGACACGACACTAGCTCCAAACACACAAATACATGCCGAATTGATCTATAGGACCAATTGACACACACAACAAATGTCAATTTCGGAATTCCCCAAAAAAAGATACAAAAAGTACCATAACTTTCTCAATAGGCCTCCTATGAACACAAAACAAAAACCTATTGGTAGCGTATGCATATGGGTTGATTTTTTATGGTTAAATCTCAGATTTAGACCCTAAATTAAGGGGAAAAACTGAATTATATCTATTGGGAGATGGATTCCCAATGAAACCTCCAAAATTGATAAAATTGGCCTCCAACTTGTAGATCATTGTTCCTCTTTATAGATCCATACTTCCTCCTTGTAGATCCTTGCTCTAATAGCCTCTAATGGTGATTTGGGAAATAATTGGGTGAAAATTTGGTAGGGATTTGGTTGAGAAAAATTTCTAGATCTATATTTGTAATGAAAAATGAAGAGAGAGAAAGTTTTTATCCCATTTATATAGGCCTCACTTGCCCCCTCCCTCAAGCTACTATATAAAGTCTAAAATACCCCTTGGGGCCTCTTATGAAGAAATTAATTAAGGAGAGAATCTTCTAGTCTAATGGGTTTAACATAATTAATCATCCTCCAAATGATTGGGCTTCTAATTATTGGGCTCAATTCTAACTATAATTAAATGTTGGTCCATGAGTCTAAACTTAACTAGTTTGTCCACTAACACAAGTCCAAAAATAAATCTAACATGCTAATAATAAATAAATAATACAATAAATAAAATTTAACATGCACAATATTTAATTAATTATCAAATGACTAAAATATCCTTTCCTAGAAAATATGGTAGTGACAAGTGTAGCGTCTAGCATAAAACTGACTTATTTTTTTGCTTTTTGTAGTGGACCTGCAGATCCCTCCTTTGGCTGAAGTGATGGTCTCTGCTGTTGGGAGGCTGAATTCTAACTAACTGAAGGACTTGTCCCATGTGACATTCCCCATCTCTGGAACCGAATATCCTCAAGAAAGGGGAACTCTGATCTCGTCCCAAGGAGAACTAATGCTGCTGAGTATGATCAGTTGGGAGCCCCTGACATACATTGATGGGACTGAATATAAGAAACCAGGTTTTTTATTCGGGGATGTTATCGATAAACAATCCCAGACTAAGCCCAAGAAAGAAGATTGGTTATTTTCTGCTGAGGGCACGGTCATGTATCAGCCAAGGATGTTTAGAGATTACCCTATCTCGGCATTCTTCTATGCCACATATCCTAGGAAGATGATGTAGACTCTGACTCCCGATCTTCATGGGCGGCCAGGAAAGAACTCATACAAGAAAGGATTGAACCGAGGAGCCTTTATGAGCAGTCCTTCAGGCCCTGTTATGCCTTTCAGAGAATTACTGCTGGGCCGCGTCCCGAGTGGAGATACTTCCCCGATCCAGCCGGTTCAAATATCGACTTTCTGTAATGACTTTATGGGGTAGGGAGGAGTGTACCCCAAGGTTAAACCAATCACAAGTGGATGGCTTAGCCCTGGGAATCTTCGATGGGCTAGTTTAACTGCCTGGGCCCTGAAGCACTTCCAGATGGAGCTGTAGAGTATTGGCTTATTTTGGCTGTGAGTGCCACTAGTGTTGGGCGGCCTCTCAACCCCAACTTGTTTTTAGCTTTGATGGAGCGATATAATTCTTTCACTGGGACTTTCTCCACTCCACTATGTGAGTTGGACTTAGCCCTTCATGAGATGGCAGAGATTTCAAAGTTGCCAATGGAAGATACTCCTTATGAAGAGTACGTTCCCACAAACAGGGAGCTGAGGGATACAAACACTCGGGCAGTGGCAGTGTACCAGGAGCTGATGAGCCACTATCTTGCCTATACCACCTTCTACAAAGAGCCCTCTAATTTGGCTCATATCAATAAATGGGTATCCTACCTCTTCTTCCATCAGGCCAGAAATGTCAAGCCGGACAAGGTTGTAGATAGCAAAGATAAGCCTTTGAATCTTCTGAGTATGCTTAATGCCAATACAGTCGATGATCTCATTAAAGACGCAGGGGCTTCAGATTATGTTCTCGATGAGGAGATAGTGGATTATCCTGCAGGCACTAAAGCCTTCAGTTATATGAGGCATTGTCGCAAGCCTCTGTCAAGAGAAGCTCAACTGGCTGGCTTCTTTTTTGTTTGGCTACGCCGATGGGTGATGCCAGGTATCGCGTCTGCGAATCGCATTCATCGCAACACCTTATGGCCCGTAGTGCGCTTGGTATTGGAGCGAGATTGGGCCTGGTCCCTGCCATGGTGTGCAGGATTCAAGCTGGCCTGAGGGTCATTACTGATGGGCTGCTTGCAGATGATATACAGTGTGAAGGATTAACCAGAGTGGAATTGCCATTCTTATATCTGAAGGGATGGTTAATCCTTCACAACACCAGAGTGATGTCTCCTGGCTCTGCCAGTGGTTCGGGAAATAACTTCCTGTTGAATTACAAGAATTTTCTTTGAAATGTGACTAACGTCATAGATTATCGACGAGCATTAAATTTTGCCTATGGTTGGAAGCTCTTCTGTACCGTCCCCCCCCCGTACATATCAATTAGCAGGGGACAAAACATTAGGATGCAGGTCAGGGGAAGACTATTCTTTCTCCTGAAGCCTTTTACTGGTTGGTCTGCATTAGAACTTCTCATCTGCTGTACAAAAGTGAGTACCACTACTATTTGGAGCCTTATTTGCCCAGCCGGTTTACCAGACAATTTGGGTACGACCAGTTGCACGTAGGGAATCATGTCACCAGCTTCAAGTCCAAAGGTGGACTTATTGATAGAGCTAGAGGATGGCGGTACTTCATCATGTGTTGTACTAGTGTAATCTTTGTTGTGCCCGCGACTTCTGTCTCTACGGAGTTGTGCATTCTTCACTCGTATGCGCAGTTTTATGCGTCCATCAATACCTTCCATCATGATTTTGATGTGTATGGAAGTTTCAGGATGCCCTCCCATAAGTCCACTGGAAAAGAGGAGATCCCATCTGTCTTCTCTGATGAAGGTGAAGACACTATCGGTGCAGATAATTTCTTGTTGATAATACCGAGAGGCGTAATAGCTCCGATAATAGAGCCTCTTATTATCTCCAATAAGTGAAAGGCTTCCACTCTGAAAGAGCCTTCCCCCCCACAAGAAAAAGATGGTCAGAGGTCCTAAAAGGACTTCCACCAAGGGGGCCTCTAGGAGTGAGCCTGTTGTTTCCCCTATTGGGGATGATTCTTTGATCAGAGGTCATTTGCCTTTTAGAGAGGGAACCTCCACAGTTCTGGCTGACAGTGCTGGAGATTCTTTGTTCGCGATCACTGCCGCTACTACCGCTACTGGTAGTGTTTCGAGATCGCCTTCGAGACCGAGCATATTAAGAATCAATATACCTTTATCCAGACAAATAATAGGAATAATCCCTCATTTGTCTGTAAGTATTTCCAGTGAGATTCCATCCGATGAACCTTGAGTGGATCTGGGTGATGACTGGGATGACTTCCCTCAAACGTCAGTTGGTGCACCCTCTTCTCCAGGTATGACAGCATGTTTAGCATCATTAAGAAATGATTTAGCTATATAGGCTGCAGACGCAACATACATACCATCGGCCATGGGTAAATGTTGTCTTTATATTTTCTTCAGGAAAATTAACATCAAATTGATATTAACTTTCTCTTGTCTTCTTTTCAGGCGAAGACATCTCTGGGGAGGGCGGAGTTGACACAACTTCTGACTTTGTTGCGGATCTATTTAATGAAACGGAGGTGCTCGACGTCGAAGAAGCATGCTTTGAAGCTGTCGATCTTTCACCCGCAACATTCTCGGGTGTCATCCCGCCAGTGGCAGTTCAAATAACAACTGAGGAGGATGAACCCATCATCACGTCCGTGCCTCCTTTGTCGAGTATACCAGCAACTTCAACTGTTGTTGGTGTCTCTTCTTTTGTTGCTCCATCTGTTTAAGCAACGACTGTGGCAACCTCCTCTTTAGTCATTCCAGAAAGGAGACTTACCGATATTGTGGCCACTTCCAGCATCCATTCGAGCTTTGCTATTGTAGAAGCATAAAAAATATGCTGGATAGCTATACACAGCTTGTGGATGCAAGGCAGCGTAAACAGAGGACCTTAGAGCCATCAAACGTACAATGGGGCTTTTTCGCTGAGTACAGCGTAAGAATGTAGGCTCAAGGACCATCCGCGTAATGTAGTATGTCCAGGCTGCTTCAGCGTAAACAGGGTACTTCATCGCCTTTATGGCGTAAAACTCATCCGTTTTCAATATAGCATTGAAGTGTACGAGGAACGCTTCGTATTCTTTAAAATGAACCTGTCAGATCATGCAATAAACCTGACGTTTGGACTCCTGACAAAGAGTACTGCACGATAACCCAAGCGACAGGTATAATGATGGCACAGCACTGCAACCCAGGCTGTCACTTACTGTCATTTCCTTTGCATAAACCACTTTTACACATACGAAGAATATGCTGCCTAGTTTTACACAGGCCGATGAGAGCCGTTTATGCTCCGCAGAAGACAAACAGCCTGCCACGTCAAAAGCTGTACTTCGTACAGGGCTCGAGGCACGTCTCTGTATTTAATATGCAGAGCGGTGACAGTTTCTCGGGGCACGTCTCTGCACTTAAAGCGCCGATTACTGACAGATGCCCAAGGCATGTCTCTGCACTTGTTGCACAGAAGGGTGGCAGGCCTTCAAAACAAGCCTCCTCATTTAAGGCACAGGATAATGGCGGATCTCCACATTTAATGCTGGAGATTTGATTAATGTCACAGAACCGTCGTTTAGTGACATCCCCTTTGCGTAAACTACTCTTACGCATATAAGGGAATACGTCGCCCAGTTTTACACAGGCAGACGTGAGCTTCTTACGCTCCACAGAAGGCAAACAGACCGCCACATTAGCAGTCACTCTTCGTACAGGATTCGAGGCGCGAATCTGCATTTAATACGCAAAATGATGGCAAATCTTAAAGACAAGCCTCTGCATTTAATGCATAGGATGGGGGCAGATCTCTGCATTTAATGCAAGAGATTTGATTATATCTCCAAGAGCCGTAATTCCGGCTAAAACATCTACATCATCTCGGCTTCTACGCCTGCTCGGCTTCTATGCCCACCCGACCTCTAAGACCACACGGCTTCTACGGCTACTCGGCCTCTATGACCACACGGCTTCTACGCCTACTCGGCTTCTATGCCTACTCGGCTTCTATGCCCACTTGGCTTCTACGCCTACTCGGCTTCTATGCCCACTCAGCTTCTACATCTACTCGGCTTCTATGCCTATTTTGGCTTCTATGCCATGGTGACAGTCATTGGCTTCTACGCCAACCTCTTCTACACAAGGGATAACTACCTACGTGGCTTCTACGCCGTGATCTTTGCAGCAAATTTATGCATTTTGTCCCTTAGTTGGATGCGCGTCACATGCTCACTCAAAAGGTCATATATACGCAGGCATTGGTTATTTTAAACCGTCGTGTAAAAGGGTGTTGTATTTTCCACTACTCGGTTTTTACGCCGACTGTGTGGTCACTGTCACTAAAAACTCTATAAATAGAGACCTCTATCAACAGAGGAAAAAGGGTCAAAGAAATTAGGTCGGAAAATAGATCAAGAAATCCAGTATCAGATCCAACGGTCGCAAAGATCGAAGATCAAACGGTCAAGGGAGAGAGGAGAGGAGAACCCAGAGCTCAGAAAAAGAGAAGGGATCGACGACTTTGGCATCGGGCATCCCCCCCCTCTTTAGCAACCTTCGAAGCTGCTTTCTGTCTTCCACGGCACTTCTTCAACATCGTGTGGTCCAAGGGCTAAAGTGATCGACTGCAGATCAGACACCTATAGCAATATTTACCCAGATTAAATAAATTGTACTTAGACATCCTCGTGTAGGATCAAATTGTACAATCTTGTTTGTAAACATAAAAGAAGTGCGAGTTTTCGTATAAGACCTCATTTTCCATATTATCAATCTTTTCTCATTTATTATCTTAAACAAGATGGTGACTCTGTTGGGGACATCTTTCTCTTCTGATGAGGAAGATATTGCTCAACACGATACGGTATCCGTGGGATCCATGAAGAAGACACTGGTCGTCCAGTTCGACCAGTCTGCCTACGAAGATATGCTTCGAACAGGGGGTAGCTCTCACTCCCTCTCCGTCCAAAGCAACAGGAAGCTGCGCAAGGTCTGGATGCCCAAGTCATCCTCTACCATTCCTGTGGACTCTCCGATCTCTCCGACCAATGAGGTTGTAGCTTTGCTCCCTCCGGGCCTTGCGCATAAAATTCAGTCACCTGTCTCTGCCAGGACCGACAAAACTTCTGGCAAAGCCTCAGCACTAACGCAGAAGTATAATCTGTGCCATGCGCATAAAATTTAGTCACCTGTCTCTGGCAGGACCAAAAAAACTTCTGGCAAAGTCTCAGCGCTAACCCAGAAGTATAATCCGTGCCTTGCGCATAAAATTCAGTCGCCTGTCTCCGGCAGGGCCAACAAAACTTCTGGCAATGCCTCAGCGCTAACCCAGAAGTATACTCTGCGCTCTGCACGTAAATTTTAGTCTCCCATCCCTGCCAGAATAGACGAAACTTCTGACAATGCCTCAACGCTAGTCCAGGAGCCTAATCTGCGCTCTGCGCGTAAATTTCAGTCTTCCGTCCCTGGCGGAATGGACAAAATTTTTGATGATGCCTCAGCGCCAAATCAGGAATCACAAACGCGATCCACGCATAAAAATGCTTCTGTCTTCCATAGAAAAGCAGATGATCACTGCAAACTACGCAAGGAAAAGCAAGCGGCGAACTACTCAGCTTCTCGACCTTTACACCAGCAAAGGAACAAGCCATCATCTTCTTCTTCTGCAACTCCTCCTAACCTGTGCAATTATCTGATCCAGAGACGCAAGGAGAGGGGATCTTCCAGCATGTCTATTTCGCCTCCTAACGAGCACTCCTGTAATAGTCATCAGATTGTAATTAATTGTTGCTTTTCTGAATCAAAACGGTCGATTTTTGACCGGTTGAGCTACTCTCCATCTTTCCAGGAAAAAGAGCCCACGCATGCATCTGTGAACATGGCTTCACACATACCTAGAGGAGGGTCGGACTCAAGACGTTATCCCTTTAGAACTCCGAGCCGAAGGAGATTCAACGTGCTCCTTAGGAACTTCGAAGCTAGGGTGTTCCAAAATACCCGTTCAAGGTCGTAACAACCGGCTCCGTACTCTTCTGATTCTGATGCTGGGAGTCGCCAGTCTCCCGAATCAGACGCCGAAAGTATAGAGTCAACTTCTACAGAGACCTATACTAATCTTTCAATGACACCCAGGGAGATGGGAGTCTATGCCATTGGAGATGAACACGAGGAATCTTCCCCATCCGGGAACACTGAGCAGCGCATTACTACACTGGAGACATCTCTGAAAGAAATGCAATCCATGATGGAGAACATGTACCAGATGATGCTAGCTCAATACGTAGCTGCCATGGCTCCAGCATCGGCCCCTCTACCTTAGATACGCATGGGGGTGGACTTACTACCATCCAATACGATCAAAGAGCCTGCTCTAGATCAGGAGTCAGCAGTTCCTTCGCTTCCTCACTCGGATAATGTATTACCTCCCGTCGAAGTCGCGATGCCATCGATTCCTCATCACTCCGGGGTCCCGCTACCGGCTGAAGATCCGATGTAGGCAGTACAGGAGTTGAAAGCCTAATTTGATGCCCTGAAGCACAAAGATCAGCTCAAGAAATTGGGAATCAACCAACCTTACCCAGTTATCTGGGAAGAGATCCCTTTCCCTCCTAGATACAAACCACAGACTATGGCTTTGTTCGAGGGAAAAATATCACCAAGTCAGTACATGAACTACTTCAGCATGATGACAGTGTTGTTACAAGGGAGCGACGTCCTCGTCACTCGGGTGTTCGAAGGCTGTCTCTCGGGAGTAGCTTACCAATGGTACCGAAGTCTGGCGGACAACTGCATTACTTCCTTTGAAGACTTTAAAGATTTGTTCTTCACAAGATTCTACGAGGGACGGATGGACATGTCTATGTCCTCTCTCATCGATGTCAGGCAGAAGGAAAAGGAAAATGGTCATACTTTCAGCGAACATTTTCGGCTAGCCACTCTGCAAATGCCTCCAGGAGTCCCAGACTCGGCATTGGTGGACATCTGCAGGAAGAACCTTCTTCCCGTGATCTCGGTGTTCACAGGACCATATCAGTTCCGTGATTGGCCCTCGTTCATCATCTCAGCGGTAGCCGCGGAGGACAATAGTCAGAAGGCGCGCGATAATGGCATCATGATCTCGGCCTCCGATAAAGGCAAGAGGTCATCCTCCAACATCGACCATCCTCGGGGTTCCAAGGGTAAAGAAGCTCTGGCAATCAACACGTCCAGGCAAAAGACGGTGGCCACCACGTAGACGAAGCCTGGGACTTCCAGGCCCATTGAAGTGTACTCTTTCGACGACGACGATATTCTAAGCATATTCGAATGTCTCGTCAAAAGTGGTAAAATTACCCTTCCTGAGGTGAGACGGCCCAATGAGGCCGGCAGTACCAACAATCCCAAGTACTGTATCTTCTATAGGTACATACACCACCCCACAAAGGTGTGCTATATACTGAAAAGGAAGATCCAGGAGCTGATCGATGCTAAGGCCATCACTCTACGCAACAGCGAGAAGACGGTCACGGCTAAGTTGATCTCCCTGCAATTTGGCAATCTGCCTCCCCAAGAAATCTCGGACGGTGTTACGCTTATTTCCCGGACGACAATGAACATCGTTAATCTTCCTCCAACTAGAGGTCAAAATCATGACTTGCTACCACTAACTACCCAGCGAGGCGAGACTACGTGGGTTCGTACAGATCTGGTGCCAGAGATCGAGAAAGAGACTCAAGCTGCTAAGGCTAGGTCTAAAAAAAGAACTCAAAGCACAAACTGTGTCACATGATTATGGTACACTCACATCAGAAGAGGAGGTCTTGGCTACTGGAACCCGCTCAGGGAAAGCCTGCCTCCAGGACTATGGAGCCAGCCAAGAAGATGCATCGGCAGACGCTTCAGCTGCCAAGCCTTCAGAACCGGAATCCGTCGTACCAGAGGCCGGTCCTTCAAGACCAACTTCGGCGGACAAAGGGAAGCAAAAAGAAGTGCGCTTCGATAAACCTATAAAAAATATTCAAAACATAGGTTTAGAGAAGCCATACAACTTCGATATCCTGGCCCAACTGGCTAATACACCAGCCAGGCTGTCCATCTTCGAGTTACTCAGGCTCTCTCAGGACACTCGTCAATTCCTGAGTGAAGCATTGATGCAGGAGGATGCATAATTGACCCAGCTCAAGTCCCCTACCGAAGAACCCATGGTGTGTCGTCAATGCCACAGTGTGATGGAGGTGATCCCAAACATCACATTCACTCAAGACGACATGCTGTTAAAATATAACAGACATGACAGACCCCTCTACTACACCGGGTACATCAATTCCATGGAGGTCGACCGAATTCACATAGATCCGGGATCGTCAATCAGCATCATTCCTCATAGTCTGCTCAGACCACTGAGGATTCCTAGCAGCGAATTGGCTACATCACCACTACAATCGTGGGTTTCAACGCCGAAAGAAGTAAGCTGTTGGGGAAAATTCACCTGAGGATCCAAATTGGCAACCTCAGATCGGTGGCTACATGTTACGTCATCGATTCAGAGGTGTCCTACAATATTTTGCTGGGTAGACCATGGATCCACGACCACAATATCGTTCCTTCAACTCTACACCAATGCTTCAAATATATAGACGTTCGAGGAACAGTACAAACGGAGATTGCTGACTTGAACCCGTTCAAAGGAGTAGAATCCTACTACTCTGATGTCGTGTTATACTCTCAAGACTGCAGGAAAGAGGTGTCAGTCGAAGCAGAAAAGGAATCCCACCGGGAGCCAGAAGAACCCTCTGCCAAGCAAACTCTGTCAATCCGGGTAAAAGGACGGACTACTCGTCAAAAAGCCATAAAACCTATGGCTATCCACCTGAATGAGACCAGGTCAGGAAAAGGGGGTGATCCTCTAGTGATCACTTTGAACCAGAAGCCTCCACCCTTGGTCATCAACCTTCGACGCAACAGGCAGCCGAGTGATATAAATGCAACCGGGAACGAAGTTTCAGATGATAATAACCATCCTCTTTTCCAGTATATTAACGCCCAAATTCCAAATCAGGAATCATTCCCCTACGATGATATAGAACCTATAGCGCAAAAATTCTTTGAAGCTATAGATTCCTATCATCCGTATATATGGGAAGTGGCGTCATCATCCAATATCACCACGACATATGGACCGCATAAGGATTCTATCTTCATTGTCCCGCCTACTTGCAGAGTCAGCATTCAATAGTCTTCGGCCGCATGCGCAATCAACCGACTGTGCAAGAGGATTCTTCTGACGACGATGTCGGTAAAATGCAGATTCACAGATACATCCCGTAAGCTCTGAAGATCATGCAAAATATGGGTTATAACTTGAAGCTGGAACCGGGTCTCAACTACGAGAAAGGCAGACGAATGTCGCTGCACGGCGATCCCTACTATCAACGAACTCGTTTCGGGTTAGGGTATACCACCTCCCTCGCAGCTCCTGAGACAAACGAGGATATCTTTTCCTCCTCTCAAAACGGCTCAGCGCCCTCCGACTCATCTCATGCTCTCGAGCGAACATTATTAGTAAATATGGTAGTGATAGACTCCTTCGAATCAGACGAACAGAAACCCGAACCATTTGAGAATGACGCTTGGGCTCAACAAATGGATACACAATGGGAGTTCCGCTTCGAGCAGAGAGAACCTCCCACTGAAGACAAAGTTATCCAAATTGATGGTTGGGATGAACTTTCACCAAAGCCGATATTTATCAGTAATAATCTTTCCGAAGCAGAAAGAAAAGAAGTTATCCAGCTGATAAAAGAATATATCGACGTCTTTGCGTGGAATTATGAGGACATGCTAGGCCTTGATCCAAAGGTAGCTACTCATAAGCTCAATATATTACCCGATTCAAAGCCTGTGAAGCAACACCAACGCCGGTTCCGCCCGGATATGATGGATGCCATTGAAACTGAAATCAAGAAGTTGATAGCCTGCGCTTCATCCGTGAAGAGCAATATCCCAACTGGGTCGCCAATGTTGTCCCGATCATGAAGAAAAATGGGAAAATATGAGTCCGTATCGATTACCGAGATCTGAACGTAGCCTACCCCAAGGATGAAATTTCTCTTCCCATCACAGACGTCATGATTGACAATACATGCAGTTTTGAACGTATGTCTTTCATGGACGGATTTTCAGGATACAATCAAATCAAGATGCATCCTGAAGACGAGAAGCATACTGCCTTCCGGACACCATTGGGAGTATATTGCTATACGGTCATGCCCTTCGAATTGAAGAATGTCGGGGCTATGTACCAACGGGCTATGAGTAACATATTCCATGAGTATTTACGCAAGACATTGGAGTGTTACGTAGACGATGTAGCTGTCAAGAGCCACCTCAAGGATAATCACATCCAAGACTTGAAGACAATATTTGACTTGATGTGCCAACATCAACTCAAAATGAATCCTACAAAGTCCTTTCTAGGGGTATCTAGTGGCAAATTTCTGGGATTTCTCATAACCACCAAAGGCATTCAAGTAGACCCTGATAAAGTCAAGGCCATCTTAGAAATGCGACCGCCCCGCAATCTGAGAAAACTCAGGGGATTTCAGGGTCGTTTGGCTTATATCCGGAGATTTATATCCAACCTCTCGGGGAGATGTCAGCCCTTTTCTCGTCTCATGAAGAAAGGTGTATCCTTCGTATGGGACGAAGCCTGTCAACAAGCGTTCGGTGATATCAAGCGCTACCTCACTAGTCCGCCAGTTCTGGTGCCTTCTGTCATAGGAAGACCATTCGTGCTGTATGTTCGAGCGATGGATCATTCTCTAGGAGCTCTTCTCGTACAAAAGAACGAGATGGGTCACGAGCAGGCTATCTACTACCTCAGCAGGATGATGGTCGGAGCCGAACACCAGTACAATCCATTGGAGAAAGAATGCTTGGCTCTGATGTTCGCTATTCAGAAAATGCGACACTATGTCACAGGCCAAACTATTCACATCATCTCCAGGATCAATCCTCTTTGGGTACTGATGAACAAGCCAAGTGTTCTTAATTCTTGACTCGCGACCTAGGCGATATTATTGACACCATATGACATGGTGTACGTCCCCCAGAAGTCCGTCAAAGTCCAAGCATTGGCATACTTCCTAGCTGCTCATCCGATCCCAGAGGCCTCCAAGCTGTACGAGGACATTCCCGACGAAGTTGTAGAGTGTAATTCCGCAATGGAAAGTGATGCATGGCAACTGTTCTTCGATGGTGCCTCCAAAACTGGTCCCAGGGGAAACGTGGTTTCGGGAGTAGGAATTGTCCTGGTTACTCCTGATAAGCTCGTCATCTACCGAGCATATTCTCTTAGCGAGCCATGTTCCAACAATATGGCAGAATACAACGCTCTACTAATCAGCCTCCATGTCGCTAAAGAATTGGGCGTCGAATCTCAGGAAGCTTTCGGTGATTCTCTGCTAATCGTCAATCAAGTCAGAGGAATATATGAAGTCCGGAATCCAGACCTTATCCCCTATCACCGAGCAACGGTCGAGATAGCCATGACATTCAAAGGATTCTTCCTAGAGCATGTGCCTCGATCTCAGAATCTGGAAGCTGATGCCCTAGCCAGTCTAGCTGCAGATTTAGCTACCCCTATAAGAAGGCAGAATTCGGTAATCCTTCTTAACAGAGATTTATTCTGTGTGAAAAATAATTTCCACATAGAACGCAGCTACGCGGTGGACGCAGATCCTCCCAGGAGAGACTGGAGAAGTCCCTTTATAGATTTTGTAGTTTACGAAATCTTGCCAGAAGATCCTAAAGAAGCAGTATCCGTCAAAAGACGATCATTATGCTTCTATTTCGACGCATCGTCACAATGTCTATATCGCCGGTCTTATGACGGACTATTATTACGATGTCTCTCTGGTGATGAAGCACAGTGGATTATCTATGAAGCCCACGATGGCGTATGCGGAGCGCATCAACCCGGTCCTAAGCTACAGGATCGCGTCAGGAGAATGGGCTATTATTGGCCTACTATGATCACAGACGCAATAAAGTATGCAAGAACCTGCAGAGCCTGTCAGGTCCACACAAACTTTATCCATCAACCTCCCGAACATCTATATCCTATGGTTGCGTCCTGGCCTTTCGAAGCATGGGGTATGGATATCATTGGTCCTATTCACCCGTCTTCTTGCAGAGGTCACCGGTTCATACTGGCCATCACGGATTACTTCTCCAAATGGGCAGAGGCGATCCCTCTTGCTGAGATGAAGGCATCTAATGTGATCAGCTTCGTCAAGCATCACGTCATTTACCGCTTCGGGATACCCCGAAGGATAATCCATGACAATGGGCCTCAATTCATCAGCCAAGTGTTTCATCGAATTTGTGATAAAAATCGGATACAAAATATTACCTCTACGGCATATAATCCTGCTGCTAATAATGGCTTGGCGGAAGCTTTCAACAAAACCATTATCAAGCTCTTGAAGAAGTTCGTCTCTTCGAACAAAAGGGATTGGAATGAGAACCTGGGAGGATATCTCTGGGCATACCGCACAACGGTACGGGCACCAACAGGTTGTACCCCATTCTCATTAGTTTACGGGAGCGAAGCAGTTCTCCCCATCGAAATCCAAATTTTGTCACTCAGGATAGCCGTGGCTAATGGGTTGACTTAAGAAAAGAATGACCTGTTAAGGCTTCAAGAGCTAAAAGGATTAGACAAGAAACACCTCCAAGCTCAACAGCGCATTACGCTCTACCAAGCACGCATTTTCAAAGTTTTTAATTAAAAAGTGAAGGAAAGGGTGTTCAAAGTCGGCGAGCTAGTTTTAGCCGTAAGAAGGTCGATGATTCTTACTCACAGAAGTAAGGGCAAATTCCAGTCCAAATGGGAAGGCCCTTATGTGATCGAGACGACATTCTCAAACGGTGCTTACAGGTTAGCCCAGCCTAATGGAGACCTGTTAATAGCTCCCATCAATGGCAAATTCCTGAAAAGGTACTATGCTTAACCTCCTCTGCTCAAGTGGAATATGGCGAAAACCTTATTCTGACGAAACTACTTCCAAAACGAAACTAGTTGGATCATATTCTATTATGTCCATATAACCTTTGAATAGATGTATCCTGCTAAAACTTACCGAGAGTATATCACGTCCATATTACCTCTGATATTACTTTCACCCAAACCTGTCATTTACATTCCGAAATAATGGGTCCACAAAGTAAGATGAAAGCCTCTTTATTATTCCCAAAAATGAGCGAAAGTGCATTGAAAAGCAAAAGCAAAAGTACATCATTTTGGGGGAGCAGTCAGGTCGTGAAGCTACTGCGCCAGTGCGGCCATCCTCTCAGTCCTGGAAT
Source organism: Iris macrosiphon (assembly GCA_036927795.1). Taxonomy (NCBI): domain Eukaryota; kingdom Viridiplantae; phylum Streptophyta; class Magnoliopsida; order Asparagales; family Iridaceae; genus Iris; species Iris macrosiphon. The sequence continues at coordinate 59,263,457 of JAYESA010000016.1, forward strand.
CCAAGACATCATGGCGAGCCCGCTCCAGTCGTGCCTCATCATTTCTCAGGTGGAACAGTTCGGCTCTAGCCCAAAGAAAACCAGCACGGGCGACATCTGCACGTGCCAAGTTCTGTTGTGCTATGCCCAATCGACTATCCACCACAACTAGAGCTTCCGACAACTGAGAAGACCACTCTTTTGCCTGAGCGAGTTTCATTTCCAGCCTGAGGACCCTCGCTACATTCCCTTAGTGCTCGGCCTGACACTTCGTTCGAAGAGCAATGGCCTCCTCCAGGACGACTTTTTCGTCATCCATCTTCTGCTAATGTGTCTGGATGGATTTAATTACGCCTTCCATTTGTTTGGCAAGCCGCGCAGTCATGGAGTCGTATCTAGCCTGGACCAGATCTTCAACATTGTCTTGAGATAGCTGCAAGTAATTATTAATGGGTTGCTCCAAACCATTAACTATCTCTTCCAACATTTCAGCAAGCCCAGTATCATCGAATTCTCGGTTCGGCATTATCGCGGACTGGAAGGACCTCTTCAGCGACGCAAAGCTCAGATTCTTCGCCAACACCCTTGATATTAACATTTTCAAAGTGGTGTAGAAGATATTAGTGTACTGCTCGATCAGCACAGCTAGATCCGATTGGACGCTGGGGGTGGCCTCGACATTGGCGAATCCCCCTCCGAGAACAACCGCAGACGATGTTGCCACGGCCGTCGCCTCAACAGGTGGTACGATGAAAGAAGAAGCGCCAACATCGGACGACGATACCAGCATACTCACTAGAGGCATTGTCGTAATGACGGGCTCGTCCTCCTCTTGAGATATCGGAACCTCGTCGACAGGCGAGTCGGCACCCGAAGATATCTCCTCTTCAAAATCAGCCACCTCCGTGTCGCCGCCAGGACTTGACACAGAGCCGAAGGGCGCATCTACACTGCCCTCCCCGAAGAGGTCTTTCCCTGAAAAGAGGACGAAGGGAAGTTAGTATCGAAATGATGTTAACTTTTCTAAGAAGTGGCGTGAAGACGACATTTACCCATGGCCGACGGCATATATATCGCGTCTGTGGCCTGTACAGCCAAATTATTTCTTAACGATGCAAAGCAAGCTATCATACCTGGAGAAAGGGGTCTGCTAACCGACGCTGGCAAATAGTCTTCCAGATCCTCGTCAAATTCCAACCGAGGCTCATTGGCAGGAATCTCGCCGGGTGCACTGACAGGCACGGCAGGGGTCTCTCCCGATGCTGATCCACGTAAAGATATACTCAGCCCCGGAGGTGACCTCGTTCCACTACCTGAAGCAGTAGCAGCGACGGCGGCCTCCAGCAGAGATTCTCCAGCACCACTAGTCGGAACTGTAGAGGGTCCCTCTCTAAAAGGCGAGGAACCTCCAATCAAAGAATCATCCCCAACATGGGGAGATGTAGGCTCATTTCTAGGAGCCTCAATACCAGGAATCTGGAGAGGACGATTGACCATCTTCTTCTTCCTCTTGCGAGGGGAAGTCTCCTTTGGAGTAGGAGCCCTTCGCTTCCCGGAGATTACCAAAGGCCCTGCAGGCAGGGGTACTTTACCCCTCGATACCGCCAACAGAGGCTCATCAGGATTGACAAACTCCTCACCCGCGTCGGAAGAGACCGAGGGGACTTCTACTCTTCCCCCAGACTTGGAAGAGGGCACCCTAAAACTTCCATGCATGTTAAAATCACGATGGAAGGTGTTCGTTGCCACATAGAACTGGGCATACGAGTGCAGAATGCGCACCTCCGTAGAGAGTGTAATGATCGGCACGGTAAAAATTGCTCCAGTGTAGCCCATGAGGAAATATCGCCATCCTCTCGCTCCATCAATGAGTCTACCCCTGGACCGGAAACTAGTGACGGCGTTGCCTACGTGCAACTGATCCTACCCAAACTGCCTGACAAACCGACTAGGCAGGTAGGGCTCCAAGAAGTCTTCACTCCTGTACAGTAAATGGGAAGGTCTAATGCAGACCAACCAATTAAAAGCTTCAGAAGAAAGATTGGTCTTCTCTCTGCCTGAATCTTCAAGCCTAATCCCCGATTGATTGCGATGTACAGAGGGGATAGTGCAGAAGAACTTCTACCTATGACTGAAGCCCAGCACCCGCCGATAGTCTAGAACCGTAGCCATATTCCAGGAAGATTTCTTGTAGTTCAACAAGAAGCTAGCCCCCGAACTACTGCCAGAACTGGGAGACATAACCCTGGGGTTATAAAGAATTAACCATTCCATTAGATACAGGTATGGTAATTCTACCCTGGGAAATCTATCACGCCGAGTTTTATCGGTGAGCAGCCCGTCAGTCATGGCCCTTAGGCCAGCTTGAATGCGGTACACCATGGAAGGGAGCAAGCCCAGTCTTGCCCCAAACACCAGACGCACTGCAGGCCATAGCGTGTTACGATGAATGCGGTACGTCGATGCGACGCCAGGTACCACCACTCGGCGAAGCCATATAGAGAGGAAGCCAGCCAGTTGAGCTTTTCTGGACAGAGGCCTGCGGCAACGCCTCAAATAACTATAGGCTTTAGTGCCTACAGGATACTGTCCTATCCCTTCGTCGAGGATCAAGTCCGGAGCCCCAGCGTCTACTATGAGATCGTCGACTACTTGAGCATTAAGCGCGCTCAGAGGATTCACAGGCAGATCCTTGCCCTCCAATACCTTCTCCGGCCTAGCATTCCGAGACCGATGAAAGAAGAGGAAGGACGTTCATTTATTGATGTGAGCCAAATCTGAGGGCTCACCATAAAAAGCGGTACAAGCGAGGTAGTGGCACATCAGCTCCTGATTCACTTCCACTACCCGAGGGTCTGAATCCCGCAGCTCTCGGTTTGTAGGAACATACTCTTCATACGGAGTATCCCCCATCGGCAGTCTCGAGATCTCTGTCATCTCATGAAGGGCCATTCCCAACTCCCCCAGTGGAGTGGCGAAAGTCCCGGTGAGCGAAATATATCGCTCCATCAGTGCTAGAAACAGGTTGGGGTTAGGAGGTTACCCAACACTGGTGGCACTTACAGCTGCAAACAGACCAATGCTCTACAACTCGGTCTGGAAATGCTTCAGGGCCCAATCAACTAAGCGAGCCCATCGAAGGTTTGTAGGGGCGATCCACCCACCGTACCGAGGGTTCACCTTAGGGTATACTCCCTCGTGCCCTATAAAATTATTACAGAAGGTCGATAATTGGACCAGCTGGATCACCAAGCTATCTTCACTCGGGACACTACCTGGGTACAGTCCCCTGAATATCGTCACAATGCCGGAAGGGCGGCTGACAAACGACCCCTGGTCCGCTCCTTTCATATGAAAGATCTTCCACGGCCTGCCGTGAAGATCAGGAGTCAGCGTCCACGACATCCCCCTGGGATGTGTGGCATGAAAGAAAGCCGAGATGGGATAGTCTCTCGGCATCTTGGGCAGAGACAAAACCAAGCCCCCAGCAGGGAAAACACAGAGTTCTTTCTTGGGCTTCGTCTGGGACTGCTTGTCGATCATGTCCCCGAGGAGAAAAGTCGGCTTTATGTATTGGTCCCCGTCTATGTACGTCAGGGGCTCTCCGTTGATCAAGTTCAGCAGCGTTCGCTCGCCCGGAGCCGATATCAAAATTTTCCTTCCCTCGTGATACTGGGGCCCGGAGATAGGAAATGTCACGTGTGACAGATCCTCCAGATAGTTGGAGTGCAGCATCCCGATGGCCGAACCCATCACATCAGCTAGCGGAGACACATGCAAGTCAACTGCAAGAGTGCAAGAAAAATACGTCAGTTCCTATAACTAGACATTACAGATCTTGCAGCATACGCCCAAAATCAACAGTCTGTGCTTTACGCCAAGACCGTAAAAATTTGACCATTATGCTGGAATCCATTTTCTAAAAGCGTAAAGTTCAAGGCCGGCAGTACATGGTCTGTGCTTTACGCCAGACTGATAAAGTTGAGGTATTACGCCAGAATCTTCATCTAGAAGTGTAACACTCAAATTTTATACGGCAACTTTCGACAGTCAAAGCTTTTACACCAGACTGCGAAAAGATGGAGTTTTTGCACTGACACATTAGAAACGTGGGCGTAAAATATGAAACATCTCTGTGCATCATCTTCCTCAAAAAGGCTATCAGCACAGAAGATGACCTAGCGCGGTCACGTGCAACGTGTGCGAAGGATTTTCAGTCGTTATTTTTCGTCCCAAATGCTCTAACTTTTAGGCCGGGTGCACTGCTCGTCGGCGGGATACTTCGCTCAGAACGAAGTTCGCCTTGCCCGACCAAAGATGCTCTCTCTTGAGCAGAAGAACGAGAAGAAGAATCAACCTTCTTTCCCTTAGTGGAGGGGACTTGTTTCGGGGCCATTACTGGAAACTTTAAAATCTCGCAGAAGAGACGAAGAAGAACTCGAACAGACGAAGGCTTTCTTTTGCAGAAGACGGATGAAAAGTTTTTCTCTCAGAAACTTGGGGTATATATAGAGTTCGGATGGACTCCTCGAATCCCGAACCAAATCTCCTAATTAATATTCGGTTATGATTGGGTACTATGTCAGCCTATTACTCAGAGAAGGCGGACAGTCAGCGAATTCGAAAAGTTTTTGCGTAAAGCAGATTCGTGGTTCTTATGGTAAGGAACTTTTTATGCTCGACAGCTACAGATCTACGGTTTTACGCTCACAGGCTATAAGTCTATGGTTTTACTCCTGGATGCCTTTGTGCTCGGTAGCTTTGATGCTCGAGAGGCTACAAACCTATGACTTCATGCTCAGCAGCTACAAATCTATGATCTCATGCTCGGTGGCGTTTAGTTTATGCTCAGAGGCAACGGATCCACAACTGCACGCTCGGAAGATTTCCTTTTTACATGCTACAAATCTACAGTTCTACACCAAGGAGCTTTCTACGCTCGACGGCTATGAATCTACGGTTTTACGTTCAATGGCTATAAGTCTACGATTTTACGCCTGGATGCCTTTGTGCTCGGTAGCTTTTATGCTCTAGAGGCTACAAACCTACGACTTCACGCTCAGGAACTTCAAGTCTATGATTTTACGCTCGATGGCATTTTGTTTACGCTCAGAGGCTGCAAACTCATGATTCCACGCTCTATGACTTTTCGCACATCTAAAAGATGCGCAGGCCAGTACAGTACATCTGAACAAATTCTCAAGGCGTTCAATCACAGGAGTTCACACAGAAGATACTCCTTCTAGACCTCAAGATACCCCAAGTACCAGAAGCATATAGAGTTCAACATTGAAAATTACTCTTCTTCATGGGTCGATTTGAAGTTCATCCAGAATCTGGTCTGAATATTTCGTCTGTAATTCAAGATGGCAACTCAGTTCTTGACAGCCATTCCTTGCCCTATTCCAAGGAATTTTCGAGAAGTCACTCTTGAAGACGACGGTCTGAACAAAAAATTTTGTTTATCAGAAGTAAAAACAGTTCAGAATTCTACGCGGTTCATAACAGCAAGACAGTTCGAACACTCGACTACTAAAGCGGCTTTCTGTGCATCCTTAGTTATGCGTAAAAGACATGACAGGACCTAGCACTCTTTCTATACAGAGTTGGCGTAGAGAATCAGACGTGTCGAAGTAACACACATTCAGACTTCACAGCAAAGTATGGAAACATGATCATATACAAAGAAGAAAGATGATTTTATTAAAATTAAAAGCATGATTACATGAGGGAAATCCAGTCTACAAGGGTTTTCTTTATTTTTTATGCCTACATATAAGGAAAATCCCGTCTACAAAGGGCTTCCTCATCTTCGTCTGAAGATCGCACCCAGAATCTGTTCTGCCAGGTTCTCGCATTGGTGAAAATCTTCCTCTTCTTCCATGGCAGTTCGTCGACATCTACAATCGATGAACAAGAAGATGATCAGTGGCGGGAGGATACCAAAACTAGGCATCGACCCATCCTCCAACAGAAGGAAAGCAAGGTAAATCTGCTTTCCTACAACCAACGCTACTCGAGGACAGCAGTTATAGTTTGTCTGCTCTCGTCCACGGAGGTAACGGGAGAAGGTACCGCTTGCAAGCTGTATGGCAAAATGCGACCCTTCTTCTCTCCTTTATGTTAGGAATACGACCCTTCTTCAGCAGTAGTCTTAGTTAGGAAAGTTGATTTATTTATTTGTGTATTGGCCCATGATCTTGGGTCCTTTATGTATTTTTTTATATATATTTATTGAAATAGTTGATTGTTCTAGACTTTATGTATCATGATCTTGAGACCAGTACTAGTTGTGATGATTCCTGGATATTCATTTCAAAATTTATATATTTTATTCTTTATACTCAGTTTGTAATGCCAATGTGTTATTTACTTAAAATTTTACTTTATTATTTATATTAAATGCATGTGAATTTATCGGTGCTTAGTGCTCCATCGAAGAGGGTGGCGAACCCAAAAAATTTAACGGAGGGTTTCTCCAGGTCTATTTATATAAACTGTGATTCGATAAAAATGCACGCAAATTGTTTTGAATACTATTCTATAATAATCTTTATGCTATTTTTTATATTTTTTTATATTAGAGAGTTTAGCGACGTACGACGACGAAAGAAATGCATCACTAAAATGTATCAGGACGTCGCTACTCTGTACCGTTGATGTCGCTAATATGTCAATAAACGTCGTTGATTGTAAAAAATTTCAACAAAGTTTTGAAAATAGAATGCCATCACTAACTTGGTGACGTTATGTCGCTATACGTCGCTAAATATAAAAAATACAGCGACGAGTATACATCGTTACAACACGTTGTTGTAGTGACTAATAGTGGCATTTATGTCATCAGTCATAATTTAATACGCGACAACATGTTGATGTCGCTAAATTCGTCGCTAATTAAGTTTAGCGACATTATTTTGCTAATTATCAACATTATCCTGTGTCGCTAATTTGTATTATTTTGGTAGTGTAGGAAAACATTATCTTGTTTATTGCTTAAGAAAGTACAAAGAATCCTTATGTAAGATGTTCTAGGTATTGGGAAATAACAAATTTAAGTTCTGGGGATGGATAGCGGTGGAAATCCGATCTGCCTACGATCGCTCTATTCCGTTGACTACCCGACGTGGTTGATAGGAGGACTTCCTATGTCTTGGCTCATGAACATCGGAGAGCGGAGGTATGCAGCAAGTTGACTTAGGATCGAAGCTTTCGATCCTTTTATAGAGCATTGATCCCGGGGTATTTTTAGCAATTAGCAATCTGCGGCTTCATTGGTGGGCAATAGGTAAAACATACTATTTTGGCCGTATGTGCTAATGTATATGCGGGTGCGAGAACTTTGACTCGTAAAGGGGCTCCGAACGCCCATATTGAAAGTGTTCGGTATGACACACGATATATGATATGAGGAATACTAAATTCCTTTTAAATGAGAATGGATTATCGTTTCTAGTATCGAAATACGAGTCATATTTGTGCGTTAAATGCATTCGATTTCCATGTGGCTCAGAACCTATGCCGATATCTTCGCAATTAATGCATGATATCTCCTCGTTTCCTCGATGTAGAAGCATGGAAAATTCTACTCCATGCACCCAATGCAACCCGAAGCCATGCACAAAAATGTGCCAAAAGCAATCAATGGGCAGCCAAAGCCATGCGCTGATGGAAGCCAAGTCTATATGCTACAGATAGTAATGCACCAAATACAACCAAAGGCCATGTGATGAAGGTAGCCAAAGTCATGCGCTAAAGGCAGACATGCGCTAAACATATTCATGCACCATCAGCACAACCAAAGTCCCATGCGACAGTATGCCTATGTTGCAATATTTTTATGCGCTGGATGTTTTTATGCCGCAGTGTTCCCTTAAAAGCTCCCCGCAACCAAACCTTACAGTTATTAACAGAAATATCCTAAAGCAATCAGTGCAAAATACGTGTTGTATAGACTATAGGCAATAGCAATGCTAGATCTCAAAATGCCATATGGCAGCCACAACGCAGCTTGCGCCTACAAATCTGCAACCACCTCCTTTAAAGATAACATGTGAAAGCATAAAATCCGCGTAAATGCATGTGCACGCATGATCCTTTGAAGGATATAAATAGTGGACGTCTTTCACGCAAAAAAAAAGAAACAAATGAGAAGGGACAGACAACTAGAGAGACAAAGATAAAAGGAGGAAGGGACATCAACTGAGTCATATACTCAAGTTCCCGAAGGCCTCGCCATCCTCTTTCGTCGTACCGTCAACGGAGTAAAGAAGTCAACCACAGACTTAATCTCCACTATCACACTTGCCCAGATCTAGTTTGTACTAAGAACTCTACGCATTAGGGTTTTATTTTTACTCTTTTTGTTCTATTCCAAATAATACAAAAAGTTCGTTCAACTTTTCGCTTATTTTTTTGATGTCGACAAAAATAGTGACTCTACTGGGAATGACTTCTCATCCAATGAGAAGTTAGTGATACAGTTCGAGAAAGCAAGCTGGGTTCAACGTAGAGAATGGTAGTGGTTTGTTTTGACCAATAGGTGTTCGAAGAGATGCTGGACAAGCTAATTTTCGCATCGAGGCTCGCAAGACCTTGTAAGGCTCGCAGGACTTGGGTTGTCAAGGCCGTTGTGCCGTGCCCATAGTCGACAAAAAATGTGTTGCCAAGCTGTATCTTTGGAGATGCGCATGATGTTGACACATATTCTGTCTTTGTCTCCGCAACCACTCTTGAGAAAAATAGTCCTGAATCTCAAAAACTGTGCCCACAGAAAAATATGCCAAAGAAGACGCACATTTTATCATATTGCAGGCGGATGAGGTGTTTTGTGCATATTAAGGCCAAAGAGCGAAATTCTGTCTTTGGCATAATCTCCTATGGCATTAATATGGATCCTATGTACTATGCTCCAATGAGTGCTAGTTCAAAGAAATCCAAAGTAACTCGGGCCAAGCACGCCCGAGGGGCTACGAAAGCAGCTAACCAAAAGCATGCACTGTTGGCTGTCACACGCACTGCTGATAGAAAATTGTATAGGGGCATCCTATGCGCTCATGCGTCGGATATGGGCCAACCCTCCAAGACTTCCCAAAACCACTTGGGTGTTGTTTCTGTGCAGGAACCAAGTCAGAGAGCAATAACTATGTTGACAGACCCATGCGCCTAGCTTGTCTACTAGTAGGAAGTGGTTCTGTCTCACATTAAGTCTTTCATTAACGGCCTAGGTGTAGTCTATACGTAGGAACCGGGTCAGGGAACAAACCCTCTATTTTCAAACTAATCCGCAAAGCTTGGCTGAGCACATAAAATGGGTATCGAAGTGAAGTTTCAATCATCTAATCTGCGTAACGTGATTAGTCACAAGCGTAGGACAAGAGAAACAACTCCCGTATATGAAGTGTCCCCTCCTAGACACACTTGTGCCAGCATCATTATCAATTGTAGCTGTACTAAAATAATAGTCCCTCCAATAAGATAGTCGATATTCAAGCGATTGTAACCCTCGACACTAGTCCAACAATATTGCAAGAAACAAGTTCACAAAGAAGAGAAGGAATTACTTCTCGCCTCATACTGCTCAACATGGAGGTCTCCTTCTGCAAAGATGATCTGAGGGAGAAGAAAACGTCCAACATAACAGTCTCTACCAGTACATCAAGGAACGACCGCGGGGTATTAAGGTAATAGATACTGTAGGGGAGTTCCAAGGAACCCACTCAAGAACAAAATCTGGGGGTAGCAATCCTTCGGGGTTCCACGCCAACCCATTGTTCCATGAAGACATCGAATCTCAAGGAACGGACGACAACCTACCCTAGGATAGCCATTCCCACCAGGATAGTGCAGTCACCAGGGCTGGGGGTAGAGATCCCCTAGACTCCGAAGACAACGCAATAATGCCTTCCTTCCTTGAAGACAACGAGGCTCGGGAGTTAGAGACGGAAAGTGAAGCTTCCATAGTTCTATCCATTTCTTCCCATGTAATGCATGTATACATGACAATGGACGATCAAGACTCCAGTAATCGGCAATGTCTTAAGACAATATAAGCCTTGATGCAAACCATGTATGCCTCAATGCAAACTCTGACTTAAACTATATTGGATCTCAGGGCAAAAATAGTCCTATAACCCCTGTGGATCACGGGGAAGCAATCCAAGAACCGGGAAACCATGGAGAGTCGAGTGTAGTCGCTCCTGCCCTCACTATTGGGGCAAATCACACATCGCTGTGATTATTCGCTCCCCTGTCATCGGACGACACTCAAGACGCAATCCAGTAGGTCAGGGACCTTCGAGCTTGTTTTGATTCAATGAGCAACCCAGACGTGCTTCTAAACTCGGGATATGACAACCTTATCCTCCCGAGTGGAAAAAAGTAGTATACCCGCCAAAGTACAAGCCACACTCGATGATTTCGTTTGACGGTTAGACATCTCCTCGTCAGTGATTGAATTACTTTGATTCAAAAATAGGATATCTACCGCATGACGACGTACACCTTACCAAGATCTTCATTGAAACTCTGACTGGAGTAGCCTACGACTTGTTTTGTAGTCTCACAGACAAATATATTTTGTTATTCGAAGGTCTTCAATGCCTCTTCATCACTCGATTCTATGATGGTGGAATGGACATGACTATGTGCTCCCTCTTGGACATAGTTCAAAATGAAAAGGAACATGTCCGAGGGTACAAAGAATGATTCTGGCATGCGGCACTGAAACTGCCTCTGGGCATTCCTGATAGCCACTTAATGGACACTTGCAGGAAGAATTTGTTACCAACGATAACGTTATGGACAACTCCAATCCCACTTTCGGATTAGACGATGTTCATTATAAATGCTGTCGTCATTGAGAAAAATAAAAAATATGCTTGTTTACTCGGACTGCAGCTCCCTACCAACGACGACAGTGGGAAGTGCCCCTTCAATAAAAACCTTATCACAAGTGGCCGTAAAAATAAAGGGAAACATGTTCTCATTGTCAACGTGTCTAAAAGCTCGGCCATGCCCACTCAAAGACCACAAAAGCATCCAAACTGAAAGAAACTTATTCTTTCGACGATGATGATGTTCTCGATATTTTCCATATGCTGATAAAAGGCAACAAATTGGAGCTGCCCGACATCAAACGACCGGATGAGGTAAATAAGGTCGACGACCCCAAGTATAGTCAGTACTACCAGTACATCCATCATCCAACACGAGACTGCTACATGTTGAAGAGGCATATCCAACAACTACTCAACTCCAAGGCTCTTATTTTATACTTTGAAGACAAGACAGTCACCGCAAACGTGTTCTCCCTCTAATTCGGCAACTTCCCAGCAATAGAAGTCCCATACGGAGTTGTCCCGATACCTAGGATAATGATGGAGGTCGTTAACCTCCCTCCAGCTTGAGCTGCTGGGCTGGCACCACTCACCACTCCGTGAGGCAAAGTTATGTGGGTTCACCAAGACATTATCCCATATTTGATACAGCAAGAAGCGCCTCCTTCTCCAAATATAAAGGAAATAAGACTAGGTCCTGTTATACGGTATCTCCATCAACTGATGAAGCCCTAGTTGGGGTAACCAGGTCAGGGAAAACATACCTGCGAGACTACGACACAACTCCAGAAGACAGTACATCATCGACTATCGTACCTACAACTCCAGTAGCATCTGAGCCAGTCTGTCCCAACCATCCCAAGCAGTCAGGAAAAAGCAGAAAGTGGTTCGCTTTGACAAACCTCAAAGAAAAGATGATGCTCAAGGGCTAGAAAAGTCTTACAACTTTGACATATTGGTTTAACTTTCCAATAACCCAATAATGTTATCACTCTTTGAGCTCCTTCATCTCTCCAAAGAGACTTGTGAGGCACTGGATGAGGCATTACATAATGTCGAGTCCTTCCTGGCCCAAATCAAGCTGTCGGCCAAGGATCCCGCTGCATGTCCCCACTGCAACAACGTAATGGAGACAAGTTTGAACCTCATGTTCTCACAACAAGACATGTTGTTGAAAATAAATATGCACGATAGGCCCTTATATTATATAGGATATATCGGGACCATCATGGTAGACCGAATGCACATTGAACCGGGATTATCTCTCAATATCATTCCCTGAAGTTTACTCCAGATCTTGGGAATCCCTATGCATCGGTTGGCAGCAACCAACACGATCATCAGTGGCTTCAACGCAGGGAGGAGTCATTCTCTAGGAAAGATTTGCTTGAAATATAAAATAGGCGACCTCCGAACAGAGTTGACTTGCTACATCATTGATGTTGTTGTGTCCTACAACGTCCTCCTGTGGCGACCTTGGATACAAGAGTACTTGATCATGTCGTCGAATCTCCATAAATGTATAAAATATGTGGACAACAACGGCATCGTCAAGCCAGAATTTGCATATGTTCACCCTTTTAATAAATTCAAAGCCTACTACTCTGACTCTATCTTGTATAAACAAATCAAACAGGATAAATGAGGCAACAACGAAGGCAATGAAGCAAATGTTAGTTCGGTTCAAGATGAACCTCTTAAAGTCCATCTCAAAGGACGCCCCACCCACAAACCTGCTCCTCTTTTAGTCAAGCTTCATGGAAAGGCTCTTAAGCCTTTGATAGCAAACTCTGAAGGCAAGAACGTCTATCAAACAAAGATCCTTCTGTGACAAAAATACAAGAACCTCTGGCAGTCAAACTTCGTTGGAAATCTATAGCACCGTCAATATTAGTAACGGGTGCTGAAAGAGATGTACTAGAAGAATATATTGCGGCTTCCACTGACGTACCTTCCTACGATAATGTAATTTTGTCAAAAAAAGATATTGTATTTCCTCAATAAAGGGCTATCTTTGAATTACTTTATTATTAAAAATTAGAATATTATATATTCTTTAGAATATGATTTAGGTCTATACCTACAGACACAGATAACTATCGCTCATATAGTAGACCAAATCCTCCCAAGCCAGGATTCCTGCTTTGTAATTTTGGCAAGGAAAAGAGGCAATAAATCCATTATTTTTGGAAAGGTCGATGGTCATCGAGACTTTATCTCGAAAGAACCAGAACCAAAAAGTGGCATAATACAACTTTACCACTACAACATTCAAACCAACCCATCCTCCAAAAGATGAGATATGACTTGAAAAGTGACAAAGGCCTGAACTATGGCAAAGGGAGACGCTTGGCGTTAAATCACTTTGCTTCCAAGGAAAAGCCTTAGATGTACTACTGATAAACCGCTCATGATTTGGGGTGTGTCACACCCTCTATAACTCTCAAAGACTTTGGGGAAGAGGACGAGCTGTAATCTCACTCTTCACAATCGTCCACTTGGGACTCTGACACTAGCAACGGGGATATGCTCAAGCAAACATTGTCCATCAACATCGCATCAACTGACCTAAAAGAAGATAACGAAGACCAAATTGAGCTTTTTAAAGAAGAACAATGGGCTAAAAAACTCGAAGCGTCGTGGAAATTACGATTTGAACAACGAGAACCTTCTACTAAAGATGAGGTGGTGCCAGTTGACTCGGGTGATAATTCTGCTTCTAAACCAATTTTTATCAACAAAAACTCTCTACAGAAGAGCGTGAATCCCTTATCCAATTGGTAAGGGAATACATTATTATATTCGCATGTTGCTATGAAGATATGAGGGGCTTCGATCCTCAAATCACAATGCACAAGGTCAATATTCTATTCGACGTTAAGCCGGTAAAGCAACAACAAAGGCTGTTTGGTCCTTACATTATGGTTGCAATCAAATCTGAAGTGAATAAGCTAATAGCAAGCGACTATATTTGTGAAGAGCAACATACAGACTAGGTAGCTAATATTGTTCATGTCATCAAGAAAAACTGAAAAATCCTAGTCGGCATAGACTTTTATAATTTGAGCACAGCTTGCCCAAAGGATGAGTTTCCCTTCCAATTACAGATGTGATGATAGACAACACTTGTGGCTTCGAGCGTATGTCTTTAATGGTTGGGTTATCAGGTTATAATCAAATTAAGATGTTTCTAGATAACGAAAAGCATACATCATTCCGAACACTGATAGGAGAATATTGTTATACAATAATGCCCTTCGGGTTGAAGAATGCAGGTGCAACATACCAACGAGGCATAAGCACCATTTTTTGTGAACACTTGCGTAAGACAGTCTAGTGTTATATTGATGACATTACTTTCAAGAGCCAGTTCTAGGAGTACCACCTCCATGACCTGAAGATAGTATTATACTTAATGCTAACGCACAAACTATGGATGAACTACACTAAGTCTTTTCTGGGTGTCTCCAACGGTAAGTTCTTAGGTTTTATCATAACTCCGAAGGGTATTTACATTGACCCTGAAAAGACAAAGGCTATCCTCGATATGCATTCTCCAAGAAACCTATGAGAGCTTCACGGTCCGCAAGAAAGGATAGCATATAATAGGAGGTTCATATCCAATGGCTCTAGGCATTGTCAACCCTTTACTCAGATTATGAAGAAGGGAGTATCCTTCTCTGGACCGAAGAATGTTAGCGAGCCTTCAACGTAATCAAGAATTACCTTACGAAGACCCAATATCCTTCTCTGGAAAAGCCTTCCTGCTCTACGTACGAGTAATGTATTACTCTCTCGGTGCTTTACTAGCCCAGAAGAGTGGAACAGGTTATAAGCAGGCCATCTACTATCTCAGCTAAATGATGATCAACACGAAACATAGATACAACCTTGTCGAGAAAGAGCGCCTTGCCCTGCTCTTCGCGGTTCAAAAGCCCCATAATTATTTGACTGGACAAACAATCCATGTGATTTCACGAGTTAACCCCCTTAGAATCCTCATGACTAACGTGGGGTGCTTAAATCTCGTCTAGCCACCTGGGCAATATTACTGTCCCCTTACGACCTGGCATTTGTCCTATAAAATGAGGTCATGGGCCAAGCATCTGCTAACTTCCTGGCAGCTCATCCGGTGGTAGAAATCTTGAAGCTTTACAATGATATTTCAAACGAGGTATTATAATCTAATATAGTAAAAAGAGAGGCTATATGATGATTGTTCTTCGACGATGCTTCAAGAACAGGTCCCAATGGCAATATCATTGCTGGAGTGGAGGTAGTATTGATTTCTCCTGATGACCTAGTCATCAATCATACTTATTCACTTATAGAGCCATATTCATATAACATGACAAAATATAATACCGTTATTATTGGGCTCCAGCTGGCTAAACAGTTGGATATGGACTACATAAAGGTTTACGGTGATTCCAAACTGATAGTAAGCCAGGTCCACCGCGAGTATGAAGTCCGTCACGCGGACTTACTCCCTACCATCAAGAAGCAGTCGACATAATTTCCTCGTTCACCAGATTCTTCGTAGAACATGTGTTGCAGTTGTAAAATATCGAGGCTAACACTTTTGCTAGTCTCGCCACTTCCTTGGCAATCCCGATTAAGACCCATCAATTTGTCATAGTGGTCGGACAAGAATTGGTCTTCCCTAAGAACAACTTATGCTTGTGTCTAAGCTACTCTACGAAAATAGACGCCAACATCAAATATTGGAGGCTCCCGTTTATTGACTATGTCATATACGAAATCCTACCAAACGACCCGAAGGAGGCTACATCCATTAGAAGATGCTCCCTCCGATTTACTATGATACAACTAATAAGATATTATACTGTCGTTCATAGTTCGGGCTCCTACTCCGATGCCTATCGGACGCAGAAGCGAAGCTAGCACTCCGTAAAGCTCACGACGATATTTGTGGTGCACACCAACCTGGTCATAAGCTATAAGATTATCTATGGCGTATGGGTTACTATTGGCCAACGATGGTAGCAAATGCCATTGACTATGCAAAGAAATATAGAATATGTAAAATCCATGCTAACTTCATCAACAAACCTTCAGATTTTCTACACCTGACCGTTGTATCTTGGTCGTTCGAAGCATGGGGTATGGACATCATCGAGCCGATCATTTCACCTTCGTCTAAGGGGTACGTGTACATCTTGACTATCACCGATTACTTCTCCAAATGGGTGAAAGGCGTTACAATTGCTGAAGTAAAAACATCCAATATGATTAGTTTCATAAAACATCACATTATCTACTACTCCGATTTGCCTCGCAGGATCATTCAAGACATTTGTCCTTAATTTGTAAGCTATTATTTCTTTTATTTTTTCGTTAAGAACCGAATCCAGAAGGTAGCTTCGACTGCTTACAATCCAGCAACAAATAGATTGGCAAAAGCGTTCAACAAGATGATAATCAAGCTACTTAAAAGTTTGTTTCATCCAACAAGTGTGACTGAAATGAGAAGCTTGTTAAATATCTCTGGCTTATCGCACCATGGCCCAAACTCCATTTAGCAACACACAATTTTCTTTTATCTTATAAAGCAAAGTCGTGCTTCCCCTGGAAACCAAATTCTTCTCTCCAAGTATAACTCTCCAACTAGTTAACCGTCGAAGATAACCATTGTTCGTGTCTACAAAAGTTGGAGGAACTTGACAAAAAAAATTCTCGGCTCAACAACGCATCAAGCTATATCAAGAACAACTTTTCGGAGTCTTCAACAAAAAGGTAAAGAAAAGGACATTCCAAGCCAGCGATCTCGCCTTAACAGTGAGAAGACCAATGGTAATGACCCATAAGTCGGCAGGAAAGTTTCAAGCCGCATGGGAGGGCCCCTTCATAATGGAGATAGACTACTCCAATAGCTCATACAGGCTCGTTAAGCCTAATGGTGACTTGCTAATGATGCCAATCAATGGCAAATTGCTAAAAAAAATACTTTGCCTAAATTAGGCATATAAAAAAATGTATGCATTGTATCTCTTCCCCGACATGTAATCTAGCCTCCCTCTACCTTACGGGGCAAAAATCTACTATCCGTACTTGAAAATCCTGAATACGCAATGGATAGTAGGTCCTCAAAAATTCTCCAAGGCAAGTAGTTCACTTCCACATCACCTCTGAACTATGAGTTGTTTATGTTCCCCATTGGGGTAGAAAAAATAGTCATGTCCATATTATCTCTGACTCATTTCTTTTTATCTCTACAAAATATATCACCATGATCGAACTCAGCTAGAAGCAAAATTTCTTGCCAACTGATTTTGCACCAAAAATTCATAACCATGGCAGATGATATCTCCTTCAAGATTTTCTCAAAGAAACTGCTCTAACCTATCATGTTCATATTACTTCTGATAGGTTCTATGTAGGATCGTAAGGCAACTCTAGCGGGGGGGTTAATAGAGTTTAGCAGAAATAATCACTAAATAAAATTCAAGGTTTAAGGCCTACATATAAACCGCAATAACAAGTATTATAAAAGAATGTAAACCAAGTATAAGTAATGTTTTGAAGGGAAAATTAAAACACACAAAATTGTATCCTAGTTTTTCTTGTGGAGGACTAGTCCACGCCCGAGAACACTTGCTTGGTATTAATCTACTATTTGTGAAATAGAGCACATATGCGCCTTTGATTCGAAGAGCACGCTAACTTCTTATAACACGATCTTTTGATCCGAATAGATCGAAGACTTCCGATATTATTTAAAAGCAGCTTTTTAACCAAGCTTGTATAACTCAACTCAACTTCTAATCGTAGCGACACTTGGCACATAGAAAAATAGGAGTTATCTTGGAAATAGGAAGAGTGAAACTGTTTATGGAATAGAGAAGGTGATGAAAAAATTAGTGATAAGGAATAGAGAAATTCTTCTCTATTTATAGGATTTTCTTGATAGAGTTTGGGCCGAGTTCGAAAGCATAATGTTCAAAAATTGAACATTGGGAGCCTAGTCATTAGAAGACGAGTCTGACAAGAAAATTGGTTTTGTGTAACCGAGTTTGGTCCGAGTTCAGGCATAACTCGCACCGAGTTCTGTCAAACTCTACCCGAGTTTGTTTTGTTCAAATTAAGACCAGAATAGGATTAATTGACCTAGTTTTTGGTAGATTTGAGTCTTGGTTCGAACATAATTATTAATCTAGTTTGGTTAGGCTTATGTTTGAGTGGACTTTAGATTATGGTTCAATTAGATGCCAAATACAATTTCTGACTCAAATAAGTCTTAGAATAAAAAATAAAGAATTATATAACAAAGTGTAAAAAGAAACCGAACACAATCTTCTTGACATAGCAGCTTGTGATAAAGTATTACGACGTCTTCTGAATTGATCCATCAATGTTATAATGTATCGGTTTATAGTTTAGATCGATTATTTAAATTGGTTTGACCATAACCAGATGGGCCAACAATCTTTTCTATTTTGATAATTGACAAAACTGCGACTGATACAACAACTAAGAAATATAATGTTAAATAATGTTACTCCCCTGCAAAGATAGCTTATAACTTGTAATGGTGTATATCGGTGTCTCCTAGGTTATCAATTCATCAAAATAGAAAACCTCCCCCGTGATAGTTAGAGTGCGATAGATAATGTAAACAAGAAAAGTAAAGTAGGATATGACACAAATAGACAGAATATCAAAAATAGAAATAACATCCTTTAAGTAGAATCATAACTCATAACTAAGAGCATAAATATTTGCCAATGTTAACCGAGTTCAAATAAAGCATCACCATAACTAAAGATAATATCTCATAAAGAGTCTCATAACTAAAGTAAAATAACTAAATATAACATCTTATAAAGATCAATATGATCACTAAATGCAAAGCTAATAATCTTTATACTACTACTGATCATCATCACTGATCTCTGCCGAACGATTTGGATCATAAAAAGCAACAGCAGGATCAAAATATCTCTAAGCATCATGATCATCAATGAGATAGCCAGAGATGGATAGATCACGAACCATAGGAACCGGTCCGCCAAGGTAAAGAGAGAAGCTGTAACGCATCTCCTCGATGAGTTGGATATTGCTTGGGCTTGGAGTGTGGTGCGGTGATAAATAGCATGATAGCACTCATCCTCTAATCTATGACGATCATCTTCTAGATGGAAGCAATCCTGGAGCATAGTGTAGAGGAACTAAAGAGTAATGGGTGAAGCAACTGAGGTGGTAGCGGCATTAGGTATAGGTGGTGCAGATGGGCCAGCACCAGTTGCTGTAGCTGCGGGAGTTGAAACTGAATATCGAATAGGTGGGACAGGTGATAACTAGGGTTTTTTCTAATAGAAGTAAAGTGGTATAAGGGCTCTGCTAGATAAGGACATCCATCTAAGGTAATGTCAAAGTGTTAAAATATGATTGTTATGTACATAGTGTACAGTAAATTATGTTTGTTCTTACGAACCCGAACCATAGTATGAATGATAGTCTTTGGAAAGGAATCCAAATCTAGCTCTTTATTGATATCAAATAAAGATTACAAGCGGCGCTAGGCCGAGATTACAAATCGCTCATGCTCTCCCTCTTTCTCTTACAGTGAATATGCCTTTAGGCTAACAACCGATTCAAACGATCTGAATGATGACGTTCCCATACATTATGTCTCATATATGCGAGCTCCAGGTCCGTGCGCCATGCTCCAAGATGCCAACTGCGGTCCGGTGCCTCATTGCGTTAAGCGATCTCCGAATCCGTACGACTTCCCCCTGTACCCTACATGCAGACTGGATGGGTGTCAGTACATTGAATGCACTAGTGGGGAGGCCTCTCGCCCATGCCACAAAACAAACATGTTCATTAGTTATGTGCACCGACTGGTTTCGTAGTCTTTCTAGTCTTTTGCCTTAGGATCAGTTATATGGCAATATATAGAAAGTAATCTCCGTGTCTACATAAGAGTGTCATAATAATGAACAATTAAATTCACCTTACCATTTCTTACCATTCGGCCTTCCCTGTCAAATGCAACAATATAAAATAATGATTTACTGAATAACAAAGAACATTTGTGAAGTCTAAGTGTTTTGTGTCACTACCACATTGCGAAAACAGGGGTATTTTCGAATTTTTACAATATTTAATATTATTGTGGTTATAATTAATTAATTGCATGATAGTGTATTTGATTTAAATAATTTTGTGCGATGTATAATGAAATATATAATTATATGCAGTGTTAATTATTTTATTTTAGCTAGCAGACTAGACCTAGAAGCCAGTAGATGAGCACCTGTCCGAATTATGGAATTTTGTATTTAATTGTTCAATTTAGATTTATTTATTGGAGATTGTAATTAATTACTATATTTTATTTAATATTTTGCGCATTGCCTTTGCTTCGATATTTGGAGCACTATCCAGACTTTTGTCTTCCAACAAATTTCACAATCTTGCTCTAGACATGCCCGCCTTCAATTCTGCTATTTTTGCAACTCATAATTTTGCTCCCTGTGCATTGTTTCTGGCCGCACAAAAATCGTCGCGGACGTTTATTTTTAAAATCCTATTTTGTATCGTTGTGCGTTCCAATCGAAAATTGGAGGCCATCTTGACCTATTTTTCGTGCGACTCAAATTAGGGTAATATTCTGTTCCGAGTCTTCTTCAATATTGGTATTGATGACTTGATCTGATTTTGACCCCAAGTACTCCTAATTAATTGTTGAACACAACTTGCATTTATTTCTATTTAAATTGAGGATACCATTTTATCTGATTCTAAAATCCCCAATTAATTCCAGTGTCCTGCAAATTCAGCCCATACCCATCTTACCGTGCCCCCTGACCCTACAAAACATCGGACACCGAATCGCCCGCCAAATTTTCGTCATTTTATGTGTTTGTGCAATTTCCAAATTTAAGGGGGTTAAATTACAAATTGGCATTTTGTGCCAACACCCAATTATTTTAACCAATGAGGAATCCTAAATATTTAATTAAACCTCACCCTAAATCCCCATGAATTAATTTCTCTTGACAAATCTGGACCACCCATTTAATTGGGTGCATCCTCACCATTTGATTCACACCTCTCTCTCCCTATATAATGTCACATCAACACCCTTCCCTAGAAAAAAACCCTAATCCCAAGAACAAGCCTCCAAACCGTAGCTCTCTTTCTCTTCCTCATTTTCATTTTCTTTCTTCCCTCCTCCTTCTCTTTTCTTCTCCTTCTTCCTTCCTCCTTCTTCTCTATTTGTATTTTGAATTCAAAATAATAAGAGGGGGGGAACACTGTTCACCCCCCACAGTTCCTGTTCACCCGACCAACAGTCCCTGTACCCGGCGGCTCCCATCTACTCCGGCGTTCAGCCGCTGCACGACCGGCGGCCCGTAGCAGTTTCCTCCGGCGGCGGCTCAGTCCAGCGACCAGCCCGTAGCAGCTCCAGCGGCCCCTCACGATCCCCCTCCGGCGACCTACTCCCCTCTCATTGCTCCCCGCTCCGGCCTACATCGACAACTCCTCCTTCCATTCTCCCCGGCGGCGCTGCCTCGACAACCACGGCGGCCTGCTCCGGCCTTCCACCACTCCTTCCCGCCTGTCCTCCCTCCGGCCCGGCGACAGCCTCGCCCTCTCGATCATCTCCCTCCACCACCACCATCAACACCATTCACCACCACTACTCCCCCTCTTCCCATCAACTCCGGCAGGAGCTGCCGTAGTCCGGCCACCCAGGAGCCCTCACAGTGAGCATCTTTCTCCTTCCCTCTTTCATTAATTAATATATGTATAGTATGTTGGTATGTAAATGAATATAATTACTTAATGTATAGTATACTAGTATATGTATTTCTATATAAAAATTAATGTATAGTTAATGTATTTGTATTAATGTAAGGTATTGGTATGTATTTAAATAAATGGTATAAATATGTATTTAATTTAATGTTTAATAGTATATATAATATCGGTATACGTATAAAAAAATATATTTCGTATATACTTAATAGAGTTTAATATAAAATGGGAATACGTATATATATGTATATATATTTTGTAAATGTATGTATTAATGAATATGTAGAGTATAGTATTTTAATTAATGTTTTAAATATTTGTATGTGTATAGTATATAAATACAAGGGAAATGTATAAATGTGAATGTATATTGTCTATTTAATTTAATGATGGTAAATATATACATATATTTGTATAAGTAATTAGTATATGTATTTAATTTAATTGTATATATATAATTAATGTAAAGTATTTATATATTTAATTAATGTGAAATTAGCATATGTATATTATTTATTTATTAATATCTAATTATATGAGTATAGTAGGTACTTAAATAAATTCTATAATTAAGTTTGGTATATATATATATTTTGTATATATATATATATACTTGATATAATTTCAAATATATATTTTGTGCATGTAATAAAATGTTTAAATAATGTATTAGCATAGTATATATATTTCAGTATATGTTGGTAATTGTAATTTAGTAAATATATAATTAGTATACATATATATATTCTTTTGTGTGTTATATATATATATGTACATGTATATTTTATTTTTCATTAAATGTTAAACATGTATTAAAAATGTGTTTTAGTATTTAATAATATATCTATAATATATTGGCATATATATATATATATATATGTGTATATATATTTTATAAACCCTTGGCATGTTTTTTTAAAATATATACGTATACATTGTATATGTGTTTAATTTGATAAATATAAATACGTGTTCTACTATAAGCATTTTTAATATATAAACACTTAGCATATTTTCAAGGTATGTTTAATTGGTATAAATTAGTATATAAAAATAATAGTATACGTACTATTTTTGGTGTGTATATATATATCTTTATTGTTCAATTGACATAGATATATATGTGTAGGTATATTTTGTATAAACCCTTAGTACATTTTTATAATATATATACATGTGTATTTTGTAGTTGTATTTAATTTGAGATATGTTGTATGTACATACAAGTATTAGTTTTATTTAAAGTGTATAGATTTATACTTATAGCTATTATTGTAATTAAGGGATATTAATATATATGTAGTTGGCCTATCTAGTAGATGACCCCTACCGTACCTAGCGTAGCCCTAAGGCCAGAGTATTTCTATTGTGTGTTAGGATAGCTTCTGTTACCAATGTTATATTTTAATGTGTTGATCGGACTGTTGGTTTTACCCAGGGGATACTCTGGAACAGGACATCCATAAATACCAGCTAAGGACCAAGGCAAGTACATTCTCTGATAATTTCCAATTCTTGATAATAGCTATAAGTTCAATGATCTTGAAATGTTACAACTGAATCTTTGACACTGTGCTACACGGACTAGTATAGCTTGGATCTGCAGTCATGAGATGTTACCTTGATTATCGTATTGACATTATACACGACATTTACATTGATATTTACATTAGACATTGTACATAATACATTAGACAATATTGTGTATTCGTGACGTGTCATGATTGGATCCACAGTACTAGTTGGGGGCGGGGAAATTGCTAGTGAGAAATGTGATCAAATACCTATCGTACAAGTTTATATTATTGGTGTTAATCATACCCCACGTATGATTAGCCAGACTGTAGCAATTGTACATGTCCCAAGCCGATCACATTTTGAAACTACAATCTCAAACCACTTAGAATAGTTACAGTTCCCTATTTTAAATCATATACTACATCACCCGTATATGATACTGTTCCTTGTTCTTTTTATTTCCATACATGCACTGACTATATCATATTGCCTGTCTCTCTTAAAAATTGCCATTTCATTTATTTCACTGTCTTCTCAGTAGCTAGCATGACATGTTTTATTGTATTATAGACATTATCAATTAATGGAACTGTTATTTGAGATTGTGCTTTGCTCCTTCCTGACTGGAAATATTTTTCCAGACTATGCCTTAGAGGACCGATGTCCGACACTTTATGGACCTTATGGTGAGTAGCTGCAGACTTGGTAGTAGTTGTGATTCCAGGAGGTCTAGCTGGAAATTACTATTATTGTTAGTTCTTAAGTAGACTTTTTGGTACCGGATTTGTCTCCGGCATTTTGATGATTCTTGGATATTGTTAAGTTAAGTTTTCTTGTGGACTTGTGTTGTGTTAGATTTTAATTTCTGTTTCGAAATCTTATCGTGCTGTAATCCTGTGATTGAGTATATGTTCATCTATTTGTGTCATCCGTGCCTCCTAATGGAGATTGGATATTTGCGTGACATTAGTTAGATAGTATCAATACCTAGACAGCGTTCTACCGCCGATGCTGCGGCGTAGGCTGGACGTACCCACGCATTCATGCCCCTAAATCGGGTGCGGGTCGTGACACGTTTTTAGTGGTGGCCCATGCAGGTTTGACTTCGCAAGTTGTGCGATGTCGTAGTAGTTCGACATCATAGTTGTACTACTACGTGCCTGCTATAGAATATAGGACATAGGATACTAGGATGAGAGAGGATACTCAATCACAAATTCTTGAGAGATTCCTGGGACGACCCCTTGAGAATCTTATTACAATTTCTAATTTTAATTCCTTTCCCCTTGTTTTTGTCTGTTCTCGCTTGTTGATATTGAGCTTGATTCTTGTCGACCAGTTGTTAAACTTTAATTCTTGGTATCGTTGCTGAGTTGATTTCATATCGAGATGAATTTTACGGGCTAGAATTTACGGTATCATCTGATGACATATATTGATGAGGACAGTGAGAAAGGTAAAACATCTACTTTGGTTATGGAACCTAGAGTTTATCGCAGCCATATTAGCTGTCGTGACGAGAACGTAGGAACCTAACTTGGATGTACATACTTTAGTTATGAGATTTAGAGTTTCTCGCAGCCATACCGGTTGGCGTGGCGAGGATTCTAGATGACATGATTATAGGGTTGCATACCTTAGTTACGGAACCTGACGTTTATCGCATCTATGCTTACTGGCGTGGCGAGGATTCTGTGTGTCATGATTTCTGACAGACGTGTATGATTATCAGGTTGTATCTTAAATTGGTTCTTAAAGTATCATCTCAAGACTTATCTATTTATGTTATTCCAGGACTTTGTTCCATCGCTTCTTTTCTTTACTAGCATTAAAGATACCTTCCGTCCTCAATCCAGTTCTTTTGAGCTCCTATTCTCTAAGGATTCCTTGTTAAAATTTCCAATTTAAATCATTCCTTTGTTCCGTCCATTCTCACTTATTAATGTTGAAATTGCTTGTTGTTATTGATTAGGTATTAAATTAGGATTTTGGCTTCATAGTAGGGTTTGATTTCATATCGAGGTGAATTTACAGACTAAATTATGGTATTTTGAGGAAGATTAATATTAGAGCTATTGGACTACAGAGGGTGGATTTAAAATTTTAATTTAAGATTGAAAATGAATTTCAAAATTTTTGAATTCTGAGAAGATTGAGATTGTTATTAAAAATTTATTTTGAAGATTTCAATGAATTCCAAAAAAAAAAAAAAAAAAAATTTGAAATTGAGGAGTTGAAATATTGTTATTAAAATTTTATTTTGAGGAATTCAGATTCAATTTGATAAACCTAGACAAGTCTGTAAGGATTTTGTGTGATTAAGTTTCATTTTAGTATTTAAATAATTAACCTTGAGGAAAGTGTATGCATTTCTACTTTAAAATTTATTCGAGGAGTTATTTTGAGGTATTTTAATTGAGGATAAAATCTTATAGTGAGAGAGATATATTAGTATATAAGTAGATAAGATGCAGGTGTAAGGATCGGTTGGCTTGAGCGTGATTGAGATTTCACTGCAAACTGACTAGGGTGTTCATCAAGGGTTGTATTAGAAAGTGCAGTACTTAGTATAGAGTGTTGCAATTGATATGCATAGAGTGATAAGAATAACTAGTATCAGCGATTGCAGTAGGTAAGGAAGCTAGCAGTGAGTATGCTTGTAGTAGAGTGTGGTACCTAAAGAGATAGAAGTATCAAACTTTACATGCATCATTTGATCTATGATTATGTTAGAGATAGAAGATACTGCAAGTAATATGTTAGCAGGTTCTTTCTTTTCTTTCCTCATGTTCTTTTTGTCTTCTGATTGATTGATACCTTAGTACCGTAGCTTGTATGCATGATTCTTGTTATAATGTAGTTAGTAGTACCCCTGATACAGAGACTGCAATACCATGACAAAAGACACCATGATCATACATATTCCCCTTAGGTTGCATGTTGTATGGTTGTAAGTAGAATTCTCTTAGACCTTGGTTGTTGAGGATTTAACTGTAGTAAAGATAACGAAGAGATTATGACTTGACAAAGAGAGACAAGGTGCCTTAAATGTTGAGAAAAAATATTAAATTAAATAAAGAGTTGGGAATTTAATATGGCGTAATTGAAGTTTTGTTAAATCATTGATTTTAAGAAGATTATGAAATATTTATCATTAAACTTGAGGAATTTAAGAAGGCCATCGATATATTTATTGGACTGCAAGTTATGAACTTATATCTTGAATATTGTATTGGAGGTTTCATAAGTATTACATCGTTGCATATTATGTGAAAAAAAAAAAATCGAGGAATAAATGCATTTGCATCGAACGAGCCATCTCGCTGAGCAAGGCGGGTTGGTTCGCTACTCTTGTGCCGTTTGAATCGGCCCCTCCGGGTTGAGCGGAGCGGGTCATTACATTATACACCACTAAGAACAAGTCTCGTCCTCGAGACTTCCTGAGCGAAACTCGTATTATCCTACAACTTCTAAACCAAACTCTATACATCTTGTCTAACTTCCAAGAACCATTCCAATACTATATTCATTTATTTTCTCACCATGCGTTACGTAAATGTTTAGCCAATTATTATCGAACGACTCCATCGTTCAATGCTATCGAACTATACTCAACTTAATCGTTGCACTCCCGACTCAAAATCTACTGCGCCTGGCGCAGGGCTGTATTACTCAAATATGGAGTATTCTATAACTCAATGGGCACTAACAACTCATAATTGGGTGAACTTGCCCAACTTGTTATATTATCTCCATAGGAACCCAATGCATCTGATCCTATTACTTGATGTCTCCTATCGAAACCCATCTTTACGCCTAAACCCAGAAGCTCGAATCTCGGTTAACTTTCTAATATCGTTTGCATTAATCTCTCTGAGTCACCGTCCAATCTAGCTAAGTAAATCTACTGTCGGCCAAGGTCATCTCATTAAATCACCCATATTTTCTGACTTAGTCTTTAGCATGCCTTAGCGTAGAGAAAAATTGTCCACCTGGAGTACGCTCTAATCCTTTGCATCATTGGTCCAATCGAACTTTACTTCCTATTCATTTACTTATTATGTTTAGCATGAGTACTTAATCATTATATCCGAATGATTCCTTCGTACAACTATTGCATTTCCAAACTGAGTCCTTTACTGCGCCTTAGCACGGAACTATCCTGATAGCACGGGAAATGTTATAATATTTCCTTTATGAAATCTTAGGTTGAGGCTAACTTATTTCAGTTGCCATACTCATCCATGTACGAGTAAAAAGTTGTACTTGCACAAGACAAGAAGATCAATCGTTATGGTTATCCTCGAACGAACAGACACCTTATCGTCATCTTTCATTTCATCCCAAGTTGTACATTATTCTATCAAGTCATGTTCTTTTTAATAACCATTCTTGCCGAAATCAAAATTGGTCTAGTCAAACCGTCCAGCTTTAAAGTTAACGTTTTGATCATTTCATAGTCTACTTCTAGCATTCCTCAAACAACTAAGTTCAAATCCCAAACCCAAGTCTATCCCATTTTGATATGTTCCATCCATCGAGTTTGCTTGGAATAATGACCGAATATGTTCCCTTGAGTTCGATCATCCCCGCCGTACATGAAATTACCAAGCCGGTGCTCCCGCAGGATAATCGTTCTCACTGGGACTGATTTTGAATATTATCTTTCCAAACTTGATTTCAAGATCGTTCTTCCAAACTTCAAGCCAAATCTGTTACCGCTTATCTCGATCCATCAAAATTATAATTTTACTAACTTGCATCAATCTGAGCTATCATCTAACGATTGTTATGGTCAAAAATCTCCCAAATTTGAAATTATCGCATTCGTACTCAAACCGAACTCTATCGAGCGATATCCTATCAAAATCAAAAAAAATTGTGCGCGCTATCATTCGTTCGCGCCCTTATTTTTAATTGTACTAACTACGATCGCATCCCCAATTATTCCATCTTAACTCAATTTTTAATTCGATTGTTTCAACTCAAGGTCGCTCGCACAATCCTTCAAGTTTTCCCGACCATGTAATCAATTTCAATTGCCCTGAATTCCTATTCGATGTAAGTCTGATTCCTTATTTAACTCATTGCAACTCGTTCAAACCAAATATTGTATGCTTTCTCGGAGTTCGCTTACTTGCTAGGCATTATTTATTTATGCTAAGGCTTTACCCAATCTCGTCTCATGCTGCTAGACCCGTTTAACTCTCCGAATCCACAACTTCGTTCAAGCATTTCTAAGCCGACAAATACACCACTCAGGGTTTGAGTTATACTCCATGAATCTTTATAACTCATTATATCCATAATTTGAATATTCGAACCAGGGACCTATCGTATACACCACTCAGGAATCGAGTTATCCTAATAACTCCTGAATCGCGTTTGCATCCTTAACATGTCTATTCGACTCATTTCTTAGAACTCCAGCAAGATCCTTAATTATCGCCTTAACGATCTTAGACTCGTATACACCTCTATTCATAGTCCTCCATACAGACTATGCTTTAAATCATAACCTACCGCTATGAATAACCGTCCAAACTATATCTGAAAATCCAAAGCAATTCCCATATTCGCCTTAGCGGTACTCCGATGACATCTCTATCTGTTTCCATCCTAAGTCCAACTTTATTCTTATCCGAATGATACCCAAATCTTGCTGCAACTCGTTAGCATCAAGGGTCTTGGTGCACGAAACTCAACACAACTTGGCCAAAAAGGCTGTGTGCTTTGACAACTGTCTGAACGATATTCTATCTCGCACTCTAACTCGCTTGGTGTTTTCATATAGGCATCTAGTTTCAAACGTAACTCGCAAATTCTAAAATAAGTCTATTCCCACACAAGTATGACACAGGTTGGCATAAAAGCCCTCACTTCATAATCCCGTTCAAGCAATCGTATCATTCAAACACACTTTTCAAAAATATTTAGACTTATTATATGGAACATTCATGTCACGCCCCAGTCCCAAAATATAAAGGGACTAGCCATGTGGCAATGGCCAGCAGCACACACCGATGGACAAACCTAATTTAATGGATCCAACGGGGCATACTTAAGCTATATTACAATGATCAGGGTTTACTATTCTCATCCATAGAATAATCACAGCAATATTAACAAAAAGTATTAAACAACATCCAGACACAAGTAAAATCGGGGAACAACCCGATAATCAAGTCTGATACAATTGTTCAGGAAACAAGAATGTAAATAGTAACATAGACTGAGTATAGAAGAAATATATACTAAGGAAATCTATGGCAATCACCTAGTCCTCGGTTCCTTGTTCTGCTCCATTGTATGCACCTATTCCTGCTTCTGCTCCTGCTAATGCTCCTGTACTGTATACCTCTGGGTGGATCTCCTCTGCTAATCCTGGGGACATAATCTGGATCCAAGTCCTCAGGGGACATACAAGGTACAAGATAACTCATGCCAAAAATACAGTGCATCAATAAATAAAATAATAAGGTAAATATATAACCAGCTAAGTGATATGCAAGTGAGAGTTTTAGTCATACTCAGGCTGAGACTACTACAAGATCAGTGTCGGAGAAACCCATAGCAGTATTCTCTCGAAGGGCCAGTACGGTACCAAAGCTCTGTGTCAAAGTCTAAGGCACATCCATTAAAATATTATATATATATATATTCAACCTTTTGTATGGTAAACCTCTCCCCACCAAATATAATCATACGTCTCATGTCCATAACGTCTCATGTCCTTGCCACGCAGGATCATAACTAATGCATCAAGTCATAAATATCTAAGCAAAAGAATATGTCATGAAACCTGTAACCTATACAGAATCACCTTGAATATTTCAGGAAGATTCTGTCTCATGATTAGTGTCAGGTGTTCTGGGTATAACGTACTTGATATGGCAAGTACGAGAATGTAAATGTCACAATATCCATCTCTAGGTGACCTTACACAACCCCGCGTACGGTGTTGGCACCCGACTATTAATCGGACGATAAGTAAGTCACATGGTCCTAGGTTAAGCATGTACAACAAATATATATGTCAAGAAAATAAATAGCAAAAACTGCAAAGTTTGGCAAGGTATACTTGCTTGGGGTTCTGGCTCCAATTGTAGCTCTGGCAGCAGCAGGATTTGCAGGCAGTTCTCCGGTTGCTAAAATAGACATCACCATCAGATCCATAAAATATCGATTAGCTAGAAACGTCTATCTTTGAGTCCAATTTGGACACAGGGGCAAAAATGACATTTTCAGGTCAAGACAGGGTCTACATGTGGGCCGCTTTGCACCAAAAAATGTGTCAGAAAAAATGGTCTCCAAATCTATCTAACTTAGTTTCAACAGGTCCAGAACGATGATACGAACCCAACGGAACTTCTAGAATTGGATTCCGATGAGCCGATCACAAAATCGCCCGTAAAGTGGAGCCGTAGAGCCCACGATACGCAATTTTGTCAACGTTCTCAGAATCGAACCAAACTTGGGTCACAGGACCAGCGTATTACTACGAGTCCGATGGTGCAAGTTTCATTTTGATCTGACGTGTGTACACTAAGTTACAGCGAGATTCAGAACAGGCGAATACGGGCATTGTCGGCGGATACGCGTTGATCCCGGTGTGCACGCACATCCAGATCAACTTCTGCGAAATCCTGTACGTCCGTATCGACGGTGCGCACGCTTTAGTGAAGACCGCACGTGACCAAGTCGTCCCGTTTGGCGGGACGTACTCAGTTCTGGGGTAAAACAGGGCGTTAGTTTTCCTGTTTTTGGATCGTGGTTCGCGAATGCGACACATCGAGCGGGTTACACGGGCATCGAGAGGGTCACACAGGGTTCACGTCACAATAGACGGGACAGAAAACAGAGCAACAAGGAGAGAGAACGGGTTACCTGAACAGGGCTCTATAAAATCGGATTTTCGTGTCCGTGTCGACACAACACAGTGTCAGGCTGTGTCCGGGCTGAGTCGTGACCGGTCCGAGCTAGGGTTCAGGCGCTGGGTCTACGCCGGAGGAGCTCGCGGAGGCGGCTGGCTCGTCGGCGGCGAGGGGGAAGGCGGAGCTGGCTGAGCGACCGGGCTCGCTGGTGGAGGTGGGCTGCTAGTGCTGCGGTTGTCGAGGATCTGCTGGAGGAGCTGCTGATCGAGGAAGGGAGGCTGGCCGAGGGCGGAGGAGGTAGAGGAGAGGGTTTACTGGTCGGTGGTCGGGTCTATGGGGGAACGGAGGAAAGGAGGAGGTGGCGGTGCGGGGCTGGCTTGGGGCAGTGGAGCGGCTCGCTGGTGGCCGGGCGGCGCTCGGGGAGGCAGATGAGGGGAGATGGCTAGGGCGGAGGAGAAGGAGAGAGGGTTTATATAGGCGGACGAGAGGAGACCGGTGGTCGGCGGTTACGGGTAGGGGAGGAGGCGGCTGGGCGTCGAAAGGGCGGCCGGAGGCGAAGCGGCGGGGTCGGTTACATAAAGTCGGAGCGGCGCCGGCAGCCGGCGGAGAATGAATCGTCGGGGAGAAGAGGGAAGGGTTAGGCGGGTTCGGTTCGACGGGTCGGGTCGGGTCGGTGGATCCGGCCCGATCCAATAAGAAATGAATGCGGGTCGGGTCGGGTCGGGTTTCAGGTCGCGGGTTAGACCCGAATCCGAACCGCTAAGGTTGAGTTGGGTTGGGTTTGTTAAACCGGTCCGGTTTGGGTTGGTTTGGTTCAATTGAACCGGGTTCAGGGTTTAATTAGGTTTAATTATAAAATAGTTTTTAGGGCTTTAAAAATATTTTTGGGGTCCAATAAATTCCCGGAAAATTATCCTATGTCTAATTTTTTATTTTACACCAGAAAATATTATTTCCATAATATTTTAATATTATTTAACATTATTTAAAAATTATTTTAAATCAAAATACCTTAGTTTTAATTACAGAAAAATCTCATAAATTTACAGAAAATTGTGAAAATTTCCAAATTAAAAATTCTTGAAAAAAATCTGGGGGATTACAATTCATCAAACATCGAGAGAGAGCATCTACCACTCCTTCACGACATAAGTTCAAAACTGAGAGAATCGAAATGAATTCCAAGGACATAAAGTCGTTCTCTGATACCAATATGTCACGTCCTGATCTCCCGCCAGAATCGGCCATCCCCGCTAGGCGTGAATTACCGCGCCAGCACTCTCATGGGACGTACATTTTCATCGGGATGCGATGCCGCGCGAGCCTGGGGTTACGTCCGCCAAGGCAAATACCGAAACGGCCGTTGATAACTAGTTCACAGAGTCGTCAAAGCGGAGACATGAAATGAACACAAGTATTGAATCCAAATCTAGCTCTTTATTGATATCAAATAAAGATTATAAGCGGCACTAAGCCGATATTACAAATCGCTCATGCTCTCTCTCTCTTACAGTGAATATGCCCTTAGGCTTACAACCGATTCAAACGATATGAATGATGATGTTCCCATACATTATGTCTCATATATGCAATCTCCAGGTCTGTACGCCACGCTCTAAGACTCCAAGTGCGGTTCCGCACCTCATTGCGTTTAAGCGATCTCTGAATCCGTACGAGTTTCCCCTGCACCCTGCATGCAGACTAGATGGGTGTCAGTACATTGAATGCACTAGTGGGGAGGTCTCTCGCCCATACCACAAAACAAGCACGTTTATTAGTTATGTGCACTGACTGGTTTCGTTGTCTTTCTAGTCTTTTGCCTTAGGATCAGTTACATGGCAATATAACGAATGTAATCTCCGTATCTGCATAAGAGTGTCATAATAATGAACAATTGAGTTCACCTTACCATTTCTTACCATTCGGTCTTCCCTGTCATATTCAGTAATATAAAACAATGATCTACCGAATAACAAAGAACATTTGTGAAGTCCAAGTATTATCTCGTCTCCACCTCAAGCCCATTCTACTTGTACTAGGTTTGTTACCATGCATCCATTCTAATTATGCGAAATGTCGTACAAATGTACTCCTTTTCGTTACTCATTTTCTCAACGCGGATAGCTGCTATACAAATATGACTTATCTATATGAAGGTCACTGGCTCTGTTATCCATATTGGACAAGATCTGTGATGGACGGCTGTCTTTCCAGCTCGATTGCTAGCCTCGCTGGGCCTCCCAATCGTTTAACGAGTTGGCGCCCATCCAGGTCGGTAGTAAGTCTTGTTGGATGTCCCGCTCTCGCCTGTTTGTCATACGCTAGCGTATCGCCAGGACTACACTGGTACTGTCCTCCCAGGCTGACAAGATTTAGATACCTCAGCAATCGTGTCAAAGACTCTCTCTACCTGGTGCGCAACCAGTTGTCCGTGGCCATGCAACTACTTCCCCATATACAATCCTAGCCGAGGACTACTCTCGGTCCGCTCTTTGCTGAGGATTACACTCAGATCTTTTCTTCTTTACACAACTCCCTGATTAAAGACTGCCTCGGTGATCTGCATATCCCGAGTACCTTCCTTTCTTTCCATCTCCTAACTCGGAACGACTATTTGATAGACTTTCTTATCTATGTATGCAACATGATTTTACTCTAACCCGTATCATATTCCGTGCAGTGCAACGCCTCAGTATGAACTCACCCTACTTTATGGCATATGTGTGAGAAGCTAGTACATTCCAACTCAATAAGCCGACTACGCAAATAGCAAGTAAGATTTCCATGTTCTATACAAATGATAAGGCGGAGTTATCCCCTTAGCTATGTGCGTTCATCTCTTTTATTAGCATGCAAAGGTTATTACCTGAAAACTAGCATGTAACATTTATTTTCTTAGTGTGCAGCTAAGTAGAGACAGGTTCACCGGAGCCACCCACCTTAGCGATGTATCGTATCGGTCGTGCGAGACTTTGGGCGCGCCTCTGAAAGCCTAGTCTGACTCCATTGAAGATCTCAGTATGAATGAATTTGCATTGAATGAGCAATCTCACTGAGCAAGGCGGGTTGGTTCGCTACACTTGTGCTATTTGAATCGGCCCCTCCGGGTTGAGCGGAGCGGGTCATTACAACCGACTGGCTCCTCCTCCTTGATGGTCAAGGCAAAAGCTCGCCCCTGTCGATGGGCACCTCTCTGCTACTGTTGGTGCTGAGAGAACTGTTGTTATGTTGGTAGAGGAGGTCCTCTCTGTTGTCCCGCTGGGGGTCTTACGGGTGCTTTCTATGCCTGAGCTCCATCCAGAGCTGGACGAGCTGGTACATTAGGACAAGCCCTTAAATGATGGTCTCCTGATCCATAGAATAAGCAATGGCCCAATCTCATCCGGCATGCATTCCATCCATGTCCTTGCTTCTTATATAAAGTATAAGGAATATCTACCCTCTGGATCTGGTGCATCTGATGAACCGGCGCTCTAGCTGGTCCATGATACTGCTGCCTTGGCTACTAGAAGAGCCTCTGGTGCTCGTACTAAAAATGAGGCCGCTTTATTTGACCAGTGTTGGTACAGGATCCTCCTGTGTCCCTCGGCCTCTTAGAACCAAGTTCTAGATCATCCTCTGCCCGCAGTGTCTGCCTTAGAATCTCCTAAAAAGTAGAGGTGGGATCTCCATTCATATGAAATTTAACCTCCCAGTTCAGGCCCTTCCTGAAATTTCTGGATCCTCCTCTGGGGTTTTGCCCCTCCACAAAGCAGCCTAATCTGTAATACTCTGTCGCATACTCATCCACCGTCATATCTCCCTGAACGAGGTACTAGAACTGGCTCTTTAGAGATGTCAGATCCATATCTGGAAAGAACTTTTTCTTGAAGAGCTCTTAGAAAGATTCCCAAGTAAGTCCTGGTGCTGAGATCCTGGAGTCTGAACTAAGCCAACGCAATATCGAATATCATGCTCCCCATGGCCTCTATCTGCAGCCTCTCTAAAATCTGTGCCAGCCGCATGTTTCGCTCAATGTCATCTATCCAATCATCAGCATAAATGATCCGTTCAGTGCCTTTAAAGTACTTCTGCCCCATCCTCTTGAAAGTCTACGATGGTCTCCGGCCTCGGCTGCTGTGGGGTAAACTGAGGTTGTATCGTATGTGGCTGAACTAAGGCGGCTCTCTCAACTGCTGCAAGTGCAATCTAGTAAGCATTCTCAATGCTCTGCCGTATAACCTTTGAATGACGCTACTGTACCTCCATCATCTACTAAAAGAGCACAAACATCTATGTCTGATCGACTACGGATGGTGGGGGTGGAAGATCCCCTAAAACTG
Organism: Iris macrosiphon; assembly: GCA_036927795.1. Taxonomy (NCBI): domain Eukaryota; kingdom Viridiplantae; phylum Streptophyta; class Magnoliopsida; order Asparagales; family Iridaceae; genus Iris; species Iris macrosiphon. The sequence goes on from JAYESA010000016.1 coordinate 59,298,776, forward strand.
TCGGTACTGTCCTCTGTACCGGAGGTGGAGCACCTCTGAAAGCTGCTGCAGAAATGCTACCTGGATAGATGAATCAGACCTCTGAAATATAACTGCTGGAACAACATCTGCTGGTACTGCCATCATAGGCGAAAAAGTGACTGACGGCGTAGACATGACACCTGAGCGCTGGGAACGCGTCTTTGGCGATATCTTGAAGATAGATGGAATAAAGGAATCAATATTGAGTATGATACATTATCATCAGAAGGACATATTTTATTCAAAGCAAACATTCAATAGATATGGATAGCAAAACTGATATTTTGAAGTATTTCCTAATTGGGATTGAGTATACTCTCAGCCTAAATCGTATATCTTAAAGCAAGCTCATAGTAGTATTCTAGGTGAGCGCTACTACGATATCGCTCTAATTGCGACTCTAGACTTGCATGGGCTACTACTAAAAACGTATCATGACCGGCACCCCGATATTCGAGAACGAGTATGTGGGTACGTCTATCCTACGCCGCAGCATCGATGGTAGAACGCTGTCGAGGTCAACTCTAACTAAATAAACATCTCATCAATATATATGGTACATGTCAATAATCTCAACTACAAAAGGAGGAACAATATTGTATCTCATAAATGTAACTATACTCAATCATAATGCAAACTAAGAAATATTAAGCACGAATGGAATAACAAAGAAATGAATCAAGATATAATTCGCAAGTCTGAAATAATATACATGCCAGAGTCTCAATAACTGTCTAACACAAATCCACCAAAATAAAATAAACCTCCTCAGCCTCTGCAACTAAGTACTCCTGGTCTATAGGAGTATCCTCTAATAATTTGCCCTCAGACGGCCCGTAGAATATAGGATACTGATCTATGAGCCAATCATCTAAAAAAATATATCTAGTCGAGATTAGAACGAAGTACATACCTTTCAAAGTAGTTTAAATACATAATCGAACATATAAATAGATAATAGAAAAGAATACAAGATAACTAAACATACAAATAAAATAAACTAGAGTGAACAGGTAATGTACTGGAATAAAGAACAAGCAATATGAATATCTACAATAAAAAGGAATCACTGAAATCTAACAAATGTGCCATGGAATACAAGTTCATTATTTGATCGGTTTAGGTTGAACACGAATATAGTAAGGTAACTCGATTACAAGTGTGGTATATAATCGACATGTACAGGAATACACTGGGGCTAGATCACATAATCAACTCCTACTCCCCCATCCCCAACTAAAACTAATGGATCCAATCACGACAAGTTACGAACACGAATATGGGCACACTGAACACGAGCAGTATGTATACACGAATATAAGCACATTGAACACGAGCAGTGTGTCAACAGGAAACACAATAAATCAATACCTGATACATACGATGAAATACATCTGAAAGAGTACCCGCTGAACACGGTAGGGGATAACATCTCCTGACAGGATCCATGTAGTACTAGTCCGTGAAACTACTGTGTCAGAATCAAGTATACAGTTCTAGAATATGAGATATATACAACTATGAAATAAAAACTAACATAGAAATATACTCGCCTGAGGTCCTTAGTAAGGTATATTACTCGATGCCCAACTTAGTGTGACACAGACCTATATATGGTATATGCATTAATACAAGGTTTTGAAATGAAAATAAGTTAAACTGGTTCAATTCTAGGTCATAAAAACATTTCTAAGTCAAAACAGTCAAACTAGGTCAACTCTAGGTCAAACTAGTCAAACTAGCTATTTCTAGGTTGTATGAGTCTAACTCTAGGGTATTAGGTCCATACACTATGTAACTAGGCCATACTTGCTATGCTAAGATACTAGGACACCAACAAAGTACCATATCATAAGTTACCAAGTTATTAGATATGAAAATATATTAATATATATATATATATACAAGATAATATATATTGTACTCTTAGCAAAACTAATGCTAAGTGGATACCTTGGATTTGAACCAATGCGGTATTACACCACCTACACGCCCATCTTGAAATACAAACACAATACCTTGAGCATAAACCAATACCTTGAAATTAACTTGGTATCACAAGATAATTTAAATTCTAACGTGTAACTAACTACCCATTCACTTAACTATATACTAACATGCATTTAAACTTATACAATACTACACTAACTACCTACTAACATACCTCTATACTTAATACTACCCGTACCCAAGATACCTAAACTATCATTTCCTTGATATCACACAAGGTAATCTATAGATATACTAACCAAGGCTAACTAGTACTCATCTACATATACATCTATCATCTATATATATATAACTTACTAACCACCAATATATATATATATATATATATATATATATATATATATATATATATATATATATATATATATAACTAACTAGTTAACAATATGTATATATAACTAATTAGATCATCAATAAAACTAACTAACTAAAGCTATAAATTAAGCTAACCACACCTTGCTGATGTTGTGCATCACTTGTTACTGTTGTGCATTGCTCTAGCTGCAGTTGTTGTCCTTGTTGTTGCTGATGCTTCTCTTTCTTCTCTTGCTACTACAGTAGCTAGCTGCTCTTGTCGTTGCTTGTTGTTGCTTGCTGCTGCCGTTGCCTTTGCTATTGCTGATGCAGTTGCATGCTGCTATTGTAGCATGTTGTTGCTGTTGCTCCTCTAGCTATGGCTAGTTGCTACTGAATGCTTGCTGCCAGACCCCCTCTCACTGCACACACTGACACTCTACAGTCAGTAACACACACACATAAATATAAATATAAATATATGTATAAAAATACACATATATGAATATATATTACTATACATACATATATACATATATATATATATATATACCACATACAGTAAGGCATCCCAAATGTTGCATCAGAATATTCTAGAGATCTAACAATAAAAAATGATATGACAGATACACAATCAACAGTACACATGATAGTGTATCATTTGCAGTCTGAATATAATACAGTCTTGTAGGGAACTAGTATCTGGATTTGTTGGCTCACCGATGCTAGTTGGTTAAACGCCCAAAATAATATAGTTTATAAAAGATGAGCACTGAAACAAGAAACTAACTCGTGACCTTCAGCCGCCATCCTTCTGGTATGCGCCATCAGTGAGGGAGAAGTAAGCTTGATCCTCAGGTGCCGGATCAAAATTTGGCCATACAAAAATAGTGGGATCAGACCCTAAATAGCAAGTACCACAAAGGAAGCACGAAATAATGAAATAATACCAGATCTATATCATGAGATGCATTAGCTAACAATCAATGACATATATCCTATCCATGACATGATACGACACTCCTTCACCAAACAAGGACCAGAAATGCTTAACCTATTATAACCTCAGTATCCTGAAATTCTAGCTTGAATGTTGCTACTAGGTTATTTTGGGGCTATTAGAATTTTTCCATAATTTTTGGTTAATTAAAAACTATCAACACTAATTTCCTAGGACTTTCAAGAATTTATTTTAGTGTTAAACATAATTAAAATATCCCAAACATTTATTTTAGGTTCTAAATACTCAATTATATTTTACAAAATTTTCTAAGAATTTTTTGATTATTTTTAGCATTTATTTTGAGTTAATTTTGCAAAAACTGAATTAAAAACTATTTTCTAAAAAATAAAATCCATATAAAAATTACCTTGCCCAGTCAGCCAACAGGGGACCGCATGTCAGCCTCTCGCATCAAATAAGGAGGAGCCCTCATGTTAGCGACTCGCGGGCGTCGGTGCGGGTGCAACCGATCCAAGCCGAGCCGAGACGAGCCGAGCCAAGCCGAGTCCGAATTCGACTCAGACTCAGCCGAGCTAAGCCGAGCTGAACCCTGGTCGTTCGATTTGGCAAGGAGTGCCTAGAAGGATACCATGTGGCATACTCCGAGCCGCGGTTCATCCTCCCTCCTCTATATATATGGTGGAGTGGTTATAATTTTTAGGGTTTTTCTTCTAGCCAATTTAAAGGAGTTGTCATCTACGGATTCCTCCATCTTCCAAAAGCCATTACGGAAAGCTTTGGACTTCACACATATCCTAATTTCTTGCGTTAGAACTGTATTGAGGATATTATTCTGAATATGTATTTATAATCACGAAATTCAAAGTATTAAATTATGGAAAATTCGTAGAGCACAGCATGTCCAAAAATAGAAGCTGTATAGTGATTTCATGATTTTGGGAGAACCAGGAATCCGAATAATGAACAGTTTAAAGGTTCGAAAATCTAACATCAAGACCATAGACATATGTTTTTCTCAAATTTTAATTCAATTTATTTATGTACTTTCAATTCTATAGAACTTTAAGGTTAGTAATTAACCACTGTTGCACAATACGATTTAGTATGTGTAATAATTTTCAAACGAATTTGAATTTGGATGAGGCATAAATTTAAGCATATTTGTGACGCTAAAATATACAAGAAATCATGCATAAAATTTGAGTTTATATTGGTTGACTTTTTGGTCAACGAATCGTCTCGATTTGCGTGCCACCAGTCTCGAGTTATTAAAATTTGGTTTCTTTGGACAAAATTTAGGAATTGACCTAAATTTTAGAATAATAAGATTAAAATAGGATTTTAGAGTAATTATTCCAGAATTAAATAAATTAAAGTAAATTATCTCTTAACATGGTAACATATCATACGTAGGATTTGGACTCGGAATTCGGACCTGATCCAACCACAGCTAAGGACCACAGGCGAGTACATTTTCGTAATTAATTTCAGTGCTTGATAGTCTCTGTAATGTGTACTTAGTTTTTATTATTTGATTCTTGACACTTGTTACACGGATTAGTATAATGGATTTTTGTTATGAGATGCGTGATTGTTATGGATTATTGTTATTTCTTCGTGACTGGTTTGGAATCCATATTGTACTCATAGGAAGGGGAAATACTTAGTGGATGTATGAACTACCCATTCTATCTCATGGTCTTATAGAATAATAGCAGCCATGCACGACACGTCTGGTTTGCCGAATTTTACACTTAGTCGTTCACATGTCAACAAGGTATTTCAAATCATGTAGAGTAGTTGTTCCTATCTGTTCTTTCATACATTGCAATTATTTTCTATGTTGCTTGGTGATATTGTACTACACCTTTTCCATGACAGGACTTTCGTATTTAGTTATTCCGGTTGCCTTATTATGATTTCAGTTTTGTTGCTATCATATATTTTTTACTATTTATTGTCTTATAGCTTCTACCATGTATTAGAATTATTTTCACTATGATGTAATCATTTCTTTCCTGACTGGATAACCATATTTTAGGTGACTACGATGAGGATGCGGTCCCTACACATTATGGAACATATGCTAGCAACATAACTGAGCCTCATCTTGCCCTTCAGGAGGATCAGGGAGAGTTAGAAGCTCAGATATCGTCTGCAATGGAGTAGTTTAGTAGAGTAGTTGGTTTTGTTAGTTATTTTGGACCGGATTTTTCTTTGATAATTTTTTTAGTGTTTTTGAATATTGTTCCTTAGATATTTAGTCATTTTTGGGAGACTTCTTGGACCCGCATCGAGACTTTGATTTCATTATTATCTATGGTGTATTCATTTAAGTTAGTGCCTGTGATTGAGTATAGTGTGGAGATATATATATGTTATGAGTTATAGATTATACTTGTGACTTATGGTACAACGTTCTACTACCGATACTGTGGCGTAGGCTGGACGTACTCATGACTCATGCCCAAATCCAGGGTTCAGGTCGTGACACTTTTTTATGGTGGCCCTTGTAGGTCAGGTTTTGCACAATGTTGCCACTCTTAGTGGTACTCAAGTTAGATATAGATAGCGAGCCTACCATAGGATATATATATATATATACTAGGAATAGAAAAATACTCAATCACAATTAGGGATCCCATATACTCAACTTGCTAATACTTATTAATTCCTTCCGAGCATTCGAACCTATTTTATAGTTGATTGTCCTTCTTAAATAATACCTTATATTGTGCCATATTAATTGAATTCTTGTTGTTTTCAACCTGTCAGAATGCTACCCAAGACTAGAGCACGCAGTTCCAGAACCAATGGTGCTCTCCCCATACCATCCGCATTATAGGAGGCCTCATCAGCTGGATCGGGGATCCCTCATCCTCCTCCTCATCTATTACCCAAGCTCTTCAGAAGCATGATGGAGGCTCAAAAAGCTCAGGTAGAGGCCCAGAGGCAGCAGGAATAGAAAATGCCCAACAGGTTGACCTAGCAGCCATGGAGAGGGTCGCCAGAAACCATAACAGCATGACGCTCAACCGAAGGTAGGTAACATCCAAGAATTCAAGATGATGGAGCTTCGGACGTTTAAGGCTACAGAGGGAATCCTCTGTGCTAATGAGTAGCTCGATAAAATCGAGCGGATCATGAGAGATTTTTGGCTTTCCGAGGACTTGATGATTGAGGTTGTTGGCTTGCATATTCACGACATTACTCGTACTTGGTTCAGAAATGAGCCTAGGATTGCAAATCCAAACCTGACTTGGGAGCAGTTCGAGGACCTCTTTAAGAGAAATTTCTTTCCTGCGGTAGCCAAAGGACTTTTAGAGAAGCAATTCCAGAACTTGGAGCAGAACAGGATGACCGTGGATGAATATCCAGTAGAATTTGCCAGGCTGAGCCAATTCACAGAGTACATAGTGAGGGACCCGGAGGATAGAGCTAGGTAATTCAGATAGGGCTTGAACTAAGAGGTCAAGGTCCATATTTCTTTGGCTCATACGACTTTTATTGACATATTGGCAGAGGCTCAAAGGGTCGAGGTGGATATGGGTCTTCCGACCAAGAGGAACAGGTATGCTATCGGCAGTGGTAGTAGTAAGGGGCAAGCAAAGCGTCCATAATTTTAGCCAAGGACCTTTCCCCAACAGCAACAACAATAGTACCGTGCCCCAGTCAGAGCCCCAGCTCAGTCGGTGCAGCAGCAGCCACATAGACAAGTGCAATAGGCTCCCCTATGCAACTATTGCAAGAAGCCAGGGCATTCATGGGAGATCTACCAGAAGATATTAAGCGTGTGCTTATTCTATGGACAACCTTTGCATTAGATGAGAGAGTGACCTACCGTACCTCATAAATGGGAAGCCTCAGCCCAGAGAGGACCAGTTGTACCACTAGTGGCCCTGCGGCTAAGAGGACCCCCACTTCCTACGCAGCAACAGTAGTTTTCCCAGCACCATCAAAGGGGAGTACCTCCACAGGGCAGAGCTTTTTCCATGACTGTAGAGGAGGATGAGCCGATTGGTGATGTGGTAGCATGTTCTATTCTTCTCGATTCTATTACCGTTATTGCCTTATTTGATTATGGTGCATCGTATAGCTTCTTATATGTATCCTTTGTGCTTAAGCATAGTTTAGTAACAGAATCCTTGAGTAGGAGTTGCAAGATCATGACTGGTGGAGGCATTATCCTAATTAGTGATACTTGTAAGGGGCGTAGTGTTACTTTGGGAGGCCATTATTTGGATGGTAGTTTACTCGATATACCACTTCCATGTTTTAACATTGTTCTCAGAATGGATTGGTTGAGTATAATCCATTCTAACGTAGACTGTCGTGGAGGACATGTATTGTTTCACCCTCCAAGAGAGCCAGAATTTGAGTTTGTTAGAGGAGGAGTTGAGCAGAGTGATAGAATTATTTGTGGAGCCATGGCAGCAGAGAAGGACTTGCCACACCCTATTATTGCAGAGTTTCTAAACATATTGCCTGAGAAACTACCAGGATTGTCCTCGGACACAGATCTTGAATTTTTTATTGACTTAGTGCTTGGGGCATAGCCGGTGTCGCAACAGGTCAATAGGATCAACAACAATGAGCTGGCAGAACTGAAGAAACAGGTTAATATATTGCTAGACATGGGTTTCATTAAATCATGTTCCTTACCTTGGAGAGCCCTGGTCTTATTTGAACCAAAGAAGGATGGGTCGGTACGAATGTGCATTGATTACAGGGCTATTAACTATCTTACCATCAAAAAAAATCCGCTACCATGGATAGACGATCTTTTCGATCAGTTGAGCTGTGTGAGGGTATTTTCGAAGATTGATTTGAGGTCTGGTTATCATCAATTGAAGGTGAAGAAGGAAAAAATTCTGAAAACTGTATTTCGAAAAAGATTTGGCCAATATGAGTTTATGGTGATGCCATTTGGGTTCACTATTGCCTCGGCAGTTTTCATGAACTTAATGAACAAGGAGTTCTACCAGTACCTTGACAAGTTATAGTAGTATTCATAGATGATATTCTTGTCTATTAGAAGTCATCGGAAGTGCATAAGAAGCATCAAATGATTGTGCTAGAGATCCTTCGGAAGGAGAAGCTCTATAGAAAACTCTCGAAATATGATTTCTTCCTGGATAAGGTAGAGTTCCTTGGGCATGTGGTGACTGGAGACGGGATATTGTTAGATAAAAAGAATATTACTGCTGTAGAGACTTGGACCACTCCAAGTTCTGTTGCAAAGATCAGAAGCTTCTTAGGATTAGCCGGGTATTACAAGAAATTTGTGAAGGATTTTCTCGGATCGCAGAGCCATTGAGTAGACTCACTCGAAAGGATGTGATGTTCCTGTGGACCGAAGAATGTCATGATGCATTTATTGAGCTAAAGAAGAGGTCGACCACAACTCCTATTTTGATGGTGCCATCGGGGACAGGTGGATTTGTTATTTATAGTGATGCTTCGAAAAAGAGCTTGGGAGGTGTTCTAGAGCAGAACAAGAAGGTGGTGGCGTATGCTTCTTGACAGTTGTGGACACATGAGAAAAACTATCCCACTCACGACTTGAAATTAGTAGCGATGATCTTCGCTCCAAAGCTGGGGAGAAATTATTTGTAAGGAGAGCATGTGTAATTATACACTAACCACAAGGGCTTGAAGTACGTCTTTACGCAGAAAGAGATGAATATAAGGCAGGCAGGTGGCTAGAACTGATAAATAATTTTGATATTTCACTACAGTATTATCCAGGAAAGGATTACGTAGTTGCCGATGCCTAGAGAAGATATCCAGTAGCGATGTACTTGACAACGGATCGCCACTTATTAGCAGACTTGGATAGCCTGGGCACCGAGGATATTGTTCCAGGGCTAGAGACACAGATGATGGGTATGCAGATTCAGTCAGGATTGATGGAGAAGATCTAAGATACACAGTACAAGGATGAGAGTCTACGAAGCCTCAGATCTCAGGTGCAGGCAGGATTGATGGAGGACTTCACTATTGCTGAGGATGGTTCACTAAGGCACGGTACTAGGTTATATGTGCCTAGTGTGGACCTCCGGGAAGAGATCATGCAGGAGGCTCATCATTCCAAGTATTCTATACATCCGGGAGCAAACAAGATATATAAGGACCCGAGGGAACACGTGTGGTTGTATGGGATAAAGCGAGAGGTAGCATATTTTGTCTCTAAATATTTAGTGTGCCAGCAGGTCAAAGCCGAGAGGTAGAGACTAGGAGGATTGCTACAGCCACTACCGATTCCTGAGTAGAAATGGGAACATATCATAATGGATTTCATTTTTGGACTTCCACGCACTCTAAGAGGGAAGGACGTGATTTGGGTCATTGTTGACAGGCTGACCAAATCAGCCTAATTTTTGCCTTTCAAAGTAGGATTGTCCACGAAGAAGCTTATCGATTTATATGTGAGACAGATAGCCAAGCTATATGGAGTTCCAGTAAGCTTCGTATCTGATCGGGATAGCAGATTTAGGTCCCACTTTTAGAGAAGTGTGCAAGCTAGCTTGGGTACCCAACTCAAATTTAATACTTCTTACCACTATCAAACGGATGGACATTCAGAGAGGACTATTCAGACACTCGACGATATGCTTCGGACATGTGTACTAGATTTTGATGGCTCATGGACGGATAATCTCACCTGGTAGAGTTTGCATACAATAATAGCTATCAAGCCAATATCGAGATATCTTCTTTTGAGGCTCTGTACGGTAGGAGATGACTGACTCCATTGTCTTGGGACGACGTAGACGAGATAGTACTATTGGGACTAGAGATGGTAGTTGATGCTACAAAAAAAGTGAAGCAGATTAGAGAGAGACTTCGTATAGCTCAGGACATACAGAAAAAGTAGGCCGATAGCCACCAGAGACCGCTAGGGTTTGAGGTATCGATTTATTTATTTATTTAAATATCGAATACATTTTTAGATTATGCCTTAAGTTCCTATTTCGGCATAGGTTGGCGACTTAGTGTTCTTGAGGATCTCTTTGACACGTGGTACGATTCGGTTTGGTGGAGGTGGAAAGCTTAGTCCAAGATTCATCGGACCTTTCAATGTTCTGGAGAAGGTCGGGGCAGTAACCTATCAAATAGCCTTACCGCCTACATTGGAAGGAGTACACAACGTGTTCCATGTGTCCCAGCTGAGGCAATACGTGGCAGATCCTAGCCATGTATTAGATTATTTGGAGCTTGAGGTTGGACCAAGGCTCCATTATCCGGAGCGGCCTGTGGAGATCCTAGACAGGAGAGAGAAAGTGCTTCATAACCAAGTAATTCCCATGGTTCGCGTCGCTTGGAGGAATCACTCCTCCGGTGAATCCACTTGGGAGCGAGAAGATGAGATACGAGAGCGTTACCCCTATTTTTTTACACCATGAGGTAAATTTTTTTTTCGTATTGTTCTGCCGTTAATTTTGAGGGCAAATATTTTTAAGGAGGGTAGACTTATAACCACTTTTTCCTGAAATTCTAGCTTAAATGTTGTTATTAGGTTCTTTTGGGGCTATTAGGATTTTTTTACAATTTTTGGTTAATTAAAATGTAGTAACACTAATTTTCTACGGCTTAAAATTTTTATTTTAGTGTCAAACATAATTTAAAAATTTTCAAACTTTTATTTTAGTTTCTAAATAATCAATTATATTTTCTAGAATTTTCTGAGAATTTTCTGAGAATTTTCTGAGAGTTTTCTGATTATTTTAAGTTCATTATGCAAAAATGAATTAAAAACTATATTCTAAAAAAGAAAACCCATAAAAGAAATTACCCTGCCTAGTCAGCCAACAGGAGCCCGCCCTTCATCCTCCCACAACAAACAGGGTGGGGCCTGCCTGTCAGCGACTCACGGGCGTGGGTGCCGGTGCAACTGGTCCATAACGAGCTGAGCCAGGCTGAGCCGAGTCCGAATTTGACTCAGACTCAACCGAGCCAAGCCGGGCTGAACCCTGGTCGTCCAATCTGGGCGGGAGTGCCTAGATGGATGCCACGTGGCATACTCTGAGCCGCAGCTCATGCTATCTCCTCTATATATATGGTGGAGAGGTTATAATTTTTAGGGTTTTTCTTCTAGCCGATTTTGAGGAGTTGTCATCTACGATTTCATTTATCTTCTAGAAGCCATTACGGATATCTCTGGACTCCAAACACATCCATGTTTCTTGTATTAGAACCTTATTGAGGTTAGTTTTCTGAATATATAATTTTCTTTAAAAATTTAGAGTATTCAATTCTAGAAAATTCATAAAGCACAGGATGTCCAAAAATAGATACGTCTCGATATTTTCAGGATTTTGGGAGAACCATGAATCTGAATAATAAACTATTTAAAGTTTAGGAAACATAACAATGAGAACATCGATATATGTTTTTCCAAAATTTTAATTCGAATTATTTCTGTACTATAAATTATGTACTTCTACTTAGCAATTAACCACCGTTACCCAATAAGATTTTGTATGTGCAATAATTTTCAAACAAATTTGAATTCCGATAAGCCATAAATTTCAACATATTTGAGATATTGAAATCTACAAAAAATCATGCATGAAATTCGAGTGTGTATCGGTTAACTTTTTTTGTCAACGGATTGCCTCGATTTGCATGCCATGAGTCTCGAGTTATTAAAATTTGGTTTCTTTGGACAAAATTTAGGAATTAACCTAAAAATCAGAATAATAAGATTAAAATAGAATTTTAGCATAATTATTCAAAAATTAAATAAATTAAAATAAATTATCTCTTGATATGGTAATATACCATACATAGGATTTGGACTCTGAATTGGGATATGATCCAACCACAGCTAAGGACCACAGGCGAGTACATTTCCGTGATTACTTTAAGTACTTGATAGTCTTTATAATTCATGCTTAGTATTGATTATTTGATTCTTGATACTTGTTACACGGATTAGTATAATGGATTCTTATTATGAGATATGTGACAGTTATGGATTATTGTTATTTTTTTATGACTAGTTCTGAATCTATATTGTACTCGTGGGAAGGGAAAATACTTAGTGGACGTGTGAACTACACTTTTCATCCCATGGTCTTATAGGAATAATAGCAGCCATGCACGACATGTTTGGTTTGGCAAATTTTATACTTAGTCGTTCATATATCAACAAGGTATTTCAAATCACGTTGAGTAGTTGTTCCTATCTATTCTTCCGTACATTGCAGTTATTCCCTATGTTGCTTGGAGATATTTTACTACATCTTTGTCACGACAGGATTTTAATATTTAGTTATTCTGGTTGCCTTATTGTGATTTTAATTTTGTTGGTATCATATATTTTTTACTATTTATTGTCTTGTAGCTTCTACCATGTGTTGGAACTATTTTCACTGTGATGTACTCATTCCTTTCCTGACTGGATAACCATATTTTAGGTGACTACGATGAGGATGTGATCCCTATACATTATGGATCGTATGCTAATATCATAACTGAGCCTGATCTTGCCTTTCAGGAGGATCAGGGAGAGTTAGTAGCTCAGATACCGTCTGCAATGGAGTAGTTTAGTAGAGTAGTTGGTTTGTTAGTTATTTTTGACCAGATTGTTCTCCTTCAATTTTTCTAGAGTATTTTAAATATTGTTCCATGGATAGTCATTTTTGGGAGAATTCTTGGACCCGCATCAGGACAATTATTTTATTATTATCTATGGTGTATTCATTTAAATTAGTACTTGTGATTGAGTATAGTATGGAGTTGTATATATGTTGTGAGTTGCAGATAATACTTTTGGCTTATGGTATAGCGTTCTACCACCGATATTGCTGCGTAAGCTGGACGTACTCATGACTCATGCCCAAATCCAGAGTGTGGGTCATGAAACATATCAAGATAGAATACGTCCCTTGATTATGGTCAAGCTAAAATATTCTGCATCGTACTTTCAGTTCATAGCCTATCGTAACACAACAACGAAACCCAACAACCAAACAAGGACATGAGTTAAACCATCTTGCTACAACAGTCTATGCCCCTAATTCCACTCAACTAAAAGCACAATGCACAAGCAGAGATATAATAGGAGAAAATAATATAGATTTATTCCATCGATTATCGTAACACAACAGCACAATCAAATAACCAAACAAGGATATGGGTTGAATTATTATGCTACGATAGCCCACTTTCCTGGCTAGGTACCTATACAAGCAAATTAGACGGCCAATTATGTATTACAGCTTGATAAATGATGTTTGGGTTATTCCAGTAATGTAATATATGAGTATCCTCAGATCGTGCTGTCATGACCCGTACCCGGTATAAGGATACGAGTACGTGGATACGTCCAGCCTATTTTGTAGCATCGGCGGTAGAATAATGTCTAGATCAATAATACTATCTAAACATCTTACACATTATATATATAAGGTACCTGTCATGCTATCTCAACTCCAAAAGGGGGTCAATACAATAATAAGATAATGGTAAACAATACTCAATCACAATAACAAAACAGAGGATGATAAGGCACTATATGGAATAGAAGGAAAGGAAACAAGTCATAAATACAACACAAGTTCAAGTCTAATCTCAATACAATATCTCAAATAATAATACAATACCAAAGTCAAACTGACATATACAATCTCATGAATAAACTAACTATGCCTCATCAACTGCTGGTGCTAACTCAACAGGCTCTACGGGTAATTATTCAATTGGCTCGCCATCTTGTACCCCGTAGTGTGTAGGATTCCAGTCCTCTAATGAATCATCTGAAATATATATCCAGTAAGGATTGGAGCGAAGTACAACCCAAATAGTATTTCAAATAAATTATAGAAACTATAAAATAGTAATAGCAATGAACATAAATGATGCAAGCAACCGAAGTAGCATATATCATAAAAAATAGCATCACGATAAATGAGGGCAATAACCGAGAACAAAATAGTGAGGAACAATTATGTAATGAACTGGAATAGAGTAAACAACATATATAAATGTGCGTTAAAATATTAGTAATATAATGTAGTCAGCTTGGGCCTAACACGGGCTATATATAAAGGTGAGCTAGAGTGATCATACGTGAGTGACATGATCTGCTAACTATCATGGACTATACTAAATCACGGGCTATAGGGTATAATCATATATCCATTAATACATCACCAACCCCCGACTAGTGCACGGATACAAATCACGACACGTTATAACACTTATATCACACTTCACTGTCTATAATATCATGCACTATGATCATGGTCTATATAATCACTAAGATATTACGGTAATCATTAAGTAATTATGAAGCACGACACGACGATCACTAAATAACCACTACAATAACATCTCATGACCAAGATCCACGTATACCAATCCGTGAAACCATCGTATCAAGAATCAAATATATTATTACTAAATACAAAAAACATAGAGGCTATCAAATAAGAAAACTATCCGAGAATGTAATCGCTTGGTATTCGGTGCAAGAAACAGTAAACAATGCTCAGCTAGATTCCAAGAGTCCTAGATATAGGAATATAAGTGTTACAGATTAATTTGAAAGGAAAACATGCATAACTAGTTCATGGTGATAATTCTAGGTCAATTCTAGGTTCATATTAGGATATACTAGCTATTACTAGTCAAACTAGGTCATTACCTTGCTACACTAGATTTTCAAAGTCATACCAGGTTCAACTAGTCAATAGCATTCTTATACTAACTAGTTTAGTGGTCATACTAAGTATACTAGCTCATAGTAGTCTTATACTAGTTATCACAAGCTTACTAACCAATATTAGTTATATTTGTTAATACCTTGGGGTATTAGCTATACTAGTCATTAATACTAAAGTATTTACATGCCTACTCATGGACATGATCATCTATATTAGAGTATCTTAGTATCTATACTCTTACTTAACAAAATTAAATATCTTAATATACACTCATTCACACCATACTAACCCACTGCAGCATGTGTACTGCTGACAACACCCTCATATATTTGATACATTCAATGCTCACCAAAACATGCTATACTACCCAAACCATAACTTAACACATAAACCTCTCATTCTCAGATATGATCCTCAACTATACCCTTAAATACCCTGTCAATTGAACACTCAATATCCCACGTTCTGTTACAAGCACTCCCCAACCTTCTTACACAACCCGAGTCCTCATATTCATGAACTGATACTCTATATCAGTCTCACTAACTGATATATCCTGCTCACATTGCACCAAGACTCTACTCCATTTAACCTACCTTAGTTAACTGAGATACAAAATATCTCATCTCCACTTGCACAGTTTAGGTATTCAACCACTGACATTCCCTTAGTTGCTGCTATTGATGCTTGGTGCATCTGAGAATGGATCCCCTTCAATTTAGTCTTGCATATAAATGTGCATCCCAAGCATAAATGTACACAGATCCAAAAATCCCTAGATCAGCGATAGGCCTCTCTCTCCAAATACACACACACACATGATCAACTTCCTCCCCTTCTACATGTGCACATGAGTGGACATGCTTACTGCCACCACACTGTTGTCACAGAATAGAACTCCTCAACCTTCCGTTGGCCTGCCTGACACTACACACTACTCTTCGCCACCGTTTTGCACAATTGCACAATCATACTCACTAGTGTTACTAACAGCACACACAACACAAATACTAAGCAAACTAACACAATACTTACTCTCAAAATCATACAATACACTTTTAAGCACAACTCACTTCACCTACACACATGGACATAACTAATCCCCCTCTATCTGAACCAAGCACTCACAAATCATGAAATCTACACCCTCTCATATGCCCATCTCTGAAGGTCACACACAACCCACACACTGCTATTTTACCTTGCACAATCCCTATACACTCCCCTTCACAGCACACATAGACCCAAGTACTCTCCCCCTTACTCATAAACACAACACCACATTCTAACATCCGTACACAAGCACACAAACTAATTCATATGAATACTTAACTATATATATGCATATATACACCCATAAACAACAATACATACACTAATAGCATTCTAGCAATCACCTAGTGGGTATCAATGTATCATACCATGATACACCTCAACCAAGATGCCAAAAACCCCAATATCTATAAAATATATATATAACATAAATTTTTATATATAATATGTAAAATAATTAGTTACAATAAAAATTGAAGAGTAATTAAACCATCATGCATAAAACTCCCAAAATAAGCCCCGTATCATAACGTATCACACTGTATCATGATACACCATACTCGTATCCAATTTTGGACACGTATCTAGTCTCACAATCTCGATCTAAGTCTAATTTGATCTAATTGGTCTTATGACACACACTTGATGTGTCAATCTCAGAATCTTCCATAATTGGACACAAAAATCTATGTACATTCCATAATACAAGTCATATGAAACTGGTTCTTGATTCTATGGGTAGCCCTAAGCCAAGGGATGATTCCTAATGGTTAAATGCATGAATTAGAGTCTAATTTAAGGATTGGATTCAGAATTTACCTATTGGGAGATGGATTCACAATGAAATGCTCAATGGACACAACTAGGACACAATCTCCTTATCAATTTCTCCTCCTTCAAGTGCTCCTTACAATCCAAGCTCAAATACTTCTTAAATGGTGAAATTGAGAGTGTATGAATTTTATTGAATTTGGTGGAGGGATGAGTCAATTTAGAGAAGAACACAATTGAAGATCTAAATAAAATGAACTAATAAAGAGAAGAGAGAATGAGGAAGCCTTTATGTGACTGCCCCCCCTTTCTTCCCCTCCAAGCAACATCAAATGTCCAAGGTACCCCTCTCTAGCTAATTATGAAGAATAATTAAGAATGACTATATTAGAAAGGATCTAAACTAATATAAATTAAAATAATCTTCTTAATCAACTTAAGGAAGAGGGTCTAAAGGGCTTGGTCTAATATTGGGCTCAATGTGTCATGACTAACTAAAGGGTCCACTAATGACAAGTCAAATAAATATAGGCTAGCCTACTAATAAATAATTAAATAGAACAAGCACAATTTAAATAAAGAACATAATATAAATAAATATCAATTACTAAATAATAATTATACTAAATGACCAAAATACACTCATCTAAAAATCTAAGCTAGATAAGAAAAAATTATGCTTGTAGGGTTGGCAGAACGAATGATATATAAGCTAGAATATATGTAAATGATTCACCAGTCCCTTGCAAGGGCCCTGAGCTAATTAATAATCAATAACAGTTCTATGCTTTCTATAGGAAAGATATTGGTTCTGTCTTATAATTAAATCAAATACTACACTCCACTAGTACGGATGATATATAGTATCCGTGGTGACCAGCTTTTACTCCCAACTAATTTAGGATGGTTCGACATTCATGATCTCAAGGTACCGTTCCCTCCCAATGCTCTACAATTTAGTTTACTAGTAAACCCTAGGTTAGTTAGAATCTCATGTCGTGGTCCCATGAATATTCCTTCTTAGATGTTGTACCTTAAGTATGGGTACTCTTGATATGAATCTATATTGTTACTCAAAAGTTAAATCTAGATTCACCCAAGTATGATGCAACAATCAATACTATCTAGCCACGACTAAAGTCATTGTCCAACTTCCATATTCGTGCATAAAAATAATTACATATATCACGTAGCAGGAGTATGTGGCACGATGACTCACTAAATATATATCAAGTAGTACTCTTGGTGCGAACAAGTGTATCAGCATAAAAATAATGGTCAGGGTATGAACAAGTTCTAGTATCCAGATCCTGGACACATTATCAGATAGCAAGTTATTAAGGACAGGATAGTCTAATATGGTCATATTAAGTTGTCACTTTATTATATCGGTGAATGAGAATAAGAGTAGTGTGAGAACCCCTCGAGTTTAGATCCATAACCCATAAACCAAATAAGAACAAGGCTTGAAGAACGTCACCCGAGTTTAACTATGCCTCTCATTCTATCTAACGTATAATAAGTTATCAAGGAAAAGTAATCTAATTAACAAGTAAAATAATAAGTACGTACATGACTACATCTACAGGGCTCAACATATGCAGGAAACAGTAGGCGTACAAAGCAAGTTGGTGCACAAAACACACAGATGTAAGGTTGGAGCATAAAAGGACCAAAACTAGAAAATGGTGCACAAACGACAAAAACTAGGCAATGGCGTATAAACGACTAGAACTATACAGTGGCGCACAAACGACCAAAACTAGGCAGAGGCACACTTTTGCAAGAAAGTGCGCAAACTACAAAGGGTGGCGCACTTGACAAAAGTGTGCAGACAAGAAAAAAGCATGCTTTCAGGGAAAGTACAAGAGCAAACTGGCTATAAGATAAAACACACAATCTGAGGTCAAAACTAGACAGTCGAAAAACTCGTCAGTCGAGGAGCACACAAATCAATAACACATAAATCGAGAAACCAACAAAACTTCATCCCTAAAGAAACGAAGAGGGAAAAAGTGCTCGAGCTACCAAACATAAGCAAAGTACGCCGGTTGACAAAAAAGTAAAAAAGTGCACCATACTGCCAACACGAAGAAAGTGTGCAGAGTGACTGTGGCGCACTTATCTTTGGTTTTCCAGGGAGAACACTTTGATTTAATATGAACCAAAGTGCGCCAATTGGGTTTCCCCTTATAATTGGGCCACTGACTGAATGAGTGTGGCTGACACACTTTTGCTAGGAGACTAAGTACAGTATGATTTGTACGCACGAAGAGTTGGGACAGCACCCCAGTGTGCCCAGAGTAGAACATACGTATTTCAACGCCAAAGGAATTCTCTTGTATATTCTTCACAGAGCACTTTTTTTCTTCTTTAGTAATCCATTTGGTACACGTATTGTATCAAGTTTCAGCACAAAATTTACTTTGCATGCTCCATCCTTCGGCCCTTTGCCTATAGGACTGGGAGGCAAGATACCGAAGTGACTAGCGTCTACCGGGAGCAAAGCTTTGTAGAAGCTTCTAGAGATATTCTGGTAGGAAGGTCGACCACTACATAAAGCGTTTAGCTGGACTCAAAAACAAGCACGGCCAAAAGCAAAGTTACATAAAATATGGTGCTCTATTCTATGAGCTAATTACTTTTATAAAACATAAAGTTTTGGGATATCAATACCCAAGAAAAAAAGAGTGAACTCATAAAGCCAAACTTTAGTCCATGCAATTCCAATCAAGAAAATCAAGAACGAAAAGTATTAAAGATGAAGGGGTACTCTGTCCCAACAACATGAGAAAGAAATAAACATGCATTATTAAGCGTTAAAAGCATGCATAAATCCATGGTTCTTCTCTTATGAAAGATGCACTTTCCTACGGAGGAATGAAAACCTAAGAGAGACAAATGGAAAGAAAATAATGAGCAGAGAGAGAAATGGAAATATATATAGGTTTAGGTTGAGATGTGGACCGTTGGATTACTCAAATCCATCCAAGCCACACATGCCACCAACCCAACCAAACCCACTCTTCTCTACAACTCACGGGTTCGATATAAACAAAGGTCGGACAAGCAACCAACATGCGCAAAAGTGCACCAAAGACAACATGCACCATAGTGCACCGGGAAAGGGGGCTGACATCTTTATCCACCTTAAAAAAAAATTTCCTCAAAATTCAATCTTAATGATAGCTAGAGATATCAAGACAAGATTCAAACTAACTAAAAAAAATCTACACGTATAAATAAGTAGGTATAACAACACATATAAAGAAGTGAAGCAACATCATTTTTTCTTAGTTTGCCAATCACGGAGAGAAAGATACAACACATACAAAAGGAATATACCTTATGAGTCGATTAGGTGCGAGTAACGAGATCTAATATCATTCTCGCGCTCCCACGTTGACTCCACCAAGGAGTGGTGGCCCTAAGAAACAATAACAAGACGAATTATTTGGTTCTTGAGTACCTTCTCTCTCTGATCCAAAATTAACATGGGCTGTTCCTCGCAAGTTAAGTCGGTACCAACGACTAACTAGGTGTGATCGAGGATTTAACTCGAGTCCCAGACATACCTATCTAATTGAAACACATGAAATACATTATGCACTTCCGGTAGCAAAGGCGGAAGGGCAAGACGATAAGCAACATCCCCTACCCTCTCAAGAATATCAAACGATCCTACGTATCATAGACTAAGCTTCCAGTGAACCTCGAATCTAACGACTCCATGGGTAGGAGAAATTTATAAAAATACGTAGTCACCGACAAAAATTTCTAACGGCCTACGATGCTGATATGCCCAGTGACGATAATGATCTTATGCAACCCAAAGCTGCTTACTGATCTTGTTAACTACTCCAATCATTTAAGTGATTATTTCAGGCCCCAACATCTTCTGTTCACCAATGTATCTCATGCAAGGATGATGTACACTTCCTTCCGTACAATTGCTCGAAAGGAGATCTGTATGCTGGCTTGGTAACTGTTGTTGTACGAGAATCCTACTAAGTGAAGATGATCTTTCCAAAACCCACCAAAGTTTAAGGTACAAGACCATAACTTATCTTCAAAAGTATGGATCATCCTCTCTGATTTCCCATCTGTCTTGGGATGATACGCAGTATTGAATCTCAACTTTCTACCTAAATGCTCGTGCAAGCTTTTCCATAAATAAATGTAAAGCGAGTATCATGATCTGACACTATACTAACTGGACTACGTGATGCCTTACTAACTGCACTATGGACTGCCCTACCCTCGAAGGAAAGAAAATATGTCACTTTTGTGAGTCAATCTACTATTACCCAAACAGCATCACGTCCATTAGGGGACCTAGGTAAACAGGTCACAAATCTATCCTAATGTTTTCCCATTTCCATTCTGGAATAGGCAGAGGTTGTAACAATCCTGCTGGTCTCTGTTGTTCTTCCTTCACTAGCTGACATATGAGACATCATGAAACAAACCAAGTTATCTCTCTTTTTATTCCGTTCCACAAAAATATTGCTTGAAATCATGGTACATCTTTATGCCTTCGGGATGAATAGAATACTGGGAACTATGTGCCTCAGTCATCACTTATTATCGAATAATGCCACTTGGCACACAAAGACAATTTCAAAATTTGAGTGTTCCGTCTTTATGAATTCTTAATTCCTTCCTAAGACCTGACTCATATTCTACCCTAAGCTTCTGAATCTGAGAATCTTCTGCTTGAGCAGACTTGATCTTCTCCACCAAAGTTGACTGTATCTAAAGACTGACTAAAACTCTCATTTCTTAAGGTAAGACTAACTCGATGCCCATCACTTGAGGATCTTGTGGAATATGATTCTGAGTTATCATGATGAATGTGCTGCCTCTCTTACTTAGAGCATCAGCTACCATATTTGCCTTACCTGGATGGTACTAAAGTACCATATCATAATCACCAAATAAATCTAGCCACCTCTACTGTCTCATATTTAAGTCCTTTTGAGTGAATATGTACTTCAAACTCTTATGATCTATGAATATCTCCATTTGATCACGGTATATATAATGTCTCCAAAACTTGAGAGCAAACAGTACTGCTGCTAATTCCAAATCATGGGTTGGAAAATTCTTCTCATGCTCTCGAAACTGTCGGGTTGCATAAGATATTACTTTCCCATATTGCATTAATACACATCCAAGTCTTCTCCCAGATGCGTCACAATAAACCGTGAATCCTGTAACAACCCGCACCCAGTGTAGGGGCACGTGTACGTGGGTACATCCATCCTATGCATCAGCATCGGCGGTAGAACGATGTCTAGGTCAACAATACCATCCAAAAACTTTATACAATATATTTAATGTAATTTTCAAGATATCTGAACTCCTAATTGGAGGATAATATGATAATGGTTAACAATACTCAATTACAATAATAAACTAGAGGAAGATGTGGCACGATATGAAATAAAAGAAAAGAAATACAGTCATAATACATCATAACTAATCATAATTCGATAATCTCAATATAATACATGCCAAAAGTGTCTAACTGACATATACAATATCATAAATAAACTAGCTAAGTCTCATCGACTGTTGATACTATCACAATATGCTCTACGGATGCTAACTCAACTGGCTCGCCATTCTGTGGCCCATAATACGTAGGACACCAGTCCTCTAATAAATTATCTAAAAAATATATCCATTCAGGATTAGATCAAAGTACAACCCAATAGCAGTTCCAATAATTGGCATAAACTATAAAACAACAATAGCAATAAAAACAAATAATTGAAGTAACTGAACTAGCATATATCATAAAAAAAAGCATCATGGTAAATAATGGCAATAAACCAAGAATAATATGGTAAAAAAAAATAATATAATGAACTGGAATAAAGAAAATAATATAGTAAATGTGCCTTGAACTATTAGTAAGATAATGTGATCGGCTTGGGCCTAGCATGGGCTATAAAAAAAAAGGTGCGCTGGCATGATCACACGTGAGTTGTATGATCTGCTAACTAATACGGGCTATAATAAATTCCGGACTATAAGGTATGATCATATATCCACAAATACTTTCCAACCCCCGACTAGTACACAGATCTAATATATGACACGTAATAACAATTATAGCACGCTGCACATTCTATAATATTATGCACTATGATCATGGTCTTTATAATCACTAAGATATCACAGTAATCAATGAGTAATAATGAAGCACGACACGGCGATCACTGAGTAATCACGACAAAAATATCTCGTAACCAAGATCCACGTATACCAATCCGTGAAACCATCGTGCCAGGAATCAAATATCTAAATAGTAACTACATAAAACATAGAGGCTATCAAATAAGAAAACTATCAAAGAATGTACTAGCATATTGTCCAGAGCAACAAATATGACTCGATATCCGATCTGGTATCACACAACCTATATATTAATATCATGTTACTTGGGTGTAATGAATGAGAAATGTATTAAAATACACTAATAGAATTTTTTAGGCCATTTCTAGGTCACTCTAGCTAACTAGGTCCATACTAAGTTAATTAGTCCATATCGGTTACTAACTAGCTAACACTAGCCTAATTTAGCTATATTAGCTAATAAAACTAAGTATCAACTATATACTAGGTAATATGATACTCTATGTATTTATATACACACTATAACTTATATATACTACTATATATAGTATCTTAATATACTCAATAACTGTACATGTACATATGAAACATATCCATAGCTTTACTCCTACCTCACACCAAATACCTCATAACTAGTCTACGTTACCTATCAATAACTTGCTAACTGATACCTAATATACACTAACTTATCACACACATTACTTACCAACTCTAGTATATACTAACTAACTAAGACCTCAAATTTCTACCCTCATGATATGCCTCAGTGTACACTGATACCACATCAATGTATCCCCTCATTCACCTTGCAGCTACTATTTTGTCTGCTAACTAACAGTGCAAAGGAATGTTCACTGTCCTCCTAACATAACCCTCACATCGACAATCAACCCTCGACTTAACTTCCCTTTGACACCCACTGTCTACTGTTGCTCACTAACTAACATCCATGTATCACAATTACCTATACTTGAACCCAACTCACTGATACTTTACTTGTTGTTACTGTGTAATGCACACAAGATTATGCATTACTTGCACCCCTATATTACAACATAACACTTTAACATCTGACACTAGCAATTGATACAATACCTTCCTAATCACGTGCTGCTACAGCTATTGATATGGCCTATACTGCTTACTCCTAACCTACCTTCCCTCTCTTCACACTGGTGGACTCATCAATTGATGTGCTCTGCACCAGATGTGTAAAGCCCAAATATATGTGCACTTGCACCATGCTGTTGCAGAGTTTGCCTGGTATAGTATATAGTGTCCAGCATGGACTTCCTTCTCAACCTTGCTGCAGGACAACTAATTGATTATTGAGTTTCCTTACTCTAAGCTACCTCCTGCAGTAAACCAACTGCATGCTCTAGCCACTAATTTTGCAGGCAAGTGCATTCAGTAACAACCCCACTATATGCAGGCATGCAGTGCCAAGCCACTGCTTGGACACTCACTCAATACCTCTCTATACAGCAATCTACAGTCCTGAAGCTCTCCTTTATTACTTCTAACTATTCTGATAGTAACATAACCTAGATACTCATCTGCAAGGTATGCACTACTTACCAACTCTCAAGTCTGATAGCAACCCGAGCTTAACCAATTGTCCATATATGTGCATATAACTAATATACATCTACACTTCTATATATATGTATCTATACTTCTATATATATATATATATATATATATATATATATATATATATATATATATATATATATACTAATTATATTCATAACACATACACACTAGGAGCATTAAATCAAACACTTGGCATGCATAGTGTGATACTTTATTATATGCATTAAATGAGATACCAAAACTCCAAATTCTTCACAAATACCTATACATACATATCATATACATCATAATAAAACTAAAGTAACTAGCAACAAAATAAATTGAAGAGTAATTACACAAATAATCCAAAATGAACCCCGTATCACACTGTATCATAAGATACTATGATACGCTATACTCATATCCAATTGTGGATACGTATCTAGTCCCACAAATCTGATCTAAGTCTAATTAGATCTAATTGGTCTCATGACACAAATTTTATGTGTCAATCTCGGAATTCCCCATAATTGGACATAAATCACCATATAGAATTCACAATACAAGTCATATGAAACTAGTTCTTATTCCTATGGGTAGCCCTAAGCCAAGGTATGATTCCTATTGGTTAAATGCATAAATTATAGTCTAAATTAAGGAGTTTATTCAGAATTTACCTATTGGAAGATAAATTTTCAATAAAATGTTCAATGGACACAATTAGGACACAATCTCATTTTCAATTCTGTCTCCTTCAAGTGCTCCTTGTAATCCAAGCTCCAATTTTTCTTAGATAATGAAAATGAGAGAGAATAAGAGTAAATTGGGATAAATTTGGTGGAGAGATGAGTCAATTTGGTGAAGAACACAATTAGGGATCTAGAATGAATGAACTAATAAGAGAAGTGAGAGTGAGTCCCTCATATGTGGCTGGCCGCCTCTTTCACCCTTTCCAAGAAATATACAATGTCTAAGTTACCCTTATTAGTTAGTCATGAGGTTTAATTAGGGCAGGCTATATTAGGAAGCTTATAATTCATCATGAAACTAATCAAACTCCTTAATTAATTAAGGGAATGTGTATAATGGGTCTAATCTAATATTGGGCTCAATTGGTAGTCTTGACAATCCAATGGGTCCACTAATTATCATGCCCCGGCCCCGAAGGCCTCCCGAACACCGCCCCCCATCGGACTGGACGCTAATTATCATGCCCCCGCCCTGGCCCCGAAGGCCTCCCGTAGGTCGCGTATGGTCATTTGATACCGGGATGTGATGTTGTGTAAGCCTGGAGTTGCGCCCGCACAAGGAAATATTGTTAAAGTTTGGCTATCATCGCATCAATCGAGTAAGCAGCGGAGGGACATTGTTGTAAACATTTATCCATCTGAGTATTAGGGGCAAATCGAGGCACTGGGTTCTCTTAATACAATGGCAGCATTCCATACATTATGTCCCTCTATACGAAAGCAGCTCAAGGCAATCAAAACGAGATTTTTGGGTCTTGGGGGTGAGGCTCGCCTATCGCTTCCTCGGGCGATCCAGTACCTGCAGGCAAGTAAATTGTTGGTGTGTTAGCACTTTTATAAGTACTAGTGAGTGTAAACAACTGAACAGAAGAAACATTCACTAAAACTAACACTAAGTAATCATATTATAGAATATTACTTTACTAGTGATCTTTCTAGTTTTACCTATGTTCGTTACATACGGCACAAGAACGGAGTCATATTACTTTCTTTTGGAAACATCTTTGAAAACAGAGTTCATATTCGATATAAGCAAGCAAGCAAGCAAGAAAAGCCGATTGTTCTGTTATCAGGGTGTGAGCAGCGTGTCTCGTGAGCTATACTCAAAGACTCTAGGGACAAATGCACATCTAGGGACTATCCTCTATCAAGCCAACATAATGAACTATCTTATATGCAGTTTGGTCCCTGAGAAACTCAGGATATGTAGCGGTAATCTAGCTAATCAATGAATCTTTTATCTAATGTTATTAGCAGTTGTGACTCTTGGTTGCTTTCCATTATCACTGTAGCAGCTGTGACCAAGGTTCAGCTCTCCACCAAAAGCCATTGTTCGACTGATGCGAATGCATGAAATACTACCAATTAAACTCTAGGATGTAGACAAGATGAAACATCAGACCATATATCTCTGTTGCAGACTAGCCGCCCTCTCTGAACAAGTTCAAGCACACGATATGGTTCTCTCGAAGCACAAACGATAGTAGAACATGTTCATGCAAACTCTTACTCTTAGACAAGCATTTCAGGTTCTCTTAGTTAGGCAAGCAAGCAAGCAGATTCGTTTCAATGACAAGCTATGTGAGTTATCTTATTAAGCATGCAAGGCAGATTCTATTATTCTCTTATAAAACTATCTTTAAGCAAACAAGCATTCAAAAACTCAGATTCATTATTAAGGCATGCAAGAATCAGAGAATGAAGTTTTGCCCACTCACCTTGATTACATAGTACCGACACAGAGCAGGGCACTACATACTTACCCACCAACAATAACTTTTATCCTCGAAACTTTAAGGAGAAACCTTTTCAATATTTCGAGCAGCGATAGTCCTCATCCCTTGCTGCCCTCAGTCAAAACACAAGCACGACTCTCAAGAAAGAGATCAAATCCGGAAAACTTTTGCACAACTTTGAGAATATATATGCACTTATTGTATGGAACGCTCTATTATAATACAATATCGAGCATATCTCAGAGTTATAGCAACGGATTGGGCAAAGAATCGAATCACTCTGATACCATTATGTCACGTCCCGGTCCCGAAGGCCTCCCGACCACCGTCCCCAGCCGGAACGAACGTGAATCACCGCACCTCGGCGCTCCCGTGGGGCACGTATGGTCGTTTGATATCAGGGTGTGACATAATGGTATCAGAGAATTATGTCACGCCACGGTCCCACAGGTCTTCCGACCTACATCCCCCGCCGGACCGGACGTGAATCATCGTACCTCAGCACTCCCGTTGGGCATGTATGGTCATTTGATACCGGGACGTGATGTCGTACGAGCCTGTGGTTGCACCCGCACAAGACAACATCTTTAAAGTTTGGCTATCAGTGCATCAATTGAGTAAGCAGCGAAGGGACATTATTGCAAGCATTTATCTGTCTGAGTATTCAGAGCAAATATAGGCACAGGGTTCCCTTTATTACAATTGCATCATTCCAGACATTATGACCCTCAATACGAGCAGCTCAAGGCAATCAAAACAAGATTTTTGCATCATGGGGATGAGGCACGCCTATCGCTTCCTCGGGCGATCTAGTACCTGCAAGCAAGTAAACTGTTAATGGGTCAGCACTTTTATAAGTACTGGTGAATATAAACAACTGAATAGAAGCAACATTAACTAAAACCAGCACTAAGTAATCATGTTATAAAATATTATATTACTAGTAATCTTTCTAGTTTTACCTATGTTTGTTACATGCAGCACAAGAACGAAGTCATATTACTTTCTTTTGGAAACATCTTTGAAAACAGAGTTCATATTCTATATATGTAAGTAAGCAAGACAAGCCGATTATTCTATTATCTGGGTGTGCGTAGCGTGTCTCATGAGCTAAACTCAAAGTCTCAAGGGACAAATGCATATCTAGGGACTATCCTATATCAAGCCAACACAATAAACTATCTTATAGGCAGTTTGGTCCCCGAAAAACTCAGGATTGGTAGTGCTAATCTAGCTAACCAATGACTCTTTTATCTGATGCTATTATCAGTTGTGACTCATGGTTGCTTTTCACTATCTCTGTAGTAGTCGTAACCAAGGTTCAGCTCTCCACCAATAGCCATTATCCGACCAATGTGAATACATAAAATACTATCAATTAAACTCTAGGATGCAAACGAGATAAACCATCAGATCATGTATCTCTGTTACGGAATAGCTGCCCTCTCTGAACAAGTTCAAGCACACGATATTGTTCTCTCGAAGCACAAGCAATAGTGGAACATGTTCATGCAAACTCTTACTCTTAGACAAGCATTTCAGGTCTCTTAGTTAGACAAGCAAGCAAGCAGATTCATTTCAATGACAAGCTATGTGAGTTCTCTTATTAAGCATGCAAAGAAGGTTCTATCATTCTCTTATGAAACTATCTTTGAGCAAACAAGCATTCAAAAACTCAGATTCATTATTAAGGCATACAAGAATCAGAGAAAGAAGTTTTGCCTACTCACCTTGATTACATAGTGCCGACGCGTAGCAAGGTACTACACTAATGACAAGACCAAAATAAATAGGCTAGTCCACTAAAAATTAATTAAATAGCAAAACATAATATAATTAATTAGTAGCACATAATATAAATATATAATCAATCAATAATAATATGCTAAATGACAAGAATACCCTTATTTAGAAATATGGTAGTGATAAATTCTTCTCATCCTAATGGAAGTGTAAGGATCGGTGCTGATATTAGTTTCTCTTTCAAATTCTTAAATGCTGCTTTGCACTCTACCGACTAAACAAATTTTAACTCCTTGCGAGTTAGACTAGTTATTGGTGCGAAAATCCATGCAATGTTTGCCACATACCTCCGATAATATCTTGCTAATCCAAAGAAATTTTGCACATCTGCTATTGTCTACGGAACTGGCCAATTCTCTACTACGTCAAGATTCTTGGAGTCTACGGATACTCCTGCTCTTGAGATAATGTGCCCCAAGAATGACACATGATCTAACCAGAACTCACACTTACTGAGTTTAGCATATAATTGATGCTCCCTCAGAACTTGCAATACATTATGAAGATGTTTTTCATGCTCTCCTTCACTGTTGGAGTAGACAAGAATATCGTCTATAAATACCACTACAAATTGATCTAGGTATGCCATAAATATACTATTTATGAAATCAATAAATATTGTTGATGCATTAGTCAATCTGAAAGGCATAAATAAGAATTCGTAATGCCCATATCGAGATCGAAATACTATCTTCGGTATGTCTTGCTCCCGGACTCTCACTTGATAATATCCTAATCAAAGGTCTATCTTGGAGAATAATTTGTCTTCACTCAATTAGTCAAACAAATCATCAATCCTAGGTAATGATACTTGTTCTTCACTGTTAAGGCATTCAACTGCCTATAGTCGATACACAACCGCATCGACCCATCCTTCTTCTTTACTAGAAGTGTCGGTGCTCCCCATGGTGATCCACTAGTCCGAATAAACCTCTTCACCTTTAATTCTTCCACATGATGATACAACTGGTATAGTTTTATGAGTGACATCTGATAGACCTTGTTGGAAACTGGTTATGTTCTTAGTTTTAACTTTATGCAGAACTCTACTTCTCTTACTGGGGTAATACGAGAAGCTCTTCCAAAAATACATCAAGAATTTTTTAATTATTATGGGAAACTGACCTTCAACTCATGCTACTGCTGCAATGCCCCCTTTATGCTCATCCTTCACCCTCTTGTTGAAGATAAATACTTTCTTGCCCAGGATGTTAAACAAAACTCTACCCCGATGACAATCTATCGTCATATTACAGTCTCTCAACCAGTGTATGCCTAAAATAACATTCAAGTTACCCATAGCGAACTCGATCAACTTTGCAGGTAATAAATGCCCACAAACTATGATTGGACATGCTACACATACTCTACAGACTTCTACGAGTCTATTACTAATGAGATTATTCATCCTCTATGGCAATGCCTCGAATTCCAATCCAATATGTGTCACAAATTGTGCACAAACAACTTAAAAGGATGCTCCCGAATCAAATAATGATTTGGTTGGAAAATATGTAAGAAGAATGTTACCTTCCACCATGTCACCTGATGCCAAGGCCTCCGCTAAAGATAGGGTAAAAGCTTTCCCTTGGTCGTGCTGTGCTCTTTGAATAAGCAATTGTGGCCTCTACTGCCCATATTGTAGATTCCTCTACAGGTTGTACATCTTAGTTTGTGTATTGGCAATCCAATGATTTGGACTGCCATATTGCAGGAACAATCCTTGTGCTACTCTACACACATCTTTCATAAAGTCTCCCTTGCCACAATACGTACATTTGACTGGGGCTCCAAATCGTACTTGTTGCTGCTGCCTCGGCTGGTTTGGCCGAGCTGGTTCTATTATTGACAATGCTACTGGCTTTCTTGGCACTGTTTCATGAATGCAAATGCCAAGAGATGGTGTTGACGTCCATTGTGCTTGTTCTCCTCCTCCACTTTGCGAATGATCCTCTTTTGGCCTCCTGTACTAGAAGCTAACCTCTGCATCATCAGCTCATGTCGCCTAGATGAGATAATTTTTTTGTCAAAAGTCTTGTAGTTATGCCTCTCTATCAGTTGTTGAATCTCCAGATGAAGTCCATACTGGAACCTCATTGCCCTCTCTGGTTCTGTTGCTACCATCGTCGGAGAAAATATGCTAAGCCTGCAGAACTTTACCACGTAGCAATCCACTATCCTTCCAGATTGTTTAAGATTGATAAATCTCTGTTGTAGCTCATATTGTGCTACCACTCCAAAATACTTAAACCTGAAATGGGCCCTGAAGTTGTGCCACGAAATAGGTTATCTTAATCCAACTTTATTTGCTGTCTACCAATCTCTAGCAAGGTTTTGGAGATTCAATCAGAACTGATCAACTTGTTCCTCGGCTGAAAACTTTGCCACGGTTGGTATAGGTTCGATGTATTACAGCCAAGCATTTATGGTAATAGTATCCTCTGTGCCATCAAAGTACTTAGATTTGAGTCGACAGAATCTCACCGATGCCCATGAATCTGTTCTTATGCTCCTTTCCAAGGCTATATGTAATCCTTAATTCAACAAGATATTCTGCTCTTGCTACTAAAGCTGCTAATATTGCTATATCGTCATCATTCCTCATATAATTTCTAGCAATGCCGATGTATTAGATGCTACTAGCACTACTAGTACGACCGAGGGTATTGGATACTCTGGTACATGTTGCTCCTTATGCTCCTCTACTGGTTCTACCCTAATCCCTCCAGGTACAGGTGTTGCCTCTCGCTGGGGGCCAACAAATCCTTGTCCTGCTGAAACTGCTGGTGCTCCACCCACCGATACGGGAGAAGCCCAAAAGAAAAGGACACAAGCTAAATCAAGAATATAACGAGAAAATATAGAGGAATCAATGGTACAGAAGTCAAGCTGAGTTTTGAGCAGACATAATCAGTATTTTAAGGAGGAGCTTATTTGATTGAGATATCCTATGAATAACCCATACCATAAGTCTGAAAAGAAAGCCAGACCTGCATGGGCCACCACTAAAACCTTGTCACATCCCAGATCCAGAATACTGGAGAGAGCGGGAGAATGACTTAACCAATCAAATCTTACAAAATACCGAAGTAACCTACAATATGTTAAGGTTGTCTAGAGACAAGGGGGTGCATACTACAATCAAGTCTCCTAGGGTCAAGAACTTCTATATCTCAATCGTTCAATCAAGTAGCAATAACATAGAACATTCCAGAATAAGCAGTAAGATATCCCAAATGCATCATCAGAATATTTTAGAAATCTAGCAACAAAAAAGGATATGCCATATACACAATCAACAATATACATGACAGTGAGTCAGCTGCTGTCTGAATATAATATAGTCATATAGGTAACAAGAATGCAGATTTGCCGGCTAATAAATGTCAGTTGGCTAAACTCACAAAAGAATATAGTTTACAAATGATGAGAAGTGAAACAAGAAACTCACTCGTTACCCTCAACAACCATCCTTCAAGTGCATGCCATCAGTGAGGGAGACGTAAGCTTGATCCTCAGGTGCTGGCTCAAAATATGGCAATATAAAACCAGTAGAATCAGACCCCAAATAACAAGTACCATAAAGGAAGCACAAAATACTAAAAATAAAACCATATCTATAGCATGAGATGCATGAGCCAACGATAAATGGCATATATCCCATCTATGACATGATACGACACCCATTCACCAAACAAGGACTGAAAGTGCCCTATCATATCAAGATAGAATACGTCCCTTGATTATGGTCTAGCTAAAATATTCTATATCGTAGGTTCAGTTCATACCTATCGTAACACAACAATGCAACCCAACAAGCACATGAGTTGAACCATCATGCCACAACAGTCTCTGTCCCTAATTCCACTCAACAGCGTAACCCAACAATCAAACAAGCACATGAGTTGAACCATCATGCCACAACAGTCTATGTCCTTAATTCCACTCAACAGAAAGCATAATACACAAACATAGATATAATAGGAGAAAATAATATAGCTTTAGTCCACGGATTATCGCAACATAATAGTGCAACCCAACAACCAAATAAGGACATGAGTTGAATAATCATGCTACGATAGCCCACTTTCCTATCTAAGCACCTATATAAGCAAATTAGACGGCCAATTATTTATTTTGGCTTGATATATGATCTCTGGGTTATCCTATTAATGCAATATATGGGTATACTTATATCGTGCCATATTCAAACATGGCTGGCAGAACCA
The DNA here is from genome assembly GCA_036927795.1 of Iris macrosiphon. Taxonomy (NCBI): domain Eukaryota; kingdom Viridiplantae; phylum Streptophyta; class Magnoliopsida; order Asparagales; family Iridaceae; genus Iris; species Iris macrosiphon. Next base: position 59,331,797 of record JAYESA010000016.1, read on the forward strand.
ATGATATACAAGTAAGAATATATGTATATGATGCACCAGTCCCTCACAAGGTCCCTCAGATAATTAATAATCAGAAACAACTCCAGGATTTCTATAAGAAATATACTGGCTCGGTTTTATAATTAAATCAGATACTGCACTCCACTAGTACGGATGATATACAGTATCCGTGGTGGCCAGTTGATGTTTTGACTTTAGCGAGTGGTACGACTTTCATCTACTTGAAGAAGTAGTCGGTAGTAGCAAGGATAAACCGATATCCCTTAGACGAAGGTGGACTGATCGGCCCTATGATATCCATGCCCTAGGCTTCGAATAGCCAAGATGCAATGGTGCGGTGTAGGAACTCTGAGGGTTGGCTAATAAAGTCAGCATGGATTTGGCATTTCCGGTATTTTATTGCGTAGTTGACAGCATACGCGACCATTGTCGGCCAATAGTAACCCATTCTTCGGAGACTGTCCTGTAGCTTTGGTCTAGGTTGAGGGATACCTCATACCCCCATCGTGGGCCTCGCGGAGGGCTTGTTTTGCTTCTCCATTCGATAGGCATTATAGCAAAAGACCATCGTAGGAACGATGATACAGAAATTTGGTAGCCGTATCATAATAGAACCGGAGGGAACGTCTTCTGATGGAAGTGACTTTCTTTGGGTTCTCGGAGAGAATTCCATAGACTGTGTAGTTGATGAATGGGAGTCTCCAGTCTTGGGAGTCGTTGTTTGCCTCTACTAAGTAGCTCAGGCACTAACAAATATTATTTTTCGGGCAGATTAGCTCTTGATCGACCACTGTGATCAACTGATAGATTTTTACTGGGACTATTAGGGAGGCATTGAGACCGTCCAGGGCTTCAGCCTCGATGTTTTACAATGGAAGGACATGCTCTATGAAGAACCCATCAAAGATAGAGATAATGTCGAGCGCGGCTTAGTGTTATGGAATCAAGTCTTTATTCCGGACTTCGTACTCACCTCGGACTTGATTGACTATCAATTTGGAGTCATGATAGGTCCCTAAGTAGTCAATTCCCACTTCTTCAGCGAGTTAGAGAACAATGACGAGAGTGTTGTACTCTGCCACATTATTGGTGATGGAACTGAGGATCTCCAAGACCCAGATTAGTGTGCATATTGATCGATAAAAGATTAACAAGTTTAATATGTGATCCAACCCTTCAAAGGCAGAAACTAGGGTTCATGAATTATACCTGAAGTAACAAGATAAATGTTTTCAGCAACCTTGATCAATAAGTGACCCCATTCTCTTCTGTACATATTGCTTCCTTGGATTAGACATAGTGTGGGCGACGATCTTCCAATATTTTTTTCTCCTTGGTTGACCCTATTTCACTCCTTACGTAAAAAATAAATTTAGAGAAAGCTACTTACTTTTTATTACCATAACGGCAGAAAATAGAAGATATATATAGGATATGGTAGGGACCAGAGAAGAAATTAGGGTTAGGTCTCCTAAAGGATTTGGGTATCCCATATTCAGCTCGAACACACAACTCTGGCCCGTTAACAATAGCTCGGTCCACTAAAGAGCTATTATTATACTACATTCCTAATCCCAAATTACGATTACGGGCTCCTTCTTATTATATGCTTTTTATCTTCCCACGTTAAGATATCGAATGTCCTTCGGTCAAATTAAGTTACTGATAATTATATTGATCGACATCTTTTATCCTTAAGTAGTACCACTCAACTTTATTTGTCTTGTCGGATATAATCCCCCTGTAGTGTTTACATGACAATCCTTATGAGATCCTCAAGGGGACATCATCAACCCGATGTATCGGGACATGGTTTCCTTTTATAATCAACAGTCCATCATACACACAATGTCATTATCCAATTCATAGATATTATTGACCCATAAAGAATCTTACTCTTGTATGACTCAAAGTAATACACACTCATTATATATGTCTGTTATTATATCCGAATTAAGAGCATAAGCATCGATTTTAATTGAGTTGTTCGTTCTCTTATGTAGTCAGTACAAAGAGAACAATGTCAAGTGGTCATGTTCATTACACACAAAGTATACTAGCGTAAACCTATAGTCAAGATAGACTAATACCATATTATACCACAAGCTTTCCAATGGTTTGTCCAAGTCCATATAGGTTATGAACTATTTATATATTTTACAAGGAAGAGATAATACGATCTTCTGTGTGACACCATACACCATATTACCTATAATATAAAATATCAGACACTTGCATTAATATTATTACAAATACAACATGCAAACAATTGTCCATATGATTCTTATTTAAAAATAAGGAAATATAGTTATACAAAATGATACTTTTACTATATAACCCTAACAATCTCCCACTTATACTCAAACCATTGCTTTTTACTATACTGTTATAAATCTCCCACTTTTACTTAAAGCCATGATGCTAAGCATCTGAAACTCATTCCCTCAACATGACTATTAAAAGCCTTTGATGGTAAGCTCTTTGTAAAGGGATCAGCTAGGTTGTCTGTTGATGCTATCTTGAATACAGTAACTTCTCCTCTCTTTGCAAAATTTTGTATCAAGTGGTACTTGCACTCAATGTGTTTACCTGACTTATGGGCTCGTGGTTCCTTCGAGTTTGCAACTGCACCACTATTATCACAATAAAGTATAATAGTCTTAGGCAAACTAGGTACCATATCCAAGTTTAATAGAAAGTTTTTGAGCCAAACCTCTTCTTTGGCGGCCTCAGAGGCTATAACATACTCGGCTTCCATGATGGAATCTACAATACATTTTTTCTTGATGCTCCTCCATACTATGGCTCCACCTCCTAAAGTAAAAACATAACATGAGGTAGATTTCCTGGCATCCCTATCTGACTAAAAATCTGAGTCTGTATACCCCAAGGGCACAAACTATCTGTATGATAAACCGGCATATAAACTTTAGTCATTTTTAGGTACTTCCAAGTACGCTTTACCGCAGTCCAATGATCTTGTCCTGGGTTAGACTGATATCTGCTAACCATGCTAACGGCAAAGCAGATGTCTGGTCTTTTACATAGCATTGCATACATTAAGCTTTCTACTGCCGAAACATAAGGAACCGCTTTCATGTCCTCTATCTCTTTGATAGAGCAATTCCATGCCTAAAAGGAAAAAAAATATATTTTTTAATTTTGTATGCTAAAACTAGTTAGTATAGTATCGATATAGGTAGCTTGGGATAATTCTAACATCATTTGCATGCGATCTCCTAGAACTTTGATTCCATAGATGTGACCTACTTCTCCCAAGTCCTTCATATCAAACTGCTTGGATAACAATACCCTTACATTAGTTAATACATTCATAGTGTTTCCAATGAGCTAGATGTCATTCACGTAAAGTACTAGGAATACCACTATATTTTTGTCACACTTTTTGTATACACATGCTTCATCCAGACATTGATCAAATCCATAGGATTTTATCACTTGATCAAAACGGATATTCCAAGATCTAAAAGCTTGATTAAGTCCATAAATGGACTTCTTGAGCTTACAAACAAGATGCTATTTGCCCTTTTCAATGAATCTATTTGGTTGCTTCATATAGATGATCTTCTCAAGACTTCCATTAAAGAAAGCTGTCTTGACATCCATTTGCCAAATCTTATTATCGAGATGATCTGCAATAGATAAAAGAATCTGGATTGACTTAAGCATGGCTACTGGTAAAAATATTTTGTCATAATCAATACCCTCTTTCTGAGTAAAATCTTTTGAAACAAGCCGAGCTTTAAAGGTTTCAAACTTATCATCTGATACTCTTTTTCTCTTGTAAACCTACCTGCATACAATGACATTTACACCACTGGGAAGTTTTACAAGCTCCCAGACTTGATTAGAATCTATAGATTCTATTTAAGATATCATTATTTTTTCCAAGATTCTTCATCTTTACCTTAGAATGCTTCATTATAGGTGCAAGGATCAGAATCTTATTCCATAGGGACAAAGTTTGATGATTCTTCTAAGAACAAGAATATGTCAGGTTATACAATAACCCTTCAACTACTACAAGGCACTATAGGTTATGGTGTAAAATTTATTACACGTTGGGCAGTTACTTATGGTTCCTCCTGTTGTACTTTCGGTACTGAAGTATTTGGTGTCTCATCTCTCAATTCTTCTAGATCAACTATACTCATGGGTTTATGGATCATCATAGTCTTCCTCTAAGAATCAGGCATTAGTGCTAACAATGACCTTCTTATCCTCAGGACTATAAAATAAACCACCTTTTATTCCTCTTGGATAGCCTACAAATAAGCATACTTCTTTACGAGACTCTAACTTATCTTCTTTTCCATTCAGCACATGTGCTGGACTACCCCAAATCATACATATTTTAGACTAGGATTACGCAAGATCCACAACTCTGTGGGAGTAATAGGTACTGACTTAGAAGGTACCAAGTTGAAAATATAAGCTACATTCTCTAAGCCATATCCCTAAAACGAATGTAGTAAATCCGAATAACTTATCATTGATATAACAATCTCCATAAGAGTCATATTCCTTCTTTCAGCTACACCATTCTGTTGGGGTGTTCCAGGTGCAGTCAATTGGGATGTAACCCAGCTTATGATAAATAGTCTCTAAACTCTCTACAGAGGTACTTTCCACCACGATCTGAATGTAATGACTTGATATATTTTCCATGACGTTTATATGTTTCAGCCTTTCACTATTTGAATTTCTCAAAGCACTCAGATTTACATCATATTAAATAAATGTATCCATACCTTGAATAATCGCCAATAAATGTGACAAAATATTCAAAGCCAACTCTATCCTAGATAGTCATGGGCCCACACAAATTAGAATAAACTAATTCCAATACATCTTCGGCCCAATACCCCTTTATCATGAAAGGCCTTTTGAATATTTTACCTTCCAAGCAGGATTTGCAAACTGGAAGAGCCTCTACTTCCAATGAACTCAAAGGTCCATCTTTAACCTATCTTTGAATCCTTCATAGATTAATATGTCTCAACCGCAAGTGCCAAATATATGTTTGGTTCATACAAGAATGTCCTTTTCTCTTATTTAAGTTAGAAAATGTGTTATTCATTTCCATAAGTTGCAATATGGGTAAAATAGGATTAATGTCATACAAATTATCAACTAACGCACCAGAATAGATAAAATACTTATTTTTTCTAATAATAATATTGCAATTAAAATAAACTGAATATCCATCCTTAACTAGCATAGAGACAGAAATAAAATTCCTTCAAAGTGAAGGTGCAGAAAGACAATCTATCAATGCAAAGACTTATTTCTACCAAAAGATAACATAACATCTCCTACTGCAACGGTTGCTACTTTTATAGCGTCACCCATGAACAAGTATATCTCTCCATCACTAAGCCGCTTGGTTTTGTCGAACCCTTATAATGAATTACATACATGATTAGTGGCTCATGTATCGATACACCAGGTGTCGAAAGATAACACCGCTAAACATGTTTCAGCTATTAGTAAATGAGATATATCTTAATTATTCCTTTGTTTGAGAAGTGGACAGTCACTCTTCCAATGTCCTGACCCTTTGCACTTGAAACACTTGTCTTTCGTCTTTTTCATAATACCTTGAGGTTCCATGCCTTTTATTGCTAAATTTGCTTATTTCTGAATGTTGTTCTTCTTCTTACCGCCTTTCATCTTAGAAGTACAAGCCTTTTCAGTAACATAAATATGACCATTCTGCCTCATGAAAGCCTTAGCATCATGTAGTTCTTTCGCAAGTTTTGCCAAATTATACAACATTTTGTTAATATTGTAGTTAAGAAAAAATGTGTCAAAAATATTAGGCAGAGTCCCGATAATAATATTGACTGGGATTTCCATATCGATTTCAACTCCAAGGATCTTCATCTCATTCAGATGACCCATCATCTGGAGAAAATGATCCCTTACTGGCGTGCCTTCAACCATGGTCATATTCATCAAACTCTTCATAGCAAACTGCCTAGCTGCCCTACTCTGATGTCCGAAGATTTACTTGAGATTGTACATTATGTCATAAACTATGGCCATGGCCTAATGCTGATGTTGCAGTATATTTGACATAGATGCTGAAATGTAACACAGTGCCATCTTATCTGGCTTGATCCACTTCTTATAAACCTCTTTGACTGCTTTATCAGAATTAGCATCTGTCTTAGGAGGATATTCCTCATGGAGTACATATTTGTATCTTCAGCAGTTAAGACAAAATCCAAGTTACGTTTCCAATTAATATAATTAGGGCCAGTAAGTTTATTTTCTTTAATCACCAAAAGTAGACTGAATGAACCCATTTTTGAAATCCTGAGAATCACATAAATAATAATTATCTAGGGAAAAAATTTGAACTAAAGATATATTGATTCCACCAAAACAATAATAAAAAAGTTCACCAACACCTTAAACACCATGAATTTAACCTAACTTTATAACATATAAAATTAATTTGTCCAAGGAACGTATACTAATTCAGTATTTGTCCAAGGAGGTTTTTCTTATTAATTTTACTATCATGTTAATCTAACTTTATAACATATAAAATTAATTTGTTGGTCTTTGATATGATCCTACAAATAATAGCAGTGACTCCGATGGGGAGGATATCATTATTGGTATCTAAGTGCACACCATTACTTAATACTATGTCCATTACATCATAATGTATTTCTTCGGATGGAGAAGTAAATACATACTAGGTAATTTTCTATAATTATCCCAAAAGAAGTCTATATTGGTGATCCGTAATTATACTCATCTGATATGGAGGAAGGCACTAAAGGCAATACGCAAGTATAATTACAACACCTACAAACCAGTAATGGATACCATAGAATTTATACTAAATAAATTCTCTCTCCTACTTAGTTATTTAACAGTGAGGGTTTTTCTATTAGTTGACGTATGTCCATATTGTCCATTATTATTGTGGACTTAGTTTATAAAAAATATCCACAGAATAATAAATATGCATAACCGAATAAGCAGATATAGCGATAATGAATCTCTTATTCGTAGAAAACATAATCAATAGCATTTCTTCCATAACATTTGAACATCCTAGTAAAGATACTATAAGTACTGTAATTAAAAAATAGTGACGTTCAACGACGTCTTGTGACGATTAGCGATGGGGGGAATACGTTGCTAAAAAATAGTTATCCATCGCTAAGTGACGCTAAACGTCGCTATATTGTTGACATGGCAATTTCTGTCATATTAGCATTACTTTCGCAGAACTTCGCTGATTAAGTCGCTATTTTGGCGTCATTTGGCAACACTTTAGGACGTCGACGATGTATGTCAATATAGCGACTAATAGCACCATTTTTGCTTTCAGCGACCTTTGAATACGTGATAATACATAAACGTCATTAATTATGTCGCTAATTATTATTAGCGACATTTTTTGGTTAATTAGCGACATTTTTGGGTTAATTAGCAATATTTTTTGACCTCGCTAAAATATATTATTTTGGTAGTGGAAGCTGATCACGTTTGATATTTTTACTTCAGTGAGTGGTACAGCTTCCGCCCACTTGGTAAAGTAGTCAGTAAATCGAGGATAAATTGATGACCCTTAGACGAAGGTGGACTGATATGTCCTATGATATCCATGTCCCAGGCTTCGAACGGCCAAGACACAACGGTGCAGTGTAGGAACTCCTAGGGTTGGTAGATGAAGGCAGCATGGATTTGGTATATCAGGCACTTCATTGCATAGTTTACAGCATCCGCGACAATTATCGGCTAAAAGTAATCCATTCTCTGGAGACGGTCCTGTAGCTTGGGTCCAGTCTGATGGGCACCACATACCTCTTCGTGAGTCTCGCAGAGATCCTACTTCGCTTCTACATTCGATAGGCATCATAGCAAAAGACCATCGTAGAAACAACGATACAGCATTTTGGTAAACATATCATAATAGAACCGGAGGAAACGTCTTCTGATATAAGTGGATTCTTTTGGGTTCTCGATGAAAATTCCATAAACTCTGTAGTCGATGAATGGGAGTCTCCAGTCTTGGGAGTCGGTGTTTATCTCTACTAAGTATCTCAAACACAAACGTAGATTATTTTTTGGGTAGACCAGCTCTTGAACGAAAACTATGATCAACTGATAGGTTTTGATCGGGACTGCCAGGGAGGCAGCGAGGCCGGCCAGGGCATCAGCCTTGATATTTTCTAATTAGGGCATATGCTATATGAAGAACCTATCAAAGATAGAGATAATGACGAGCACGGCTTGGTGGTATGGAATCAGGTCTTCATTACGGACTTCGTACTCGCCTCGGACTTGATTGACTATCAATTTGGAGTCATCGTAGGCCTCTAAGTTGTCAACTCCCACTTGTTTAGCGAGTTAGACCCCAATGACGAAAGCGTTGTACTCTGCCACATTGTTGGTGATAGAACTGAGGTTCTCCAGGATCGAGATTAGTGTGCATATCGATCAAAAGAAGATTAACAAGTTTAATACATGATCTAACCCTTCAAAGGCAGAAAATAAAGTTCACGAATTATACATGAATTAATTAGAAGAAGATGAAGGTTTTCAGCAACCTTGATCAGTTAGCGACCCCAAGATCTTTTACACGTATTCCTTCCTCGGATTGGACCCTAAGATCTTCTACACGTATTAATCTATGACAGATTTGGGTATCCCATGTTCAGTCCGAACACACAACACTGGCCCATTAATAATTGCTCGATCCACTAAAGAGCTATTTTTGTACTACCTTCCGAATCCCAAATTATGATTATTGCCTCCTTCTTATTATATGCTTGTTTGTCTCCCAATGTTAAGATATCGAATGTCTGTCGATTAAATTAAGTTATTGACAATTATATTGATCGACATCTTTAATCATTAAGTAGTACCACTCAACTTTTTTTGTTTTGTCGGATATAATCCACCTGTAGGGTTTACATGACAATCCTTATGAGTTCCTTAAGGGAACATCATCAACTCGATGTATTGGAATATATATTCCTTTTATAATCAATATTCCATCATACACACAATATCATTACCCAATTCATGGAGGTTATTGACCCAAAATAAATTTTACTATTTTATGAGTCAAAGTAATACACACTGCATATGTATGTCTGTTATTATATCCGAATTAAGAGGATAAGCATCCATAATAACATACTTGTTTATTCTCTTATGTAGTTAGTACAAAGAGAACAACCTCAAGTAGTCATGTTCAATACATATAAATTGTACTAGTGTAAACCTATAGTCAAAATAGACAAATACCATATTATACCACAACCTTTCGAATGGTTTGTCCAAGTCCATCTATGTTGTGAACTATTTATATTTTCCACGAGAAACTGATAATATAATCTTCTATGTGACACCACAATCTATATTATCTACAATATTGAATATCAGACACTTGTGTTAACATTATAACAAATACAACATGCAAATATTTGCCCATATGATTCTTATTTAAAAATAAAGAAATATAGTTAATACAAAGTAACGTTTTTAGTATATAACCCTAACAGTTGGAGATGGGCTCTGTGAGGGAGTAAGTACGATTGATGACCAGATCGTATGTGAAAATCAATACTATCCCGATGTCAGCGACAATATCACCTTCGGGCCCAGTTTTTGAAGCACCGTTGAAGAACATTCGCCAAACAACTTTTGCGCTTGTAGTCATGTTTGAGTCTGCTACTTCATCTGGAATCTTCTCATAGAGCTTTGACACTTTTGGTACAGGGTGGGCTACCTGGAAATCTGCCAATACTTGACCTTTGACCACCTTTTGAAGGACATTACCATGTTGTACGGTGATAGCAGTATTGCCCATGAGGCTATGCGATAGTTAAGTACTCTGGGTTCAATCATAAGGACCCTAAGAGGATTAACTCGCAAAATTGCATGGATGGTTTGTCCTACCACATAATACTGAGTCTTTTAAATGGCGAATACAAGAGTGAGGTACTTATTCTCAATGGGTTGTACATGTGGTCTGCGTCGACTTTCATTCTGCTGAGATAATAAATGGCTTCTTCGTGACCTGCATCGCTTGTCTGGGATAACAGAGTCCCGATGGAGTGATCCATTGCCTGCACATATAGCAAGAAGGGTCTTCCCACAACAGGGGGGTTCACGAGATAGTCCTTGATGTCGTCGAAGGCACGTTGGCATTCTTTGTTATAGACAAAGGAGACTCCCTTCTTCATGAGCTGAGTGAAAGGTTTACAACGTCCATAGAGGTTTGATACGAACCTCCTAATGTATGCCAGTCTTCCTTGAAGGGCACAAAGTTCTTTAAGGTTCTTCGGTAGGCGTATTTCAAGGATTGCTTTAGTCTTGTCGGGGTCTACGTGGATACCCTTCGAAGTTACGACAAAACCCAAAAATTTGTCACTGGAGACTCCCAGGAAGGACTTGGAAAGATTCATCTTGAGGTGGTGCGTACGCATGAGGTCGAACACAGTCTTTAAGTCTCGGAGGTGATCATCTTTGGAGCGACTCTTGATGTCGATGTCATCAACGTAACACTCCACCGTCTTGCTTAGATATTCATAGAAGATGGTGCTCATAGATTGTTGGTATATGGCACATGTATTTTTCAGAATAATCGACATGAATATGTAGCAGTACACTCCTATCGGTGTTCATAACGACGTATGCTTCTCGTCGTTGGAAAATATCTTGATTTGATTATTTTGAGATAATTTTGCTCGAGAGTTTTTGTGGACTTATCATCCATGGATGTCACGCCCCAATCCCAAATACGTAGGACTAGGAACACGTAAGCATGCCAACCGCATGGATATGGCAATTCCAATATATGGAAACCAAATCCATACATACGCTGTAATATGAATACAAAATCCACAAGTGGTATAAACATATGTCACAAGTCACAGGGTAAAATCTAAATCACATCCACCAAAATCATATAGAAATAAATAACCAGTATCTATGAAACTAGATCTTAATAAAAAGTATCTAAGAATGATAGTTGGATGGAAACAAATCCACTACCAACTCGAATATAAAAGCAAAAATAATATGAGTACAACACCACAACACAATATAAGAATACCAGCTATCCATCATAGCTCGAAGAGAAGATATCCTCGGATCACATGTAACCATCCAAATCTGCGCTCTTGCAAATACTCAAAAAAAGATACACCTGGCAGCGGACCAGGTCCTCAGAGGGACATAACAAGATACTTAAACACCTGCCAATAAAGTACTAAAATAAATATCCAATGGGTCACCTAACCGTCTAAAGTGAATGCAGTTTAAGAACAACTTTTCCAACGCGTGGGCTATCTGGCTAAAATAGGATTGGCATAGTTCTCTTGGAGATCCAGGGGCCTACAAAGGCACGGCGTCTTTCGAACACCGGAGGCCCGCCAAGTAGTATATATAGGGGTCATCATGACCGCGCATCTCCAGCAGAGCGTACGGGTTACACAAGGAAAGTGCAACGGAGCCCACACGCCTTACTTGTTGTTCTCCCCACCCCATGCTCTAAGCATGTCACATCCATGACACGATAATACCTCTAATAACTGCCAAGTCTACTAGCATGCAAAGTTTCTAACAGCAGTTATTCCTAACGCACGGCCCACACGTACATGAGGCCAACCTGCACGCAAGTCCGTGATCTACATGAGACTCACAACTCGTGTAACAACTGTGTCACGGCCAATGAACCTAAAGATGCTACATGATCATGGGGTAGTCTCATAAACAAGGTTAATACAAATACATAAATAAAAACATAGCGCGACGTCACCGTCGCGTGCATTTTATATAACAGTTAAAATATATGAAAAGACAGAAAATAAAGATGCATGCAACATATGGAATAAAAATAACAGTACAATGGCAAGGTATACTTGCCTGACAAGGAAGCTGCAATGTACCAATAACCTGCTCCAAAAATCGCGCAGAACAATCCAATATCCTATGTACACATAAATATAATATAATATAATCATTAGTCATTACACTAGCACATACTCAACCACATTTACACTGGAATCAGGGGGTATACTAGGGGTAACACTAGTCATCTAACACGGTCAATTACGCATTTAATTACGCGGGTGTCTCGCGTCTTCAAGTAATGTACGAAATCAGTCAGTCAACTGACAGGTGTCTATGCCAGTACGTTAGTGTACGCAAGGCAGACAAATTCACAAGTTCTTAGGGTCAACATGGTCAAGGTAAGTATGGGATAGTCCACGATGTCCTAGGATCAGACAGTCTGAATATTTAGTCATAATTATCAATTAGCATTTACTTACATATATATTCATATAACTATATAATAATATAACCATTAATTTATTTTAATTTATTTAATTATGGAATAATTACTCTAAAATCCTATTTTAATCTTATTATTTTGATTTTTATGTTAATTCCTAAATTTTGTCCGAAGAAACTAAATTTTATCAACTCGAGACTCATGGCACGCAAATCGAGGCGATCTGTTGACCAAAAAGTCAACCGATACAAACTTGACTTTCATGCATGATTTTCTGTAGATTTCAGCATCAAAAACATACTAAAATTTATGGCTCATCTGAATTTAAATTCGTTTGGGAATTATGGCACATACAAATTTTGTATTGTGCACCGATGGTTAAATTCTAACCTAGAAGTTCTACAGAATTAACAGTATGTAAATACTTTGAAATAAATTCTGAGAAAAATATATGTCGATGATCTCGACATTAACTTTCCGAAACTTTAAACGGTTCATGATTCTGATTCCTGGTTATCCCGGAATCGGGAAAACATCAAAATACGTCTATTTTCGGACATACTGTGCTCTACGAATTTTCCAGAATTTAATACTAATAATTTAGAAAAACAATTTATATTATCAGAAAGCTACCCTCATTATCGTTCTAAAAAAAAAAACTGGAGCATGTTTGGAGTCCGGAGCTAGGAGATATCATCTTTTTAATTCGTCATAACTAGTAGAAAATGAGGCTAAATTTATGATAAATTTTGACTATTTTTTGGACGAAAAAGAGAGGAATTTGGGAAAAAAAAATATGAAGGATGAGGTATTTATAATGGTGGACACTACTTAATTAAATACGACTAGGATTGGTTAATTTGGATAGAATTATGATGAATTTAAATAAGGATAGGATATGCATGAAGTTGATTTCCTAGTAGGTTCAGGATTTGAATTAATTTAAAATAGAGTTTGAAATTATCTCAAAAATTTATAATCTTAAATATAATTAAAGATAATACAAATAATTTATAAAATCTTATTAATATATATTAACACTAAATTAGTATCTATCTAATATTAAGACTATATATATCCAAATAAATCCTAAATAATTTTAAAATCTAAATAAATTTCTTAAAATTCTAAATAATTTACAAAAAATATAATTAACTATTTTAAACTAAAATAAATATTTGGTAGAACGACATGCAAGTATGGTCGTATAGTAAATCATAGAAGTCCTAGAAATTTATGTTTTCTAAGTTTTAATTACCAAAAATTCTAAAAAACCTCCAAAAATCTAAAATAACCTAAAATAATTCTAAATGAATATTTATATAAGTAAATATATTAAGAAATTTATTTTCTAATTAACTAAGAGCATATTCTAAATAAATTCAACATATGTAATAAATATAATAATATAAAATATACTCAAAATACCTATTTTGGGTGAGGGAGTTTATAATCTACCAAACTTAAAATAATTTCGTCCTCGAAATTAAAATAAGATATAATTTGTTAAATCCTTCACATTCGTACATAAGGTATGTCAATCGTAATCTCTTCCAAAAATTTAAATAACAAAATCTATTCGAATCTATCGTGATCACTTCAAAATTAATATAACCACTGTTTAAATCAAAATTCAACCTGTCGTAATCTCTTCTCGATTTTTAAATAATCAACATCCAAATCTGACTCAAGTCTATATGACATCCCACATCAAAATTTGTATCATAATTTTCAACTATCATAATCTCCTATAGACTTTGAACAATAAACAATTCTAATCAAATCTTATTCCTATTCTTAACTTAAGAATTTTGTACTATTCAAATATTTAAACTCAATTTACATCCTCAATATTTCAAATAGGTGACCCAACAATCAAAATTAAACTTTTAATTCAAATCATCAAATTGTAAAATTTAAATCTAATTAACCAATTGTTCAAGTCTAAAATTCTATATTTATCCTCAAAATTTAAATCGATGATTCATCCTTCAATATTCAAAATTTAAATCATGTGCTCAAAGTATAAATATTGGGTCCTTAATATCAAGATTTTTAAAATTCATTAAATTCTCATTATCTTAATCCCTCTTTTAAATTCTCCACATTTAAAAGGACTTAATCTCTCAATCTAATCCTACTTGATCACAATCTAAAAGAATTCTCCTCAAGTTTAATACTGCAATTTCTACCCAACTTAGAATTTACCCATCTATCACATAAGGCTCTTACACTGAAGAAAAATATTCCTCAATTTATTTTCTCATGTCATTCAATCCTCAAAACTTTAACACCAACTATATCATATGTGATATGCCCTTAATCAATTATGAAAGATAGTCACCAAATAATGTGATTAGCCTATGGGGTATATCTTGTACTATCCGTGTATCACTTATATCCAAGCACGAGATTTCGTCTTTCCGAAACAAGGGAAGGCGGAAAGCAATGGAAAAGAGTTCAAGGAGGGGTAATAGAATGGAAGTATGGGAATCAAAGCGTTTAAAGAATTCAAATGGGAATTATCAAGACAGTTGTGGATTGAAATCTTAATTTGGTAATTTCCTATTCGCATGCTCACATCGGTGCAGTTATGTACTTGATATGATATGCTTTGTCGTATCTAGAGGGTAAGTATATTCGTCTACTAATCACTACATATCTCAATCCACATAAAGTAGTTATGCGAAGGGCGAACCAAGCGCACTAAGGTTAGCTAGACCCTAATACACTGATTCTAAAATATATTATTGTGGGCCCCCAATAATACGTATGTCATGAACAAGCTCGATAAATAATAAGCTTGCAAAAACTAGGCTATAATAGCAGCATAAGTCAAGGTAGTACAGCAACTATGAATACGCTAGATTATGATGAAAGAAGGTTCATAACAATTCAAATTCACAAAAACAAAAGCAAAATAAGTAATAATAATAAAAGACTACACAATCTCTACAATTGTCATACTAATTCCTTGTCTAAGTCGCTAGTCGACCAATAGGGACATGGACCTCTAAATCCTATCGTCTGAATAAACACTGTCATCTTTGCTAGCATACAATTAATGTCATTCAGTTATACTTCATCAATGGATCACAGGGACTACGTGATACTAGGTGGTGAGGTATACTATCCAACTTAAAATAATTTAACTACTATTGTATTGCCTTAAGGATACCTACAAAAATAACCTTGCACATGTACATAGAACAAAAACTCTTATTAGGGTCTTCTATTGCATTATATAGGTAAGGGTCAAGTGCTCATAGAACAGGTGTCAATCGTAGGGATAGAAGAGTTACTAGCCGTTAAGGGGAAAGAGATTTAACTCGTATCGAGCTATGGGTACAAATTTCGTAATTTAAAGCTAAGGGATAATCATTAGGTCACAACCTAAAGGAACTACGCAAACTATCAAATCCCAACTATCACGCACAAAATTCAAAGTTCAAATTACCAAGCTATACCCTAGCAAACTACATGTCCTAACATAGAATAAGATTACTTGGCCTTCAATCATACGAGTTATGTGGCACGAGTTAAATAATGAAGAAAGAAGAATCATAATTTAGTCGTCACACAATTAGCGAATGCTAAGGTTGTAGGGGGACAAGTTATGAAATCAAAAATAAAGGGCTCTAGATAGCATCATGGTTCTCTAAGGGGGTGGTATGCTAGTTGCCATGTTCTGGGTATGATCAAGGGAAAGGGTTGATTACATTCCTCTAGGCTTCCTAGGGTGCTGTCTACTAGTAACAAGACAATGACATAAGTTTTATAGTTCTCTAATACTATCCAATTATGAGGGTTATTTCAGTCCTAATGTTCAATATTGGTTCTCCATTGGTTCCTCAATACTAGGGTTAAATATAATGGTAAAACTTCTAACTAACTCTAGTAGTGTCTATACTACTCTCAAGTCTTCATAATACATCAGGGGGTAATGGTAAATCAATTCTAAAGATAAAGAATTCTAGGGTTCACTAGATATTCTAAACTTAGTGGTGTGTCTATATTCTCGTTGTATTCTTAATAGGTGTGCTACTCTAATTATCATCCTAATAACAGGGGTTCCTATATTCTAGCAGAAGGCCATATATACTCAAGGAACTTATTAGGGAAGTACAGGAATCAAGCATGATACAATTGTTCGAATAGTTCATAGAGGAGGAAGGTGAATCATAGTCAATTGTGGATGAGATCCTATACTCTAGTCCTATGTGCAGGCTTGTTCGGTACAGTAACGTAACCGAGATAATATGCTCTCGACCTGCATAAGCCACCACAAAAATATGTCATGCCCCAGTCCCAAATACGTAGGACTAGGAACATGTAAGCATGCCAGCCGCATGGATATGACAACTCCAATATATGGAAACCAAATCCATACATATGCTGTAATATGAATACAAAATCCACAAGTGGTATAAACATATGTCACAAGTCACAGGGTAAAATCTAAATCTCATCCACCAAAATCATATAGAAATAAATAACCAGTATCTATGAAACTAGATCTTAATAAGAAGTATCTAAGGATGATAGTTGGATGGAAACAAATCCACTACCAACTCGAATATAAGAGCAAAAATAATATGAGTACAACACCACAACACAATATAAGAATACCAGCTATCCATCACAGCTCGAAGAGAAGATATCCTCGGATCACATGTAACCATCCAAATCTGCGCTCCTGCAAATACTCAAGAAAAGATACACCTGGCAGCGGACCAGGTCCTCAGAGGGACATAACAAGATACTTAAACACATGCCAATAAAGTACTGAAATAAATATCCAATGGGTCACCTAACCGTCTAAAGTGAATGCAGTTTAAGAACAACTTTTCCAATGCGTGGGCTATCTGGCTAAAATGGGATTGGCATAGTTCTCTTGGAGATCCAGGGGCATACAAAGGCACGACGTCTTTCGAACACCGGAGGCCCGCCAAGTAGTATATATAGGGGTCATCATGATCGCGTATCTCCGGCGGAGCGTACGGGTTACACAAGGAAAGTGCAACGGAGCCCACACGCCTTACTTGTTGTTCTCCCCACCCCATGTTCTAAGCATGTCACATCCATGACACGATAATACCTCTAATAACTGCCAAGTCTACTAGCATGTAAAGTTTCTAACAGCAGTTATTCCTAACGCACGGCCCACACGTACAGGAGGCCAACCTGCACGCAAGTCCGTGATCTACATGAGACTCACAACTCGTGTAACAACTGTGTCACGGCCAATGAACCTAAAGATGCTACATGATGATGGGGTAGTCTCATAAACAAGGTCAATGCAAATACATAAATAAAAATATAGCGCGACGTCACCGTCGAGCGCATTTTATATAACAGTTAAAATATATAAAAAGACAGAAAATAATGATACATGCAACATATAGAATAAAAATAACAGTACAATGGCAAGGTATACTTGCCTGACAAGGAAGCTGCAATGTACCAATAACCTGCTCCAGAAATCGTGCAGAACAATCCAATATCCTATGTACACATAAATATAATATAATAGAATCATTAGTCATTACAGTAGCACATACTCAACCACATTTACACTAGAATCAGGGGGTATACTCGGGGTAACACTAGTCATCTAATACGATCAATTACGTATTGAATTACGCGGGTGTCGCATCTTCAAGTACTGTACGAAATTAGTCAATCAACTGACAGGTGTCTATGCCATTACGTTAGTGTACGCAAGACAGACAAATTCATAAGTTCTTAGGGTCAACATGGTCAAGGTAAGTATGGGATAGTCCACGATGTCCTAGGGTCAGACAGTCTGAATATTTAGTCATAATTATCAATTAGCATTTACTTACATATATATTCATATAACTATATAATAATATAACCATTAATTTATTTTAATTTACTTAATTCTGGAATAATTACTCTAAAATCCTATTTTAATCTTATTATTCTGATTTTTATGTTAATTCCTAAATTTTGTCCAAAGAAACTAAATTTTATCAACTCGAGACTCATGGCACACAAATTGAGGCGATCTGTTGACCAAAAAGTCAACCGATACAAACTCGACTTTCATGCATGATTTCTTGTAGATTTTAGCATCAAAAATATATTGGAATTTATGGCTCGTCTGAATTTAAATTCGTTTGGGAATTATGGCACATACAAATTTTGTATTGTGCACCGATGGTTAAATTCTAACCTAGAAGTTCTACAAAATTAACAGTATATAAATACTTTGAAATAAATTCTGAGAAAAATATATGTCGATGGTCTCGATATTAGCTTTCCGAAACTTTAAACGGTTCATGATTCTGATTCCTGGTTATCCCGGAATCGTGAAAACATCGAAACACATCTATTTTTGGACATGCTGTGCTCTACGAATTTTCAAGAATTTAATACTAATAATTTAGAAAAACAATTTATATTATCAGAAAGCTAACCTCATTATCGTTCTAACAAAAAAAACTGGAGCATGTTTGGAGTCCGGAGCTAGGAGATATCGTCTTTTTAATTCGTCATAACTAGTAGAAAATGAGGCTGAATTTATGACAAATTTTGACTATTTTTTGGACGAAAAAGAGAGGAATTTGGGAAAAAAAAATATGAAGGATGAGGTATTTATAATGGTGGACACTACTTAATTAAATACGACTAGGATTGGTTAATTTGGATAGGATTATGATGAATTTAAATAAGGATAGGATATGCATGAAGTTGATTTCCTAGTAGGTTCAGGATTTGAATTAATTTAAAATAGAGTTTGAAATTATCTCAATAATTTATAATCTTAAATATAATTAAAGATAATACAAATAATTTATAAAATCTTATTAATATCTATTAACACTAAATTAGTATCTATCTAATATTAAGACTATATATATCCAAATAAATCCTAAATAATTTTAAAATCTAAATAAATTTCTTAAAATTCTAAATAAATTACAAAAAATATAATTAACTATTTTAAACTAAAATAAATATTTGGTAGAACGACATGTAAGTATGTTCGTATAGTAAATCATAGAAGTCCTAGAAATTTATGTTTTCTAAGTTTTAATTACCAAAAATTCTAAAAAATCTCCAAAAATCTAAAATAACCTAAAATAATTCTAAATAAATATTTATATAAGTAAATATATTAAGAAATTTATTTTCTAATTAACTAAGAGCATATTCTAAATAAATTCAACATATATAATAAATATAATAATATAAAATATACTCAAAATACCTATTTTGGGTGAGGGAGTTTACAGTGTACTTAAAGCTAATTATGGGTGAGAAGTTGAAATGACTGACACAATCAGAGGTATTATGGACGTGACGGTAAACAAGAATATTTGCTCAGAGGTAATGTGGACATAGAAAATTCTTGGGTTATAGACTTATTGCCTGTGGCGTACCATAACAATATCAGAAAAAGTCAAATTAACGACGTAAATAAATGTCACTAAATCACCAAATTACGTCGCTAATCACTTTTACAAAAGTCGGAACTGAACGTAAATATGTCGCTAGATTAGCGACGTTTAGCGACACAACGTCGCTAATTAGCGACGTGCTCATCTGTCGCTTAACGTCGCTAATTAGCGACTTATATAGTGACGTTATAGCAACGTCTTTAATGACATGGCAATATTGCCATGTCAGCAAAAGTAGCGACGTATTCAGTGACGTATAATAACGTCGCTAAACGTCTCTAAATTTTCAGTAAAAAATAAAAAAAATGTCAAAAATTACAAATCTTCCTGCAATTTATGAATTTCTAATTATAAATAGACCCAGAGCAACCCTCCGATGAATTCTCTGGGTTCGCCGACCCCTTCGGTGGAACACCCAACACCGGTAAATTAACATACATTTAATATGAATAAAAAATATCACGGTCACACAATACACACAAATATTATAGACAGACCTGGAACAACCCTCCATTGAATTTTCTGCGTACGAAATAACACAAAAGTATATAAAATATCACAGTCACACAATACAAACAAAATAAAAGTATCACAGTCACACAAAATGCATAATATAAAAGTATCAAAATCACACAATAACCACAATAAAAGTATATGAAAATCACAGTATCAATTTCGAGGATATCCAATACGCTGGGGCACATACCAGTCCCTCAGATACTGCGCATAAACAACGTCTATGTGATCAATCTCAGATAGTGCTGGGTGACTGTAACTCCCCCTCTGAGCTGGTGCCTGCCCAACAGTAGGAGGCACAACTTCCTCCTTAACAACCGCTTCCAATTTAACAGCTGGTGGTATCTCTTCCTCCTTAATATTCACTTTCTCCTTAACAGTAGGAGGCATCACTTCCTCCTTAACGGTAGGAGGCATCACTTCCTCCTAAACGGTAGGAGGTATCACTTTCTCCTAAACAGTAGGAGGTGTCTCTCAAGCGACGTGCACGTGCTCGGGTCATGGGTGCCATCTGGTAAGATAGATAAAAACAAAGAATATAATTGATAACAGATATAAATATATTTTCTTATATTAAATATTGTGTAAATTTTAGCGACGTGAACTCAAACCACTAATTGATCTCTGCCCCAACTATCTATCTTAACTTGATATCCTCAACTATTCAAGTTTTTCAACTTATACTCTCAACTTTGATATGTATAAACTTGTTACCCTAAAAATAAAAAAAAATGACGAAACTACTACTCCACCCCCCTCCCTCCCTCCCATTTTGTCGCGCGCAGTCGGTGCTGCTGTTGTCGCCGCTGAGAACGGGGGGTGTAGCCGGGGTGAGGGGGTACGGTGTTGCTTTTTTTTTGGATATCAAATTGAAAAAAATTGAATAGTTGAGGGTATCAAGTTGTAATTTAGCCTAAAATAAATAATTAGATAGAAACAAAGTTAAGGATTAGCAATATAGGTAAATATAAAAAAATATGTGAACATGCAAATTGAATGGTAGGTGACATAAATCCACTGCGATCCTGTAAATTAATAAAAATGTAAGAAAATTAAGTAGTACTACCTGTCCATACACAATGATTCTCACCCGAATATCCCATGGAAATTAAGCGGACAAAAAAAGAACTTTCTTAAATTATAATTCAACAAAGTAAACAAACCACAGCGGTACAGCTGCTGATTCACCTCCCTTAACAAATAACACAAATATGTATAACACCACTCGAGCACCATCCCCAACTAACCATGGAAGCCATGATTGTAGATGTTCATACCGGGAAACCTCTCTCGCCAAATAAAATTGGAGAATTGCTTCTTAGAGGACCTCCAATCATGCAAGGTATATATACAGTCTTTAGATATCTATATTACTATATAATGAGAGCTTCACCGTGAAACTTTTCTTTCCAAATATATTATTGCATGTGTTTACTAACTAAAACTATTCACTAAAGTTAATAGGAACATCTAGATAATTAATTACGGGAACTCTCTTTTGATCTTCATAAACAGTCTTGTAGGCAGGTATGTAAAATAATATATATAAGATACAATAATATAATATAATAATAAATTTAGAATAATTAAGCCTTTTAGTCTTCTGAAGTAGTCTTAATATATAAAGATTAAAATAATTAGAATAATTATCCTTTTAGTGTTCCTAATAATAATGTGCACGTGCATATATACTAGTATTTTTAGAATAATGCATTCATAAACCCACAAGTATGTACATATACAAAAAATAGTATCAGCATTCCTGCACATCAATGTATAATTACATCTTCAAGGACACAATCAGTTCTCTTTTTCTCCTATAGTAAATGAGAAGCTCGTTTGTACTGGAACTTTAACATTGCTATAATTTAACTTCTACAACAATAATCAAATTTAAAGAATTTAAATAGAGAGAGTAAACGAAGGTCATATCTTCAATATGTAAGCATTGTATATAACAACAAAAATCTTATCCCAAAATTTTAGGGTCAGCCACATGAATCCTCTCCTTTGTTCTGTTCTATGAAGGACAATCTCCTCCCTAACATTAGCAAGTGTCAAAAAGCCTCGATCCAAGTTCATTTGACTATACTCATAATTCTAATAGCTCTTTTATCGAAGATCATTTCAATCATCCTAATTTCTGATCTTTCCTTATAATACATTATGAATAATCCATTTTTACATTCTTATTTCAGATATGCTCATTTTTTGAACATTATATCTGATTGCCCATATGATTAATAAAGCATGACTAATTTTATTACAGATGTCTTATAGAACTTTAAGGTTACCTTGCAATCACAGAGCACTTTATGACCATTTTGTTTTTGCTCTATGAAAGAACTCCTTAACTTCTCTATAACGACAAACAACTTAATCTTAAATAGCAAGAATTATCACTTCTAAATATCTTGCCTCAATATGAACCTACTTATTTCCAATATAATTTTAGTTAAAATTATATTTTGAATACTCCTTGTTAGAATATAAATACTTCTATATCTGTTAATATCATTCACCCCAAGAGAAAATAAGCATGAGAGTAAAAAAAAAATCTTATACCTTCAATAGCATCCAATTAAAAAAATTCAACATTCCTTATCCAAAAATAGATATATGTCAAATAAAATTCAAACTTTACTTATACCTATATTAAGCTTTGTTAAAAACAATTTCCTCAGAAAGCAAATAAATAAATAAAATATATTTTTAGAGCTTTTCTTCAGATTTCAGGTTCACTTCAATTATGCCTCTTATCGTAGCAACATCTTTAGTTGCAATTCAGTTCTAATAACTTGGTATCAACAAGCCAAATCTATGCATCAATCCAAGAAGTGTTATTGTAGATTTCCCTAAACAAGACCAATTTAATATTGATTTTAACTAATGTCCATCACCCTGACACAAACCATCACCAACAAGGAGACCCTCGTGTCCTCCGATAGCCAGTACACCTCTGCCGGCTCGTGTCCCAGAACATTAATCTTAAATAGCAAGAATTTATAGTACTACTGCTCTGGTCTATCACGTGTGTGTGCGTCGTGTCTGTGTCAGTGTCATGTCGTGTCCTATGAGAGAGAGAAGATATACTGGTGTACTATGATATATGTAGCTGGCCTTGTACCGTCCTACTCTCCAGTATTATTGTTCTGGGGCATGACAATAGTATTAGGAATAGATATAGAGGATAATTGGTATACAAATGACTTACTTGATATTGACAAATGGTCATTGGATACATAATTACTCATATCGTATCTTACTTTACACCTGGGGTCAGGCTCAAAGGTGGGTTTTGAATTACCTCGATTATTTTGTGGTGGAATATGTTGTTGTAATGGGACTTACGGTACTGGAAGAATTGGTTATGGCTCTCAAAGGATATTTTTGTATAGTACATTAATGAGGCAAACTATTGACTGTATTCTAATTTTAAGCATTTTAGCCGACATAAAAATTTAGGTGCAAATGAAGTTAGATTTTTCTTCATACAGTTGGAGTTTCTCCTTTCTTACTTTATTTCTTTATCCGATTTATAGCTTAAAAAGTTAAGCTTACATAAGATACAATATAGCACTCACATTCCCATCAGATTTAAGCATATAGAGAATGGGTTACATTTACTTTGGGGATGTGACTAAAATGAAGAGGAAAAGAAAAACAACAGAACGAGAGGGAGATGTATGACTAAGAGAAAAGAGCGGAGAAACTTAAAACAGGATTAGGTTCTTATTTTTTTCTCCATCACACATGATTCTTCACTTCCAGCTACTAACTCTTCATGTTCTGCCAAACCATATTCTACCTCCACTTGTTTCCTTTATGTTACCTCTACTAAGAAACCTAATAGTGTTTGATGACACCTTTATTTGGAAATATCATAAATTTATATGGCCACAATATCTTGGTAAATCTACTCAAGTGTGACTTCACACAAAGAACAACATGGGTTCTTATGCTTATCCAACTTCAATCTTGAACATATGTTAGATTCCTTGTGACTATCCTTCGCCATCCTACAATCCAGTGTAGCCTTAACTAAAAAATTGTTCAGTGGTCCTCAGCCTAATTGCCAATTTGTATGACTTCTTTTGGCATCTTTTTTGCTGGAATTTATTGCATGATGCTTGATTATTTCTTCAACTTTAGTGGGCTTAAGAGTAATTTTTTGGAATGAGATTATTTTCTAAAGTAGTATCTACTATTCACTACATTCATGGAAAATTTATTCTGTTGAAACTAATTATTTGTCTAGCACAGTTACACGAAATAAAATTTGCACCAATCTTTAAGGCATGTTGTATAGAAGTCCTATGCTCTACCTACCAAGTACCTGAACCTTGGTAGATTAACAGACATTTTTATTTTGACTGATTCATTCCAAAAATATTCATAAGATATGAACTAATGTCCATCACCCCGACATAAACCATCGCCAACAAGCAGACCCTCGTGTCCTCCGATAGCCATTACACCTCTGCCGGCTAGTATCCCAGACAATTAATCTTAAATAGCAAGAATTCACAGTTCTACTACTCTGGTCTGTCACGTGTGCGTGTGTCGTGTCTGTGTCAATGTCATGCCATGTCCTATAAGAAAGAGAGAGAAAGAGTTAGGGTTTACCTAGAGGAGGAGGAGGGGGACGCTGGAGTAGGCCGCTGTGGAGGACGCCGGTCGCCGGTCACCGAAGAGAGGGGAGAGAGGGGGGACGCGGGTTTCGAAAATTTGGAAAATTTCGACAGAAGGGGGAATCGGAATCGATCCCTAATTATTGAAATTTTAGCGATGTTTAGCGACGTTAACTAACGACGTCGCTAAAAGATATATTTTGTGAAGTTGTAGAAGTCGCTAACGACGTCGATAAATATTTAAAAGAATAACATCGCTAAATACGTCCCTAAAGGTCGCTAAATTGTAAAATTCAGCGACGTATAGATGTCGCTAAATACGTCGCTAAATATAACGTTGCTAAATACATCGCTAAACGTTGCTAAATTGTAAAATTCAGCGACGTTTAGCGACCTTAGATAACTTATAGCGACTACTCTTTTAAAAATCTTAAATACAGTCGCTAAATGTCGCTAAACAGCTTTTTAAAAGAGTCGCTGATAACTTATAGCGACTACTCTTTTACCTCTATCCTATTATTTGGAGTCGCTGATATCTTCAATATTAGCGACTTATTACTTGACGTCGCTAAAACGTCGCTAATCCGACAATTTTTAGTAGTGTAAGTACGGATAATATGCTAAAATGACTGGATCTATCAGGGGTTATACGAACGTGATAGTAGAAAGTCGATAGGCAGAACGTTACTCAGAGGTAATATAGATATGGCAAAGTTCTAAAAATTAGAATTCCGTTAGAAGTATCTTACACAGAGGTGATATAGATATGGTAAAAAAAACTTCTATGAGGACAAAGAAAAATAGGATAGAGGTAATGTGGACGTGACTATTTTCTTTTGGTGATAGATTCGCTATACTGAGGAGAATGATAGGATTATAGCTCAAAATTAATATGGACATAAGTTATTGCTTGGGGTGATCCCACCTTACATAAAGAAGCATTTTAAATCAAGACTGGGGATCATAAATAAGATATCTTAGAAGGGACTGGGCTCTAAGGACACGCTTGCTGGAGGAAATAAGGTTTGGGTGGTCTCAACGAGAATATTTTTCTAGTCTTGAGAACTGCTCCACTAGAGAATTATTTTGGTTGATCCATTATCTATTGTGTATTCAGGAACCCTGTACACAGATAATAGATTTTGCAAGAAATTATGGAGCGAAACAAATTTTCTTACGTATTTGCATTTGCTAGAAATAACAACATGTAAATACTGTACATTTCAAATTAATCCGCTGGAAAGTAATAGCTTAGACGTAGTACTTGTTGAGGAACTTGCCCTTCGACAACATTGGCAAGTCTCGGTTAAGCTTTGCGAGCATGTATGCACTGTTGAATCAAGGAGACGATGACCTTGATAAAATATCGAATTAAGAAAATATTGCCCTTGATGGGTTCGAGAATACATTGTCCTCGATTAAGAGTTCTGATCTGCTCTTATTTTTTGACAGAGTCTGGAGCTCAAGCTTTACGGACTACACTCTTGCTAGAGCGATGATGCGTGCTAGCACCTTCGTATCCCAGTCCACTGTGAGTGATTTTGTAATAGCTGTCGGATAGTAAAGGAATACGTCATCCTTTAGCAAAATTTAGACCTTCAGCCTTTTGGAGATCATAGCCTATCTTCTATATGAGACGGAGTGACCGTTGGATGTAAAACTGTGGTAGCTCATCATTTGTTGCACCAGATACTATCGATGCTTTAGCTTGTGAGAAACGGGGAGTCAAGTGTAAAAGAACACTGCCGCATACACATAAAAGAGTTGGCTAAATTATGCGCATAGGATCACTGCCAAGTGCCCACTATTTCTTATTACGCCGAGGACCACCACTTGCTGTGCGTATATGCGTAATACCTAGAGGGACACTGCCTAATGCTAGAGATTTATTTCTTCGAGAAGTACTGTCTCGCTGTTGTTGATGTGTCATACGAGGCTTGGCTTTTGCATATAAATAGACTTGTTGAGATGCAGTTAGCATCCGAATTCTACAATTGAAGGTTCTTGAGGAAAAGATCATGCGGCACGGCCTGCATTTCTTTTCTTTTGACCTGGTCTTTGAATGTGCTACTTGCTTTGTCAGGTCTTGAGCAAAGTCAGGGTGAACCCACATAACCTCACCCCGTGGTGTGTTGAGAGGTATCAGCCTGGTTGTTTGGCTACAAGCTGGTGGGAGATTGACAACATCCATTATTGCCCTCAAGATCGGGACAACACCATCCAAGGCCTCCGTCATCAGGAAGTCACCGAACTGGAGGGACACTATGTTCTTAATAACTGTCTTGTCCTCGAAGTTGAGGGTGAGTGCCTTGACATCGATCAGCTGCTGGATACGCCTCTTCAACACAGAGCAGTCTTTGGTTGTATGATGAATGAACCAGTGGTAATGGAAGTACTTGGGGTCATCGACCTTGTCTGCCTCCTCAGGATATCTAATTTTTGGTAGTCGGAGTTTGTTGCCCTTCATCAGTACATTGAAGATTTTGATAACATCGTGAAGTGTATCGCACCCGTATCACAATAGATCTATGATACACTTGCGATACGGCTCTACCACACAACTAAACGTAACCCAACGGATACGAGCAAGTTTAAAATTATAATTATGAATAATATGTAGAGCTAACTACTCATCTACGTGTTCGTGTCAAAATATGACATGCTCAAACTCTCGTGTAGGAGAAAAATCCCAAAATCAACCCGTATCTCCAAATTATCGGGATATGGATTACACGTATCCAATTATGGATACTACACTAGCCACACATAATCAAACACATGTCAATTTGGTCTAATTGAACTATTGACAAACACAAGATGTATCAACATCGGAATTCTCCCAAAATTGACACAAAATACTATATAACTTTCTCCATAGGCCTCCTATGAACCTAATTTAAATTCCGATGGATAGCCTTAGCATATGGTGTGGTTTCTAATAATTAAAACACAGATTTAGAGTCTAATTAGAGGGGGAAAATTGAATTGTACATATGGGGAGATGGATTCATAATAAAACCTCTAAATTGAGTAAAAAGAGCTTTCAACTTATAGATCATTGCTCCTTCTTGTAGATCCTTGCTTCCTCCTTATAGATCATTGCTTTCTCCTTGTTCTAATGGCCTCCAATAATGATTTGAGAAGAAATTGGAAAGAAATTTTGGTAGAATTTGATGTGGGAATGAAGATATTTGTTAGAGGAAATTCTAGATCTAGAATTGAAATTAAAAGTGAAGAGAGAGAATTTCCCCCCATTAATATTTTGCCGGTCATATTCTCCCTTCCCCAAGCTACTATAAAATGTCTAGTATACCCCTTGGGGCTTCTCATGAAAAATAATTAAGGAAGGAAGGTTCTAGTCTTATTGGTTAAACTTAATTAATCATCCTCATAATGATTGGGCTTCGTATTGGGATCAATTCTAACTAGAATAAATATTGGTCCATGGATCTAATCTAAACTTGTTAGGTCCACTAACACAAGTCCAAAATAATAAACTAACATCTAACAATAAATAAATAAAATAATAAATAAATAAATATACAATATGAATAATATTTAATTAATTATAAAATGACCAAAATATTCTTTTCTAGAAAATATGGTAGTAACACATGAATAAATTCCAACCTTTATAACTCAGATAAAATTACAATATTGTAAAAACTAATGTTGAAACCCTTTGCTCTATTTAACCCCCTTACCACACTCAAGATGAAAAGCAGAAGAATACAATTGAAATCAATCACCAACCCATAGCAATCTTCCTAACCGAAGTTGATGACTCATTGATTAGATCTCCTTCTTCCTTCTGTCTTGGATGACGAAGTCCTAACTACAAAGTACGAGATTTTTCTTAGATTTTCTATGGACGAGCACCCTAAATCTTTAACTTGTGCTTCTACTTTATTCCTCCACCCACCTCCCTATTATAGGATGAGAAATCTATTTTAGGTTTAGGAAACCTTAAAAATAGCCAACCATAAGATTCAACTGTCCATTAGCATCCAACGGTCCAAAATATAACATAAAAACTTCAAAACACCAACAGCCGCCGCCGACATCGAACTTTGACCGAGTTTGGTTAGATCCTTACAGAAAGGTTCTGGAATACCACACCGAGTTTGGCCCAAACTCGGCCAGGGACCGAGTTCGGACCAAACTCTACCCCCCTTCAGCAGACTTGATTCCCAACAATTTCCTCCTTCGGTCTTATGAAAGGTGTTGGCCCCATTGCTCCTCAACTAGACTCCATGCCTGTCGTACCACGACAGAAATTCTGCTCCCCCATGCCACTATCTCCGATCCCCCAAGTTGTTTTATATCTTCCATTATCTTCAGTTCCTCGACCGTCACGTCGACGCTAGCTACCATGCGTATTACCTTCCGTACTACTGGGATTCTGCCGATATCGATGATACGGCCAAGACCGAAGTCCCTGATGATCAGCCTCACCGTAAGTCTTGGCTGTATGTCCCCGACTTTCATCTTCCACCGAAACGTATTAACGTTCCGACGAGTTTCTTCACCCTTGGCTGTCCCAATCAAGCGGACGGTAAAATTCTCCCGTGATTCGAACTCCTAAATCTGCCCACCTTCGTGTCCGAACATGAAGCTCCCCTACATGCATGCGTCCTCGAGCAGAACATCATGCACTGTGCATGTCGTCAATGACCTACAACTTTCTCTGAACTATGTGAATGATGATGCTCCTACCTCAGATTGAGTTTGCTGCAAAACTTAATCTCCTCCATGGCCTCGAACTGCTGAAACCAATGTCGCTACATAAAGTTTTGGCAAACCACCAGTCGCTAAAATTGGATCCGTGGAACAACCCCCACCTGAAGACTAGCCAGTTGTCATGGGACCGACAGACTGACCCTCAATCTTTGACTCATCACCATTCGTCGCTTTGTCTTGACGAACCAAATCTTCTTTATCCCTAAAAGTATCTTGAAGCCCCACCAAGACAATTTTTTGATGATCCACCTCCTATCGAATACCCCTCGAGCCTCCATCTGGTGTCTAAGGCCTACTTGTATACCTCAACGGCTTGAGCCTGTACATGCCACAACACAAATCTCCTCGAGCCAGCTCCTCTGAATCCTTCGTAAGCATCCAATCTTTGTCCCCAAACAAACTATGTAAGCCATCATCCGCCAGCCTCCCTACCGAAATTAAGTTGCATCACAAATTCGGTACATGTCGCACATCCTTGAGAACGAGCTTCTCACCAAGCTCCGTTGTCAAGTGCACACCACTGATGCCTAAAACTACAGCTGTCCCTTGTTGTCCATCTTCACACATCCAAACATGTCGCCGTGGTATGACGTGAAGATCCTCCTATATGGAGTGGCATGATACGACGAACCCGTATCCATGATCCAATCATCATTATGACATATGCCACAAGGTTCCTCTGTGTTAGTTACTGCGATGATGAGATCTTCTATAGCCGTGAGATCCTCCTGATCATCCTTTCCTTAGGCCTTTTCAGCTTTGAGCTTCATGCATTTTCTCTTGAAATGACCCATTTTGCCACAATGATAGCAGCCCTCCTTACAGTCCACAGTCCGAAGATCCCGAGAACTCTCCCCTGTTCTCGCCTGTGACTTGGGTCTCTCCTTTCCGTAGGAAGCCACCAGAGTGGACTCCTATGATGATTCTACTTGCTTATGCCGGATATCCTCTTTCAGCAAGCTGCTTTTGACCGCGTTCATCGTGACAACTCCATCAGGAGCGGAGTTGCTCACTGACACCACCAATGTCTCAAAGCTTTCCGACAGAGAACTCAAAAGTAGAAGGGCCTGAAGCTCATCCTCAATTACCATCTTTATCGCAGATAGCTGATTGATGATGCTCTGAACTTCGTTCAGATGTTGTGCCATAGGTGCACCCTCCGTGTACTTCGAGTTGACGAGTTGGCGAATCATAAATGCCTTGTTGTCAGCCGTCTTCTTTTCGTACAACGAATACAGCTTCTCCCATAATGCTTTTGTAGAATTTCCCATGGACACGTGGTAAAACCCCGAGTCGTACAGCTATTGGCAGATGAGTCCAACATCTTTCAGATCCAGTCATTTTTAGTCATCAGCATCTTTCTTCGTCGGCTTTGCGCAGTCGCCCTCTAACGGATCATGCAAGTCCTTGCACCAGAGTAGATCCGCCATCCTTGTCATCCAAATCTCCCAGTTTCCCCCTGTGAAGGTGATCATACGATTGTTCGTTTGTTCCGTACACATAGGTACACCTTCCCTCTCGAGAAGAACCATGCTCTGATACCACATATTGTGACATGTGCGCTTAGATACCATGTGTTGGGCGCATTGCAAAAATATTTTGCCAACCCACCTGAGATGAACAACCATTCTACGAACACCAAGCACAGATGAAGACAAGTATATGGCGGTGACTACGTCACCTGGGCAAATCGCAACATTTATAACTTAGAAAAAATTACAATATTGCAAAAACTAATGTTGAAATCCTTTGCCCTAATAGGTTCAACCCCCTCACAAACTCAAGAAGAAAAGCAGAAGATTTCAATTAAAATCACTCACCAACCCGTAGTAATCTCCCTAACCGAAGTTGATGACTCCTCGATTAGATCTTCTTCTTCCTTCTCTCTTGGATGGCGAAGTCATAAGAGCAAAGTACGGGCTTTCTCTTAGATTTTCTATGGACGATCACCTTGAATCTCCAACTTGTGCATCTACTTTGTGCCTCCACCCTCCTACCTATTTATAGGAAGAGAAACCTATTTTAGGGTTAGGAAACCCAAAAAATAGCCAACCATAAGATCCAACCGTCCACTAGCATCCAACGGTCCAAAATATAACATAAAAACTCTAAAACCCGAGCAGCCGCTGTAGACACCAAACTCGGACCGAGTTCGGTTCGATCCTCACAGAAAGGTTCTGGAACACCACACCGAGTTCGGCCCGAATTCGGCCAGGGACCGAGTTCGGACCGAACTCTGCCCCCCTTCAGCATACTTGATTCCCAAATAATAGGTTACAAGGGACATCAAGGGGGTTAGGAGCCGCAGAATCGTGTGATTTCGGGAAGGGTGCACTAGGTTATCGGTTGCGTTATGTTACATTTTGAAGGAGCGGAATAAACATATTTTTTAGGATCTGTGTACAGTCCAGATTGGTATAATTCATAATATAGACAATGATGTAATGGAAATAAAATTTCCACAAGGGACCCCATCAAGGTTGCTGGATGTAAGTAGAAATGATAATAATAAAATTATCTTTTTTCAAAATTATATATGTATATATATATATATATATATATATATATATATATATATATATATATATGATCTAAAATAATTCGGGTGGTTTCATATTATGGAACCACCCTATGTTATATGGGTTGGATTTAGATTGAGTGGTTGAGATTAAAAGTGGTGGGGTCCACATCTTTTAATCTCATCCACTCAATTACAATCTAATTCATTTAATATATGGTACATAGGGTGGTTCCATAATATGAAACCATCCGGATAATTCTATAACGTTACCATATATATATATATATATATATATATATATATATATATAAACTCTTATCTCACTCATATTATTTATTATTATCAAATTTGTGAACCTTATAGAACGCACAAAACTCAACTGCATGCTAGATACAAACCGAAACTGACTGCATTACAATATTGCATAATGCATAACTCTCAACTGTCAATGCACATGTTATAGAGCAGACATCCTCTGTCCTTAACTATAATATATCATGGTACTGATTCGTGAATGGAGTGAAAACATATATACTGGCTACAAAAGGACCTAATACGTATGACTACATACAAACTTGATTGAAACAGCACATCAAAAGGATCTCCAAACAAAGTGCTGATTAAATCTCACAGAGCTCCCCTTACTCATTCTTCTTCATCCTCAATGAAGAATTTTCCGGTTCCAGGATTCAAAGCTGCAACGAAGAAGAATATGACATTGAAGATCACGAGAGGCTCGAGCTCATTGATTGGCACCCCCGTCTCGATGTTCAGTTGTGCTAAAGCTCCCTTCCCGGTGATGATCTCACCAATTATAGAGAACGCAATCCCAAGCTGGGCTAATCTCCCAACAAAGAGCTCGTTTGACTTCGTGAATCCAAACAGTGGACCTTAAGAACAAATCGAGAACCAAAACACATATACATCATTTTACAATATTATAGGCTAATAAGATGATGTTAGAGGATTTCAATTAGTATGCTTGAAGATATGCTAATTTATTACACTTGTGCAGTGCACATCCCAATCTGTATAAAATTAATCCAAATCTATGCAAGAATATTTTTAATTGTTATTACCTCCTTCCTTGAGCCCCAAAGCAGACCGGACGCCTTTTCCGGGAGGAATGACTGCCCTATCGAGCCCAGTGGGCTCGTCGACGAACTTCCCTCGATCGCCAAGAGCTCCAATGGCTCCTAGGAGGGTGAAGAGGATGAAAAATAGGAGAAGAGGCTCGGCCTCATAGATGGGTATTCCAGTCTCTAGATTAAGCTGTGCCAGAATTCCTTTGCCAGTAATTCCTTCTCCCAACAGAGATGCCTTCAATTCAACAATTAACATAGTACTATAACCACTGTAAGCTAAATATAATTAAGTAGTTTTTTTTTGGGAAATGCAAGTACTCACTGCAAAGCCAATCATGGCAACCCGGCCGACAAAGAGTTCGTTCTCTTTGGTGAAACCAATGCCCCCTGACGTGCCAAAAATGCCGTCCTCGGTCTTGGGCTTCTTCTTCTCCTTCACCACCTGCACAAAACTACTTAGTAATAAAAGAGCTAAAACTGCACAATATCAGCTTGTGTTATTATCTGCTTGTTCATAATGTTCTATATATGGAATTCCCATGTTTACTCTGAAGCAAGTTTTTGCGTTAGTTGACTGTCAATTTCTTCGCGAACTTCAAACAATATATTCTACATGTTGTGTTACAAGCATTGAAACATATATTTGATATACAAAAATATATTTAGGCATGTCCGATATAATCTGGTCATTCCAAAATGTATTAGGACATACCAAAATAGATTCACGTATGTGTCGTCGTGTCCATAATGTCTCGTGTTATTTGTTCGTTGTAGAAAGAAGTTAACCATTAAAAAATAATTTATATTCCAGGTACGAATCTAATTTTTGGACTCCATCGACAACTCTAAATCATGACTTATATCCTACTAACATTTCCACCATGCAATCGATGCTGCATGCATATGTAACGACGATGATAAACAAACCTTAGGAGGTGCCTTGGCCTTGGACTTGAATAGAGCAAGGGTCAGTGCATACGAAGGAGAGGAATAGGAGGAAGGGAAGTTCTGATGAGAGGGGGGAGAGAGGACGAGATGAGAGAACGGTAATGGTCGGAGCTGGCGGAGCAATGGCTCCCTCTTGGAATCCATTAGGCGGTTGCCCCCAAGGCTAGACATGATCATAGACTGAGCCATGGCTAGAAGAGCGGACAGAAGTGTAGTGTTAGTAGAGTGATGTGGTTCTAAGTAACGGTAGGGTGAGATTTTGCTGGGCTTTATCATGGATATTGAGGATAGGGAGAGTGTAGCTATGGTGGGCAGTGGAGAGACCACGTTTGCTATTGTAGTTGATCCTATGAAGACAAAAGAGTGGCTTAGTAGTGCTATAGGTTAGTGGCACTTGGCATGAAGCTATTGCCTAGTCCCCAGTGACTTGGGAGAATACATGCTTCCCACTATTTGCTTGGTCGAGGAATTGCAAATGGAGCGAGTAGGTTATAGTCCAATGGTGTCTCTGTTCACCAAGTGATATGGTGGTTGGCTGGTTTCTTGCATATTGAACCACCAAAGAAACTAGGCGTCCTCATGGCCAAGACTTCCAACTTCTTGTTACCTCTCCCTTAATGTTGTGCTTGGTTGGCCAACGTGTCAAAATCAGTAGTAGGAAAGCTTTTACCTCCTTCGTATCAAAATCGGAAGTATATTAAATTTTGTTAGTCCCGAGGCAGATCAACAATAGAGAAACAAAGATCAGGAACACAAATACAAGACAAAATTTGCTGTCTGGGCTCTGTATGATCCTGCAGTTGTAGTCTTGATCAGAGATACAAGCACGACTTTACAGTCTGGTCTCTGATTTTCTCGATTCCAACGAATTATTTTAATATGTATATTCAGATTACAACTTGCAGACAATGTGATTACAAAGATATAAAAATAAATATCGTTTCTCCTTGCAAAAGCAGTTGCAAATGAGACAGAACGAATAACAATTAAGAATAAGAAGAAGGAGGAGAAGGAAATGATAGAAAACTGTTAGCTTGCTTGGGTGATGACGATCACCGATGCTCAAAGCAAGATTCGCCATCACACGATTTGGTCCCAGGAACTAGCAAGTTCAGAAAAAACTTCTGGAACGTTTGTCGTCACCTCTATTCTGACTCGCACGAATTCATGGACTCCTGCAGCACAAAACTCTCTCCATCTCTCAAATTTTGAAGTTATCCTAAATGGAGGCACGAAAAGAGTATTTATAGAGTGGGAATAAAACCATAACCCTAATTATGGTAGATCAATTACCAATTAAATTTGAATCCCAAAATATTAGGAGAAATTTGAATTCAAATTAATATACCATAACCATCCAGATCCACAATTAGTAGAATATGTTCAATCTGTGCCCAAATCACGTATACAGTGTAACTGTTTCGTGATACGTGTGTAGAAGCATAAAAAATTCGAGTCCATGTGCCAGAAGATATGCCTTCAAAGCCTGCCTTAGTCATGTTGCAGAGAAGCTATGCGGCCAAGAGACTCGTCTAGATCCCCAAAGCAAGTCTACAAGTGCATCCATGCAGACAGACTACAAGATGCATACATACAAGAACTATGCGTCAAGCTCTCCATGAGCCAAGTTCTCTATGCGTTAAGCTATTTATGCGTTAAGCTCTCCACGAGGACCATATTCCATGGGACCCATGCGTCTCTGGCCACATGCGTCCCATACTCCATGTGCCCCATGAGTCCCAAATTCAATACATCCTATGCAGCCTCGACCCTATGCGTCCTCGTCCACATGATGCCAGAGTGTTCATCAGACCAAGGCCAAACAGTGCACATATGCGGCAACGGCCCTATGCGAAAATCAGTTTGCAAGATCATGTCGTTACAACCGAAAAGTTCTTCATACAATTAGTGCTGACTATGTGTCCAGTTGACCAAGTCACACACACAACAGGTTGAGAACAACCCCGAGATTTTATCAACTTCATATCCCAACCGAGGCCACGTGCCAGCCCACCCGTGATATGCGTCCACAGTTGCAACCATCATCATGATGGCTATAAATAGGCAAAACTTGGATGTTCCCAAAGGCCCGTCTTTTTAGAGACCGCGGATGAGAGCACACATGCGACCTCGACTCTATGTGTCATCGTCCTCATGAAGCCAAAGTGTCCATCAGACCAAGGGCGGACGAGAGCACACATGCCGCCTCGATTTTATGCGTCATCGTCCTCATGAAGCCAAAGTGTTCATTAAACCAAGGGCAAATGAGAGCACACATGCGACCTCGACTCTATGCGTCATCATCCTCATGAAGCCAAATTGTCCATTAGACCTTGGCCAAACGAGAGCATGTATGCGGCTATAAGACCCATGCGGCCATGCCATCATGCAGCCAGAGTGTCTATCGTATTAAGGACAAACAAGAGCACGTATGTGGCAACAAAACCGATGCGGCCTCGCCATCACGCGGCCAAAGTGTCCATCTGACCAAGGCTCGACAATAGCACGTATGCGACAAAAATATCGTGCGTCCAGAGTGTCCATTGGACCAAGGCCAAATTAAAAGGTCGTATGCAGCCACAACGCTATGCGGCATTCCGTTATGCAGTTCTTTTTTTATAGGATTTTTTCTGTTACAACTGAAAAAGATTTTTCGCACGATCAGTGCTGACTACGTGTCTAGCTGACCAAATCACGCACACAATGGGTTAAAAATAATCCCGAGATCTCTTCAACAACATATCTCAACCAATATCATGTGGCAATCTGTCCATGGCATGCGGCTAAAGTTATAACCATATTTTGTTGAAAGAGCCTTATGCGACCATCAGATAGAGACATGCAGGACCTATGGCCCATCAACACGATGGCTATCAATAGGAGCAACTTGAATATTTTAAATGCTAGCTTTTTTCTGCTTCAGAGAGACCAAACCACCCCCGTCCAGATACATACGTGCACATAAGCTCAGAAATAAGAAGAAATGAGAGCATCAACATTCCCTCATTGGACTGTCAACGGAGTAAAGGAGTCGCCACAGCGCTCTTTGTCCTTCGTCACTACCCAGATCAAAATATTGTACTTAGATTTTCTGTTTAGGATCTCTTAGTACTTCTTTATTTGTTATTTCAACGTCCAAAACTTGCTATGGCGAACAAGATGGCGACTTTGATGGGGAGCAACTTCTCCTATGATGAGAAGATAATGACGCAGTCCGATACAGCCAAGCTAGACTCAATTCAAAGGATATTGGTGGTATGCTTCGACCAGCAACCATTCGAGAACATGCTCTCCGGGGGCAGCGCGAGTCTTTCTCCAAGGCAAGCAAAGCCTAGGAAGACACCCAGGATATGGATAGCAAAGGCCGTTGTGCCTCACCCAACCGCGGAGCATGCATTCCCAACTACTCTCCATGTTGCCGCAGAAGCATATAATACGTCCACCCAAACTGGCCCTGTTCATGCGACAGTCGGTAAAGGCGCTCAGCGACCAAACTCTGGCAGAGAAAAATACTACGATGCCAAAAATTTGATTATTGAGGCAAGATTCATGTGGAAACAGCAGAAGCCGCATAAGTAGTGGTGGCCCATGCAGGTCTAAGCTTCGCAAGTTGTGCGAGGTCATGGTAGTGCTACAACTTAGTTGTACTACTGCGAGCCTACGATATGATATAGGAAATAGGATTTAGGATGAGAGTATGCTCAATCACAACTAGGAATTATGATCTTTAGAATGCTATTCTGAATAATTGCTTCCTTTAGAATTTTACTGTCCTTCCTTGATGATATCGTATCTATTACCTTAATGGATTTTCGGTCTGTCTTCAGGATGTCACAGAAGATTAGGTCTTTGTCACGAGCCACACCCGGTGTAAGGGTACAAGTCGGAAACAATGCCCAGTCTATGACACAGAATCGACAGTAGAACGTTGTCTAGATTATCTATCTAACAATATAATAAACCATCAAAATGATAATATACTCAATCACAGAACTAAGATAAAAATAAGCAAGAATCAGATAAAGAATAGAATAGTCATAATACAACTCATGAGTCTAAAATAATACATTAATGAGTCTAAAAGAAGTAACAAAATAAGCTGAAGACAAATCCAGTACAAAGAATACTACGAAGCGACAACTCCTGGGTCAACTGTCTCAGTTGGGATAAGTCCCTCCTGAGCCAGGGTCTCAGAATCAAAACCCACAACATCCTTAGGTCCATAATAGGTAGGGTACCACTCCTCAGTGTTATCAGAAAAAATATATCCAGTCAGGAAAGGAACAGAGTACATCTCTAACAGCAGTTCTAATCAATGATAAAAACTATGTAACAATAAATAGCTGTGGATAATCAAGATGCACAATAGATACAAGAGATATATATACAATAAGTAAATACTGGAAATAAATACAAAAATAAACAGTATGCCAATGAAATAAGATACTAATGACTAAGTGTGTGAGTACTAGCTTAACATGTGATCGGCTTGGGCAAGATGCAATACGGCCTGGCTAATCATACGTGCGGTGTATGATTAACACTATTCAGTAATCAGTACTTGATACAATAGGGATATTGATCACATATCTATACTAATACTCCCCACCCTCGACTGGTATAATAGATCCAACCATGATATGCTATGGCACGAGATTCCCCAAGAAGATAGCTAGTCTTTTCGAGAATCAGTGTCTGTACATGTACAAGATAACCAATGAAATAATACTTGTACTATATACATCATATACCAAGGAATAACATCTCATGACGAGTTTCGGATATACCAATCCGTGTAACCATAGTGTCAAAAGAACATGGATATCTACACTAGATACAATGAACATAGAGGATATCATAAATGAGAAACTATCAGAGAATGTACTCACCTGAAGTCCAAAGAATAGTCTCACAGATGTCTGACTCGGTGCCTCGAAGACCTAGATATGGAATACAATATCAATACAAGATTCCGAAAAGAGAATAAGTTAAACTAGTCAACTTCTAGGTCAATAAGTCAATTTTAAGTCAAAAGTCAACTATGGTCAACTCTAAGTCAACTATGGTCAACTATGGTCAACTCTAAGTCAAAAAGTCTCCGATGGCTATCGGCCCAATGCCGCTGTCTGTCCTGCGCCACTCGAAGTCTGTCTCTGATCAACTGAACCTTCTCTGCTGCATCCACAACCATTTCTGGCCCAAGCAAAATTATTTGTCCAACATTGTCCCAAGACGAAGGAGTACACACCTCCTACCGTATAGGGCTTCAAAAGGCGACATCTCTATACTGGCCTGGTAATTGTTGTTGTAAGCAAATTCTACCAAATGGAGATGGTCCTCCCAAGAACCCCCGAAATCTAGTACACAAGTGCGCAACATATCCTCGAGATTCTGAATAGTCCTCTCTGACTGCCTATCTGTCTGGGGATGATATGTAGTACTGAATTTGAGCTGAGTGCCCAAACTCTCCTACAAACTCCTCCAGAAATGAGAAGTGAAACGACTATCCCGATCTGAGACTATGCTGACGGGAACTCCATGTATCCTAAAGATCTGCCTCACATACATCTTTGTCAGCTTCTCCGTAGACAAACCCACCTTGAAAGGCAAAAAGTGGGCCAACTTGGTCAACCTATCAACGATGACCCAAATCGCGTCTTTCCCTCCTGGAGATCGTGGAAGTCCGGATACAAAATTCATAGTAATGTATTTCCACTTCCACTTTAGAATGGGTAATGGCTGAAGTAAACCTCCTGGCCTCTGCCTCTCGGCTTTCACCTACTGGCACACTAAACATCTGGATACAAATTGTGCCACTTCCCTCTTTATGCCATACCACCACACACTCTCTAGCATATCCCGATACATCTTGTTAGCACCTGGATGCCTGGAATACTGAGAGCGATGCGCTCTCTGTAATACCTCCTCACGCAGCTCCCCACTAGGCACACACAATCTAACTCCATGCCTCAAAGATCCATCCTCTGCAATAGTAAAATCATCCCCCAATCCTGCTCTCACCTGAGCTTTGATACTCCTCAGAGATACATCCTCATACTGTGCTGCCTTAATCTTGTCCATCAAATCCGAATATAGTTGTAATCCCCACATCTGCATAGCACAACCAGGAACAATCACCTCAATGCCCAAGCTCTCTAAGTCCTCCAACAAATATCGATCCTGCGTCAAGAACATAGCTACCGGATACCTGCTCAAAGCATCGGCAACTACATTAGCTTTCCCAGGATGATATTGCAAAGAGATATCAAAATCCTTCATCAGTTCCAACCACCGATGCTGCCTCATGTTCAACTCCTTTTGCGTGAAAACGTACTTCAAGCTTTTATGGTCCGTGAAGATCACCACACGCTCTCCGTACAAATAATGTTTCTACAACTTCAGAACGAATATGACTGCTGCCAACTCCAAATCATGGGTAGGATAGTTCTTTTCATGAGGATGCAATTGCCTGGAAGCATTGGCAATCACTTTCCAATATTGCTGAAGAACACAACCCAACCCTTTCCCCGATGCATCACTGTAAATAGTGAAACCACCGGACCCTGATGGCTGTTTGTGGTATTAAACGAAAGAATGGAAAATGTATTCAATATGGGGTTTATACGAAACCCGCCATCTTTGGTTTACAAACAAACTTGTACAATTTGATCCTATATGAGGATATGGGAGTACAATTTATTTAATCTGGATAAATATTGCTATAGGTGTCTGATCTGCAGTCGATCACTTTAGCCCTTGGACCACACGATGTTGAAGAAGTGCCGCAGAAGATAAGAAGCAGCTTCGAAGGTTGCAGGAGGGGGTGGATGCACGATGCCAAAGTCGCCGCTCCCTACTCTCTGTCTGAGCTCTGGATTCTCCCTCTCTCTCTCTCTTGACCTCTGGTTCGATCTTTCAATCTTTCGACCCTGGATCTGATATTGGTTTCCTCACCAATTTTTTGACCTTGTTCCTCATTGATAGAGGTCTCTATTTATAGAGTTTTAGTGACAGTGACCACTCCGTCGGTTTAGAAACCGAGGAGTGGAAAGTACAATACCCTTTTACACAACGGTTAAAGTAACCAATGCCTGCGTATAGATGATCCTTTGAATGAGCGTGTGACACGGGTCCAACTAAGGGATAAAATGCGTATAATTGCTACGAAGATTACAGCATAGAAGCCACGTAGGTATGTATCCATTGTGTAGAAGAGGTTGGCATAGAAGCCAAATGTCTGCCACCATGGCATAGAAGCCAAATAGTTATCAAACCGACATAGAAGCCGAATAGGCGTAAAAGCCGAACAGGCGTAGAAGCCGAGTGGTCATAGAGACCGAGCAGGCGTAGAAGCCGAGTGGTCATAGAGACCGAACAGGCGTAGAAGCCGAATGGTCGTAGAGGCCGAGCAGGCGTAGAAGCCGAGTGGTCATAGAGACCGAGCAGGCATAGAAGTCGAATGGTCGTAGAGGCCGAGCAGGCATAAAAGCCGAGTGGTCATAGAGACTGAGCAGGCATAGGAGCTGGATGGGCGTAGAAGCCGCTGCGTACCGTGCCAGTGTGCTGATAGGGATGTTTTAGCCGGAATTACGACTTTTGAAGATATAATCAAATCTCTTGCATTGAATGCCAAGATTTGCCACTATCCTGCGCATTAAATATAGAGGCGTGTCTTTGAAGGTCTGCAACCCCTTTTGCGTATCAGTCGCAGAGACGTGCCTTGAGAAACTGTCACCGCTCTGTGCTTTAGACGTAGAGACGTGCCTCGACCCCGTACGGAGTGCAGCTTTTGATATGGCAGGCGGTTTGTCTATTGTAGAATGTAAACAGCTCATGTTTTGCCTGTGTAAAACAAGGCAGCGTATCCCTTCGTGCTTGTAAAAGGAGTAT
Source organism: Iris macrosiphon (assembly GCA_036927795.1). Classification (NCBI taxonomy): domain Eukaryota; kingdom Viridiplantae; phylum Streptophyta; class Magnoliopsida; order Asparagales; family Iridaceae; genus Iris; species Iris macrosiphon. The sequence continues at coordinate 59,373,850 of JAYESA010000016.1, forward strand.
ATGCAAAGGGGGGTGGCGATATTTGACGGCCTGGGTCGCAGTGCTGTGCCATCATTATAGCCGTCGTCTGGGTAGTCGAGCCGTATCCCTTTGTCAGAAGTGCAGACGTCAGGTTCATTGTAGGATCTTTATTGCAGGGTTTGACAGGTTCACCTCGGAGAATATAAAGCGTCTCTTGTACACCTTAATGCTGCGTCTGAAGGAGGATGAGTTTTACGCCTTGGAGGCGATCAAGCACCCTGTTTACGCTTAAGCGGCTTGGACGCACTGCCTTATGCGGATGGTCCTTTGAGCTTTCATATTTTATGCCGCGTTCTAGCGGAAAGAGCTCTAATGCACGCTTGATGGCTCTTAAGGCCTCTGCTTACGCTGCTCTGCACCAATATGCCGCGTATAGTCATCCGGCGTATTTTTCATGCTTCTACAAGACCCCCTTCAAAGCTTTCAAATTCCTCGGAATTTGGAACACTTTGAATGAAGCATGAACCGCTCCTCGTGACTCAAAACGTTTCTGAATGGAGCATTGAAAGGTCGGTGCTGACTTTATAGCAGATTTATTGGGGACCGGTGTGACCTTTTTCGCCTATAAAAGGCTGGGGGAGTTAACCTGTTCTCCCCACATTTCCATCACCACGCAGAGATGATCGCCGGAGTTTGTCGGGTCGATCTGAGGAAGAAGGAGATCATATTCTTCCAGCGTGTAAGGAGCCGAAAAAGATGGCGTCTTCGAGCAAGTGTCCACTGCAACAATGGATCATGGAAGGATATCTTAGCCTCCCTTGCTCGGGATAATCAGCAACTTTATATGGCTGTTCTTCCAGGAGAAGGGAAGGGTCATATTAGACCACACTGGTTGCAAGCGACGCCTTCTCCAGTTACCGCCGGGAGTGAGAGCAGCAACTAGCTCTGACCTCGGGCAATGAGTTGGGTAAAATATCTCAACTCAATCTGTCACGACGCACGGAGCATGGGATATGAAAGCCCCAGCTCTGTTTTCTCCCGCCGTTGATCATTGCCATGTCAGTCAGTTTGCTGGAACTGACTGACTGCTGGAGAAGATGGATGAAGAATTGTGCCCCTGCGAGTGTTTGTGTGGTATTAAACGAAAGAATGAAAGTGTATTTCAATGACGGGGTTTATACGAAACCCGTGCCCTTTGGTTTACAAACAAACTTGTACAATTTAATCCTATACGAGGATGTGGGAGTACAATTTATTTAATCTGGGTATAAATTGCTATAGGTGTCTGATCTGCAGTCGATCACTTTAGCCCTTGGACCACACGATGTTGAAGAAGTGCCGTGGAAGACAGGTAGCAGCTTCGAAGGTTGTAGAAAAGGGTGGATGCACGATGCCAAAGTCGTCGATCCTTGCTCTTTGCCTGAGCTCCGGACTCTCTCTCTCTCTCTCTCTCTCTTGACCTCCGGTTCAATCTTTCTGGAAAGTTCGACCTTGTTCGATCTTCAAGTTTGAAGCTTTTCGACCTTGTTCCCCATTGATAGGGGTCTCTATTTATAGAGTTTTGGTGACAGTGACCACTCTGTCAGTGTAAAAACCGAGGAGTGAAAAGTACAGCACCCTTTTACACAACGGTTAAAATAACCAATGCCTGCGCATAGATGACCTTTTGAGTGAGCTTGTGACGCATGTCCAACTAAGGGGACAAAATGCGTATATCTGCTGCGAAGATCACGGCATAGAAGCCACGTAAGTAGGTATCCCTTGTGTAGAAGAGGTTGGCGTAGAAGCCAAATGACTGTCACCCTGGCGTAGAAGCCGGATAGGCATAGAAGCCAGATAGGCGTAGAAGCCGAACAGGCGTAGAAGCCGAACAGGCGTAGAAGCCGAATAGGGGTAGAAGCCGAATGGTCGTAGAGACTGAGTGGGCGTTTGAAGCCGAATGGTCGTAGAGACTGAGTGGGCATTTGAAGCCGAATGAGCACAGATCTTGAATGGGCGTAGAAGCCGCTGTGTACTGTGCCAGAGTGCTGATGTGGATGTCTTAGCCGGAATTATGGCTTTTGAAGATATAATCAAATCTCTTGCAGAGATTTGCCACCATCTTGTGCATTAAATGCGGAGGCGTGTTTTGAAGGTCTGCAGCGCAGAGACTTGCCTCCAGAGAAATTGTCACCGCTCTGTGCAATTTAGACGTAGAGACGTGCCTCGAGCCCCGTACGAAGTGCAGCTTTTGACGTGGCAGACGGTTTGTCTACTGCGGAGCGTAAAACAGCTCATGTTTGCCTGTGTAAAACAAGGCAGCGTATCCCCTTGTACGTGAAAGAGCAGTTTATGCTGAGGGGACGTCAGTAAATGACGGTTCGGCGATATTTTAACCAAATCCTCTGCATTAAATACAGAGATCCACCATCATACTGTGGTGCACGTCCCGAGGGGTCTGTCCTTGTTTCCAGCCGTCGTCTGGGTAGCCGTGCAGCACTTTTTGTCACGAGTCAGAGGTCAGGTTCACTGCGTGACTTGACAGGTTTATTTCGGGAAAGACGAAGCGTTCCTCGTACGCTTTAACGCTGCTTTGAGAGCGGATGAGTTTTACGCCATGGAGGCGATGAAGAACCCTGTTTACGCTGGAGCGGCCTAGACGTACTGCACTTACGCGGATGGTCCTTTGAGCTTGTACTTCACGTTGTGTTTAGCGGAGAAAGCTCTGCTTGTACGCTTGATGGCTCTGAAGGCCTCTGTTTACGCTGCTCTGTATCAGTATGCTGCGTAGCTCCTCCCAGCGTATTTTTTATGCTTCTACAAGACCCCCTTCAAAGCTTTTAAATTTCTCATAATTTGAAACGCTTTGAATGATGCATGAACGGCCTCTCGTAACTCGAAACGTTTCTGAATTGAGCGTTGAAACGGTCGATGTGGACTTTATGGGAAATTTATTGGGGGCCGATGTGATCTCTTTCGCCTATAAAAAAGGCTGGGGGAGTTAACCTGTTCTCCCCATATTCCCATCACCATGCAGAGATGATCACCGGAGTTCGTCGAATTGACCTGAGGAAGAAGGAGATCATGTTCTTCCAGCATGTAAGGAGCCAAAAAAGACGGCATCTTCGAGCAAGTGTCCACTGCAACGATGGATCATAGAAGGATATCTTAGCCTCCCTTGCTCGGGATAATCAGCAACTTTATATGGCTGTTCTTCCAGGAGAAGGGAAGGGTTGTACTAGACCACACGGCTTGCAAGCGGTGTCTTCTTCCGTTGCCTCCGGTGACGAGAGTCAGACAGACTTGCTCTGTCCTGGCTTGAGCGGCACACGAAGCATGGGATCTGCATCATTTATGTAGGCCCAGTTCTGTATCCTCCCGCCAGCGATCTTCTTGATCATGACTGTGGTGGTCGATGAACTGCCATGGAAGAAGAGGAAGACCTGTACCGATGCGAGAACCCGGTAGAACGGATTCTGGGGGCGATCTTCCGACGACGATGATGAGGAAGCCCTTTGTAGACGGGATTTCCCTCATATATAGTCAAAAGAAATGGAGAAAAAAAAAACCCTTTGTAGACAGGATTTCCCTCATATGACTTTAATCTTTAATAAAATCGTCTTTCTTCTCTGCATATGATCGTTTTGCCATACGTTGCTGTGAAGTCTGAATATGTGTAGCTTCGACACGTCTGATTCTTTACGCCAACTCTGATAAGAAGAGTATTAGGCCCTGTCCTTTACGTGTAGCGAATAGTCCATAGAACGCTGTTTAAGCCTGTTGAACCTTTAGAACTATTTTGTTGCTAGGACTGAGGGACCGCGTAGAGCTCTGAACTGCTGCTTCTGATGAGCAGAAATTTTGTTCAGACTTCGTCTTCAAGAATGATCTCTCGAAAAATCCCTTGGAATAGGGTCGAGAAATGGCTGTCAAACTGAGTTGCCATCTTGATAGACGAGATTTTTAGACTGGAGTCTGGATGAACCTCCAATTTTGGACCCAAGAAGAGTAATTTCTCAATGTTTGAACTCTGTGTGTTTCGGGTACTTGGGATACTTTGGGGTCAAGAACGAGTATCTTCTGTGTGAACTCTTTGTAATTGACCGCTTCGGGGACTGTTCGGATATGCGGAAAGTCGTGGAGCGTGAAATCATCAGTCTGTAGCCTCTGGGCATAAAATACCATCGAGCGTGAAATCGTAGACTTGTGGTTCCTGAGCGTGAAGTCGTAGGTTTTTAGCCTCTCGAGCATAAAAGTTACCGAGCATAAAGACTTCCGAGCGTAAAACCATAGACTTATATCTGTCGAACGTAAAGCCGTAGATTCGTAGCTGTCGAGCGTAGAAAGCTTCTTTAGCGTAGAACTGTAGATCTGTAGCTCCTGAAAAGAAAATTTCTCCGAGCGTGAAGTTTGCGGATCTGTTGCTTCTGAGCGTAAACTGAGCGCCACCGAGCGTGAGATCATCGATTTGGTATCTGCTGAGCTTAAAGTCGTAGGTTTGTTGCCTCTCGAGCATAAAAGCTACCGAGCACAAAGGCATCCGGGCAAAAAATTATAGACTTATAGCTTGCGAGCGTAAAACCGTAGATCTGTTGCTGTTGAGCGTAGAAAGCTCCTTTAGCGTAGGAACCGCTGAACTGCTTTGCGCGAAGAATTTTTTTGAATTCGCTAACTGTCCGCCTTCTCTGAATAATAGGCTGACGTAGGACCCAATCATAACCAAATATTTAATTAGGAGATTTGGTTAGGGTTTCAAGGAATCCGTTCGAGGATTCGAGGAGTCGACTCGAACTCTATATATATCCCAAGCTTTTGAGAGAAAAACTTTTTATCTGTCTTCTGTGAAAGAGAGTTTTCGACTGTTCGAGTTTTTCTTCGTTCCTTCTCGGAGCACTTCGAATCTTCAGAAATGGCGCCGAAACAAACCCCCTCCACTAAGGGAAAGAGCATAGGTTCTTCCTCTCCTTCTCCTGCCCCAACGAGGGGGTCTTCGGTCGGGCAAGGTGAACTTCCTTCTGAGCGAAGTATGCCGCCAACGAGCAGCGCACCCGATAGAGCCTTTGGGGTGACAAAAACGACAAAAAATCCTTCGCACACGTTGAACGTGACCGTGCTAGGTAGTCTTCTGTGCTGATAGCCTCTTTGAGAAAGATGATGCACGGAGGCATTTTTATCTTTTACGCTCACATTTCTAATGTGCCAGCGTAAAAACTCTATATTTTCGTAGTTCCGAACGTAAAAGCTCTGGCTACCAAAAATTGGCGTATATCGTAAAATTAGAGTTTTACGCTTGTGGAGGGGACTTTTGGTGTAAAATAACCAAATTCGTACAATCCTGGCGTAGAGCACAGACTGTCGTTTGTTCGGTCTGTATGTTTGTGCAAGATTTGTAATGACATATTTTCTTTGCACTTTTGCAGTTGATTTGGGGGAGTCTCCACTGGCCGAGGTGATGGGTTCCGCTGCCGGGATGCTGCACTCGAACTATCTGGAGGATCTGTCTCACGTGACATTTCCTATCTCCGGTCCCCAGTACCCTGAAGGAAGGGGGATCTTGATATCGGCTCAGGGCGAGCGAATGCTGCTGATCATGATCAACGGGGAGCCCCTATCGTACGTAGACGGGGAGCAGTACATCAAGCCGGCCTTTCTCTTTAGGGACATGATAGACAAGCAGTCCCAGACGAAGCCCAAGAGAGAACCCTGGGTTTTTCCTGCCGAGAGCGTGGTCTTGTATCTGTCCACGATGTCGAGAGATTATTCCATCTCTACTTTCTTCCATGCCACACATCGCAGGAGGATGTTGTGGACGCTGACTCCCGATCTTCAAGGCAAGCCGGGGAAGATCTTTCATCTGAAAGGGGCTGACCAGGGGTCGTTTGTCAGCCGCCCTTCCGGTGTTGTGACGTTGTTCAGAGGACTGTTCCCGGGCAGTGTCCCGAGTGAAGACAGCTCAGTGATCCAGTCGGTCCAATTGTCGACCTTCTGCAATGACTTCATGGGAAGAGGTGGGGTATATCCCAAGGAGAATCCTCGATGCAATGGGTGGATCACCCCAACAAACCTCCGATGGACTTGCCTAGTTAACTGGGCCTTGAAGCACTTTCGGAGAGAGCTGGAGGGCATTGGACTGTATGCCGATGTGAGTGCGACGAGTATCGGGTTGCCTCCCAATCCTAATTTGTTCTTGGCACTGATGGAGCGATATATTTTGCTCACTGGGACCTTCGCCACTCCACTGGGGGAGCTGGGATTGGCCCTTCATGAGATGGCAGTTGTCTCGAGACTGCCGATGGGGGATACCCCATATGAAGAGTATGTCCCCACCAACCGGGAATTGGGGGACTTGGACCCTCGGGTGGCGGAAGTGTATCAGGAGCTGATGTGTCAATACTTCGCGTAGGCCGCTTTTTATAACAAGCCTTCTGATTTGGCTCACACCACCAAGTGGATGTCCTACCTCTTCTTCCACCGAGCCAGGGCCGTCAAGTCAGAGAAACCCTCGGGGGGCAAGAATGAGCCCGTGAACTGTTTGGGCGTGCTTAGTGCCCAGGTCGTTGAGGATCTGATGGAGGAGGCTAAGGATCCAGATCAGATTCTCGTTGAGGGGGTAGGAAAGTATCCCGAAGTCATTAAGGCCTACAGTTACTTGAGGCGCTACCGCAGGCCTCTGCCTAAGGAAGCCCAGCTGGCCGGTTTCCTCTCGATATGGCTGCGTCGAGTAGTAGTGCCTGGTACTGCGTCTATAGACCGCATTCATCGAAACCTCCTGTGGCCGGCAGTGCGCCTGGTGTTCGGGGCAAGACTGGGCTTGCTTTCTGCCATGGTGTGCCGTATACAGGCTGGCCTGAGAGCCATGACTGATGGGTTGCTCTTCGATGAAGTTCGGCGTGAGAGTTTTCCCCGGGTGGAATTACCATACCTGTATTTGATGGGATGGTTAATTCTCCACAACCCCCGGGTGATGTCTCCCGGCTCTGGTAGCAGCTCGGGGGGTAATTTCTTGCTGAACTACAAAGACTTTCCCTGGAATGTGAGTACCACTTTGGACTGTCAGTTGGCGTTGAACCTCTGCCACGGCTGGAAGCTCCTCTGTACTCCCCCTCCTGTACATCGCAATCAATCAGGGACGAGGCTTGAGGATTCAGGTGGAGAGAAGACCGATCTTTCTCCGAAAGCTTTTAATTGGTTGGTCTGCATTAGACCCTCCCATCTGTTGTACAGGAGCGAAGATCATTGCTTCTTCGAGCCCTACATGCCTAGTCGGTTCGCCCGGCAGTTTGGGTACGATCAGTTGCACGTGGACAATGCCGTCACCAGTTTCAGGTCCAGGGGCGGACTCATTGGTGGAGCCAGAGGGTGGCAATATTTTATCATGGGTTGTACGGGAGCAATCTTTATTGTGCTGGTCGTTACAACCTCCACGGAGCTCCGCATTCTCCATTCTTACGCCAAGTTCTATGTGGCGATTAACACCTTCTATCGCGATTTCGATATGCATGGAAGCTTCAGGGTGCCTCCTCCCCAGTCTGGGGGAAGTGTTGAAGTCCCCTCGGTTTCTCCTAACGAGGGTGAGGAGTCTGGCACTCCGGATGAGCCTCTGGTGTCGGTGCCGAGGTGTGAAGTGCCTCCGCTTGCGGGGGCTTTGGTAGTCTCTTCTGGGAAGCGACGGGCTTCTGCCCCGAAGGAGGCTTCTCTTCGTAAGAGGAGGAAGGAGACGGTTGCTCGTCCTCTCCGCATTCTTGGTATTGAGGCTCCTGGGAGTGGGCCTGTATCTCCCTATATCAGGGATGATTCTTTGGCTGGAGGTTCCTCGCCTTTTAGAGAGGGACCTTCTACAGTTTCGGCCGGCGGTGCCGGAGAATCTTTGCTAGAGGTCGCTGTCGTGGCTACTGCTCCAGGTAGTGGAACAAGATTGCCTGTGTGGCCGCGGTAGGTGGGAGAATCTTTTCCAAGACCAGCAACGGATAAAACTCTCGCTGTGTCAGCGAGCACGTCTAGCGAGATTCCAGTTGACGAACCTTGACTGCGTCTCGGTGAAGGCTTGGCAGAACTCCGGACGAAGTCGGTTGGCCTACCCCCTTCTCCAGGTATGATAGTTCGTATTGCGTCATTAAAGCATGGTTTAGCTACATCGGCTGCAGATGCGCCATATATACCGTTGGCTCCGGGTAAATTTCGTCTTTATGTCTCCCTTTAGAAAGATTACCATCATATTGATATCAACTTTCTGGTCCATTTCTCAGGGGATGGCATCCACGGGGAATACGGCGTTGAAGCACCTTCTGGCTCTGCTCCGGCTTCTGGCGATGATACGGAGGCTTTCGACTTCGAGGAGAAAATACCTTCGGGGGCCCGCTCGCCTGGAGTGGTTTCGTCACCTAGAGAGGAGGACGAACCCGTTATCGTGACTTTGTCTCTCGCGAGTATGCTAATGACTTCGACCATCGTTGTTGCACCTCCTTCGGTCGCACCACCCGTCGAGGCGGTGGCTGTGGCCACTTCGTCTGCAATCATTCCCGGAGGGGGACTTGCTGATATCGCGGCCACTCCTGGCGTTCAATCAGATTTAGTTGCGCTGACTGAGCAACATAGCAGCCTCTTTTGTACCGGTTTGAAAATGATGATATCAATGGTGTTGGCGAAGAGTCTAGACTTCGAGCGCCTGAAGAAGACTTCTCAGTTTTCGATCGGGGATGTTAGGGAGCTCGGCGATCCTGGGGTAGCTGACGTCCTGGAGGCGGTGGTTAATGGTTTAGAGCAACCCATTAACGAATACTTGCAGCTGACTCGGGGTAGCTTTGATGCTGAGGTCCAGGCCAGATACGACCTCATGACTGCGCAGCTTTCTACGCAGCTGGAAAGCCTAGACAACTCCATCCAAACACATAAGCTGGAGATGGATAAAAGAAAAGCTGTCGTGGAAGAGGCTCTCTCTCTTGAGACGAAGCTCCGATCCGAGCACGAAGGGAACGCAGTGAGGGCCCACAAGCTGAAGGAAAAACTCGCTCTGGCAGAGGAGTGGGCTTCTCAGTCTTTGGCAGGTCTAAATGTAGCGACTGGTCGACTGAGCACAGCGCAATAGGATTTGGAGCGTGCAGAAGCTGCCCGTGTGGGCTCTCTTCGGGCAAGGGCTGAGCTGACCCTTACGAACAATCGCGAGGCACGGCTGCAGCGGGCTCGCGCCGATGCCTTGGTTTTCAGGGATGAGAGGATAGCGGCACTGGAGCGGCTGATTCGCGATCTGACTGCTCCCCCATCATGATGTATCCTTTCTCTTTTTACTTCCCCAGATGTAATTCTTCTCTTATCGGGAATAAATAAAAGCGACTCTTTCCTGACTTTTGTGGACCCATCATTTCGGAATATAAATGACAGTTTTTTAGGCGAGAGTGATATCAGAGGTAGTATGGACATGATAGACTCTCGATAAACTTTTTAGCAGGATATATCTATTCAGAGGTCATACAGACATGATAGGATATGATCCAGCTAATTGCGTTCTGGAAGTAGTTTTGTCAGAATTGATATCCTCACTATATTCCACTCGAGCAGGGGAGATTACGCATAGTACCTTTTCAGGAATTTGCCGTTGATAGGAGCCATTAACAGGTCAACATTAGGCTGAGTGACGGAATCTAGATTTCAATGGAGAGAACTGCTTCGCTCCCGTAGACCAGCGAGAATGGGGTACAACCTGTCGGTGTTCGTACCGTTGTGAGGTATGCCCAGAGACATTCGGCCAGCTTCTCATTCCAATCTCTCTTGTTTGAAGAGACGAATTTCTTCAAGAGTTTGATAATGGTTTTGTTGAAAGCTTCCGCCAAACCATTAGCAGCTGGATAATATGCCGTAGAGGCAATATTGTGTATCCGATTTTTATCGCAAAATCGATGAAACGCTTGGCTGATGAACTGAGGCCCATTGTCGTGAATTATCCTCCGGGGTACCCCGAAGCGATAAATAACGTGATACTTGATGAAGCTGATCACATTAGACGCCTTCACCTCCGTGAGAGGGATCACCTCTGCCCATTTGGAGAAGTAATCCGTGATGGCTAGTATGAACTGGTGTTCGCTGAAAGAAGACGGGTGAATAGGACCAATGATATCCATACCCCACGTTTCGAAAGGCCAGGACGCAACCGTAGGATGTAGATATTCAGACGGTTGATATATGAAGTCTGCATGAACCTGACAGGCTCTGTATTGTCTTGCATACCGTATTGCATCTGCGATCATAGTAGGCCAGTAATAGCCCATTCTCCTGATGCGATCCTGTAGCTTATGACCGGGTTGATGCGCTCCGCATACGCCGTCGTGAGCTTCCCGGATAATCTGCTGTGCTTCGTCGTTAGAGAGATATCTCAATAGCAGTCCGTCGTAGGTCCGACGATATAGGCATTGTGAAGATGCATCATAGTAGAAGCGTAATGATCGCCTTTTGACGGATACTGCTTCTTTGGGGTCCTCCGGCAAGATTTCGTATACGACGAAATCTATGAAGGGACTTCTCCAGTCTCTTCTAGGGGGATCTGTCACTACCATATTTACTGATAGTGTTTGTTCGAGAGCATCAGGTGAGTCGGGGGGCGACGAGTCATTTTGGGAGGAGGGAAAGATGTCATTGTCTGACTTGGAAGTCGTTAGGGAGGTGGCATACCCTAACTCGAAATGAGTTTGTCGATAGCGGGGGTTGCCGTGCGGCGGCGTTCGTCTGCCTCTTCCGTAGTTGAGGCCTGGCTTCCGCTTCAAGTCGTAGCCCATGTTTTGCATGATCTTCAGCGCTTGTGGGCTGTATCGGTAAACTTGCATTTTCCCAGTATCGTTATCGAAAGGATCTTCCTGGTTAGCCGGTTGATTGCGCATGCGACCGAAGAATATTGGACGCTAACTACTGCAGGTAGGCGAGACAATAAAGATAGAATCCTCATGGGGTCCATACGTTGTGATGACGTTGGATGATGACGCTACTTCCTTGCATACAGACGGTAGGAGTTTATAGCTTCCAAGAATTTTTGTGCTATGGGTTCTACCTCGTCACGGGGAGTGGATTCCTGTTTCGGCATTTGAGCGTAAATATACTAGAAAAGAGGATGTTTATTATCATCTGGAACTCCGTTACTGGTTGTATTTACATCAGTCGGCTGCCTGTCTCGCCGAAGGTTGATGACCAAGGGTGGGGGCTTTTGGTTCAAAGTGATCACCAGAGGATCACTCCCTTCTCCTGACCTGGTCTTGTTCAGGTGGATAGCCACGGGCTCTATGGCTTTTGGATGAGTGGTTCGTCCTTTCACTCTGATTGACAGCGGTAGTGCGGCAAAGGGTTCTCCTGGCTCCAGGTGGGATCCCTTCTCTGCGTCGCCTGACACTTCTTTCGTGTGATCTTGGGAGTACAATACGGCATCGGAATAGTAGGATTCTATTCCTTTGAACGGGTTTAGGTCAGCCACCTCCGTTTGTACCGTTCCTTGTGCGTCTACATATTTAAGGCGTTGATGTAGGGTTGAAGGAACGATGTTGTGGTCGTGGATCCACGGTCTTCCCAGGAAAATGTTATAGGATACCTCTGAATCGATGACGTAATATGTGGCCACCGATCTAAGGTTGCCGATCTGGATCCTCAGGCGAATTTTCTCCAACGTCTTACTTCTTCCGGCGTTGAAACCCACGATTGTAGTGGTGGTGTAAGCCAATTCGCTGGTATGAATTCTCAGCGGTCTGAGCAGACTGTGAGGGATGATGCTGATCGACGATCCCGGATCTATGTGAATCTGATCGACCTCCATGGAACCGACGTACCCGGTGTAATAGAGGGGCCTGTCTTGCTTGTTATGTTTTAACAGCATGTCGTCTTGGGTGAAAGTGATATTTGGGACTACCTCCATCACACTGTGGCATTGAGGACACGCCACTGGTTCTTCGTCGGGGGACTTGAGCTGGGTCAAGTATGCCTCCGCCTGCATCAGCGCTTCACTCAGGGCTAGATGAGTGTCTTGGGTGAGCCTGAGTAGCTCGAAGATGGACAACCTGGCTGGCGTATTGGCTAGTTGGGCCAGGATGTCGAAGTTGTATGGCTTCTCTAAACCTTTGCTTGGAATGTTTTTGATAGGTTTATCAAAGCGTACTTCTTTTTGCTTCCCCTTCTCCGCCAGGGTTGGTTTTGAAGGACTGATATCTGGTACGACGGGACCTTGCTCTGAAGGTTTGGCCGCTGGAGCGTCCGCCAATGCACCTTCCTGACTTGTTCCGTAGTCGTTGAGGTAGGCTTTCCCTGAACGGGTTGCAATAAATACCTCATCTTCGTCCGATGCCGGAGAAGTCGCGATCATATGGCAGGGCCTGTATTTGGAGCTCTTTTTGGATGTAGGCTTAGTAGCCTTAGTTTCTTCCTCGAGCTTTGACACCAAATCTGTATGAACCCACATAATCTCGCCTTGCCGGGTAGTCAGGGGTACCAGGTCGTGATTTTGATCCCTAGTTGGAGGGAGAATGACGATGTTCATCGTTGTCCGGGAGAGAGGTGCAACGCCATCCGGGATCTCTTGGGGAGGCAGATTGCCAAACTGCAGAGAGATCATGTTGGCCATGACTGTCTTCTCGGTGTTGTGCAGAGTGATGGCCTTAGCATCGATTAACCCCTGGATCTTCCTTTTCAGTATGTAACACACCTTTGTTGGGTGGTGTACGTATCTGTGGAAGACACAGTATTTGGGGTCGTTAGTATTGCCGACTTCTTGGGGCCGCCTTAGCTCTGGAAGGGTGATCTTGCCGCTTTTGACGATACACTCGAATATACTAGGGATATCTTCGTCGTCAAAAGAGTAGACTTCGACGGGCCTGGAAGTCCCGGGTTTCGTCTGCGTGGTCGCCGCGGTCTTTTGCCTGGACGTATTGACCGTCAGAGCTTCTTTTCCTTTGGAGCTGCGAGGATGGTCGCCGCTGGGAGATGACCTTTTGCCTCTATCGGAGGCGGAGATCATGATGCCATTGTTGCGCGCCTTGCGACCGTTGTCTTCGGCGGCTACTGCCAAGATGATGAACGAGGGCCAATCATGGAACTGATACGGTCCTGTGAACACCGAAACCACGGGAAGGAGGTTCTTCCTGCAAATGTCTACCAATGCAGAGTCGGGAACTCCTGGAGGCATCTGTAAGGTGGTCTGACAAAACGTTCGATGAAGATGCGAACGTCCTCCTTTTCCTTCTGCTTGACTTTGATGAGAGACGACATAGACATGTCCATTCCTCCCTCGTAGAATCGCGTGAAGAATAAAGCGCTGAAGTCTTCGAAGGAAGTAATGCTGTTGTCCGCCAAGCTACGGTACCACTGATAGGCTACTCCTGAGAGACAGCCTTTGAACACCCGAGTGAGGAGGGCGTCGTTCCCTTGTAGCAACACCGTCATCATACTGAAATAGTTCATGTACTGGCTTGGTGATGTTTTTCCCTCGAACAGGGCCATAGTCTGAGGTTTGTACCTCGGCGGGAAAGGGACCTCCTCCCAGATAGCTGGGTAGGGCTGGTTGATTCCCAGTTTCTTGAGCTGATCTTTGTGCTTCAAGGCATCGAACTGGGCTTTCAACTCCCGTACTGCCTGTATCGGATTTTCAGTCGGAAGCGGGGCTACGGAGTGGTGCGGAGTTGGTTGTATCGTAACTCCGGCGGGAGGTAAGGCATTCTCTGAGTGAGGAAGCGGAGGAACTGCTGACTCTTGATCTAGCACAGGCTCTTGGCTCGGGTTGGATGGTGGTAAGTCCACCCCCACACGTATCAAAGTTGGCGGGACTGATGCTTGAGCCATGACAGTTGCGTGCTGAGTTAGCATCATCTGGTACATGTTCTCCATCATGGATTACATTTATTTCAGAGATGTCTCCAGTATAGTGATGCGTTGTTCCGCGTTCCCTAACGGCGAAGCTTCCTCGCATTCATCTTCAACGGCGTAAACTCCCATCTCCCTGGGTGTCATTGAAGGATTAGTATAGGTCGCTATAGAAGTCGACTCTACACTTTCTACCTCTGATTCGGGGGCTTGGTGACCCCCAGCATCGGAATCAGAAGAGGACGAAGCTGGTTATCGTGACCTTGCACGAGTGTTTTGGAATACCCTGGCTTCAGCGTTCCTTAGGAGCTCACTGACCTCCTTCGGCTCGGAGGCCTGGAGGGATGACGTCTTGAGCTCGACCCTCCTCTACGTATGTATGAAGCCATATTCACAGATGCATGCGCGGGTTCCTCTTCCTGGAAAGACTGAGAGTAGCTCAATCGGTCGAAAGCCGACCGTTTTGCTTTAGAACAGCAGCAGTCAATCACAATTTTATGACTATTACAACATTGCTCGCTAGGGGGCATAATAGACATGTTGGAAGGTCCCCTTTCCTTACGCTTCTGGATTAGATATGCGCGCAAGTCAGGAGGAGTAGAGGAAGAAGACGACAGATTGTTCCTTCTGTTCCCATCAGTGGGCATGCGAAGATTGGGCACCATGGTTTTTCCTACGCCACCTATGTACAACAGATTGGCCATCTTGGTGGCGGATAATCCCCGGGGAGGGTGCCTTCCCGTAGCTTGAGCATGCTTTACGTCGTGGAACTTCGCCTGGCATAATTTGGAGATTTGCTCAGACTGGCGTAAAGCTGAAGAGGTTCTCAGTCGGCCGTCGACTTCCCGCGTAATCCGGAGGGTAGGAAGATTGCTTCTTTGCTGGCGTAACGGCCGAGAAGTTGAGTACCCCGCCTCTTGCTCCCCCCTATGGAAATCATGGCGCTCATCTGGTTCCCCGTAGAGGTCAGATGTTGTCTTGCGCATGGAGCATGATTTGTACTTCTGACTTGGCGCTGTGGCATCATCAGAAGTTTGGTCTGTACCGCGCGTAGCGGGAGACTGGTTTCTGCGCGTAGAGCGCAGTAGATACTTCTGGGTTAGCGCTGAGGCTTTGCCCGAAGTTTTGTCTGTACCGCGCGTAGCGAGAGACTGATTCCTACGCATAGAGCGCAGTGGATACTTCTGGGTCAGCGCTGAGTCTTTGCCCAAAGTTTTGTCTGTACCGCGCATAGCGGAAGACTAAATTTTACGTGCAGGGTACGGAGGGAGCAATGATACCACCTCATTGGTCGGAGAGATCGGAGAGTCCACAGGAATGGTAGAGGATGTCTTGGGCATCCAGACCTTGCGCAGCTTCCTGTTATCTTGGACGGAGAGAGAGTGAGAGTTACCCCCAGTTCGAAGCATGTCTTCGTAGGCAGACTGGTCAAATTGGACGACCAGTGTCTTCTTCGCGGATCCCACGGATACCGCATCGTGTTGAGCAATTACTTCCTCATCAGAAAAGAAAGACGTCCCTAGCAGAGTCGCCATCTAGTTTATGGTATTAAACGAAAGAATGAAAGTGTATTTCAATGATGGGGTTTATACGAAACCTGCGCCCTTTGGTTTACAAACAAACTTGTATAATTTAATCCTATACGAGGATGTGGGAGTATAATTTATTTAATCTGGGTATAAATTGCTATAGGTGTCTGATCTGCAGTCGATCACTTTAGCCCTTGGACCACACGATATTGAAGAAGTGCCATGGAAGATAGGTAGCAACTTCGAATGTTGCAGAAGAGGGTGGATGCACGATGCCAAAGTCGTCGATCCCTGCTCTTTGCCTGTGCTCCGGACAATTTCTCTCTCTCTCTCTCTCTCTCTTGACCTCAGGTTCAATCTTTCTGGAAAGTTCGACCTTGTTCGATCTTCAAGTTTGAAGTTTTTCCACCGGGTCTCGATTTATAGAGTTTTGGTGACAATGACCACTCTGTCAGTGTAAAAACCGAGGAGTAGAGAGTACAGCACCCTTTTATACAACGGTTAAAATAACCAATGCCTGCGTATAGATGACCTTTTGAGTGAGCCTGTGACGCGTGTCCAACTAAGGGGACAAAATGCGTATATCTGCTGTGAAGATCACGGCGTAGAAGCCACGTAGGTAGGTATCCCTTGTGTATAAGAGGTTGGCGTAGAAGCCAAATGACTGTCACCCTGGCGTAGAAGCCGGATAGGCATAGAAGCCGGATAGGCGTAGAAGCCGAACAGGCGTAGAAGCCGAACAGGCGTAGAAGCCGAATGGTCGTA
This sequence comes from Iris macrosiphon, assembly GCA_036927795.1. Taxonomy (NCBI): domain Eukaryota; kingdom Viridiplantae; phylum Streptophyta; class Magnoliopsida; order Asparagales; family Iridaceae; genus Iris; species Iris macrosiphon. Next base: position 59,389,908 of record JAYESA010000016.1, read on the forward strand.
GAGACTGAGTGGACGTTTGAAGCCGAATGGTCGTAGAGACTGAATGGGCGTTTGAAGCCGAATGAGCACAGATCCCAAATGGGCGTAGAAGCTGCTGCATACCGTGCCAGAGTGCTGATGTGGACGTCTTAGCCGGAATTACGGCTTTTGAAGATATAATCAAATCTCTTGCAGAAATTTTCCACCATCTTGTGCATTAAATACGGAGGCATGTTTTGAAGGTCTGCAGCCCTTCTGTGCAACTGTCGCAGAGACGTGCCTCCAGAGAAACTGTCACCGCTCTGTGCAATTTAGACGTAGAGACGTGCCTCGAGCCCCGTACGAAGTGCAGCTTTTGACGTGGCAGGCGGTTTGTCTACTACGGAGCGTAAAATAGCTCATGTTTGCCTGTGTAAAACAAGGCAGCGTATCCCCTTGTACGCGAAAGAGCAGTTTATGCTGAGGGGACGTCAGTAAACGACGGTTCGACGATATTTTAACTAAATCCTCTGCATTAAATGCAGAGATCCGCCATCATACTGTGGTGCGCATCCCGAGGGGTCTGTCCTCGTTTCCAGCCGTCGTCTGGGTAGCCGTGTAGCACTTTTTGTCAGGAGTCAGAGGTCAGGTTCACTGCGTGACTTGACAGGTTCATTTCAGGGAAGACGAAGAGTTCCTCGTACGCTTTAACGCTGCTTTAAGAGCGGATGAGTTTTACGCCATGGAGGCGATGAAGAACCCTGTTTACGCTGGAGCAGCCTGGACGTACTGCACTTACGCGGATGGTCCTTTGAGCTTGTACTTCACATTGTGTTTAGCGGAGAAAGCTCTGCTTGTACGCTTGATGGCTCTGAAGGCCTCTGTTTACGCTGCTCTGCATCAGTATGCTGCGTAGCTCCTCCAAGCATATTTTTTATGCTTCTACAGCGAGAACCTGTCAGAACAGCTTCTGGGCAATCTTCAGACGATGATGATGAGGAATCCCTCCTGTCGACAAAGTTTCCCTCAGTTGTAATCATGCAAAATGAAGAAAAACCCCTTGTAAACAGGATTTCCCTCATATGTAATCATGACTTTAATCTTCAATAAAATTATCTTTCTTTTCTGCATATGATCATTTTGCCATACTTTGCTGTGAAGTCTGAATATGTGTAGCTTCGACACATCTGATTCTTTATGCCAACTCTGTAGAAAGAGTGCTAGGTCTTGTCCTTTTTGCGCATAGCGAATAGTCCATAGAACGCTGTTGAGTATTTTGAACATTTAGAACTGTCCTGTTGCTAGGACTGAGGAACCGCGTAGTACTTTTGTTCAGACTTCTTCTTCAAGAATGACTTCTCGTAAATCCCTTGGAACAGGGTCGAGAAATAGCTGTCAAACTGAGTTGCCATCTTGACAGACGAGATATTCAGACCGGAGCCTGGATGAACCTCCATTTGACCCGAGAAGAGTAATTTCTCAATGTTTGAACTCTGTACGCTTCGGGTACTTGGGATATGTCGAGGTCAAGAAGGAGTATCTTCTGTGTGAACTCCAGTAATTGACCGTCTTGAGAAATGTTCGGATATGCGGAAAGTCAGAGATCCGTAGTATAGATGAGCTAAAAATCCTGAGTTCGTAGCCTATTGAGAGTAGAAAGCCACCTAGCGTGAGATCGTAGATTCGGAGCTGCTGAGCGTATAGTCGTAGGTTTGTAGCCTCTCGAGCGTAAAAGCTACCGAGCACAAAGGCATCCGGGCATAAAACTATAGACTGATAGCTGGCGAGCGTAAAACCGTAGATCTGTTGCTGTCGGGCGTAGAAAGCTCCTTAGCGTAGAACTGTAGATTTGTAGCCTGTAAAAAAAAAAGAGATCTTCCAAGCGTAAGGTTGCGGATCTGTTGCCTCTGAGCGTAAACTAAACGCCATCGAGCGCGAGATCATCGATTTGGTATCTGCTGAGCCTAAAGTCGTAGGTTTGTAGCCTCTCGAGCATAAAAGCTACCGAGCACAAAGGCATCCGGGCATAAAACCATAGACTTGTAGCTTGCGAGCGTAAAACCGTAGATCTGTTGCTGTCGAGCGTAGAAAGCTCTTTAGCATAGGAACCGCTGACCTGCCTTTGCACGATAAACTCTTCGAATTTGCTGACTGTCCGTCTTTCGAGAGTAGTGGGCTGACGTAGTACCCAATCATAACCAAATATTTAATTTGTGAGATTTGGTTGGGATTTTGAGGAGCCCATCTGAGGATTCGAGGAGTCGATCCAAACTCTATATATATCCCAAGCTTTTGAGAGAAAAACTTTTTATTCGCCTTCTGCAAAAGAGAGCCTCGATTGTTTGAGTTTTTCCCCTCGTTCTTTCTCCGAGCACTCCGAGTTTTCAGAAATAGGGCCGAAACAAACCCCCTCCACCAAGGGAAAGAGCACAGGCTCTTCTTCTCGTTCTTCTGCCCCAGCGAGAGAGTCTTCGGTCGGGCAAGGTGAACTTCCTTCTGGGCGAAGGCTCATGCCGACGAGTAGCGCACCCGGCCTTAGAGGTATAGCCAATGGGATGACAAAGAACGACGAAAAATCCTTCGCACACGTTTAACGTGACCGTGCTAGGTCGTCTTCTGTGCTGATAGCCTCTTTGAGGAAGATGACGCACGGAGACGTTTTCATCTTTTACGCCCACATTTCTAATGTGTCAGCGTAAAAAACTCCATATTTTTCGCAGTTATGAGCGTAAAAGCTCTGACTGCCGAAAACTTGGTGTATACTATAAAATTTTAGTTTTATGCTTCGGATGGGACCTCCGGCGTAGTAACTAGAATTTTAGCAGTCTGGCGTAAAGCACGGACAGTATACCGCCAATTACGCTTCAGGATGTGACTTTCGGCATAAAATGACCAAATTTTGTACAGTCTTGGCGTAAAGCACAGACTATCGTTTCTTGGTCTTTGCGTTTGCAAGATTTGTAATAACGTATTTTCCTTGCACTTTTCGCAGTTAACTTGCATGAGTCTCCACTGGCTGAGGTGATGGGTTCTGCTGCCGGGATGCTGCATTCGAACTACCTGGAGGATCTGTCGCACATGACATTTCCTATCTCCGGACCCCAGTATCCTGAAGGAAGGGGATCTTGATATCGGCTCAGATCGAGCGAATGCTGCTGAGCATGATCAACGGGGAGCCCCTAACGTACGTAGATGGGGAGCAGTACATCAAGCCGGCCTTTCTCTTTGTGGACATGATAGACAAACGGTCCCAGAGGAAGCCCAAGAGAGAACCTTGGGTTTTTCTTGCCAAGAGCGTGGTCTTGTATCTGTCCACAATGCCGAGAGATTATCCTATCTCGGCTTTCTTCCATGACACACACTCCAGGAGGATATCGTGTACGCTAACTCCCGATCTTCACGGCAAGCCGGGGAAGATCTTTTATCTGAAAGGAGCTGACCAGGGTTCGTTTGTCAGCCGTCCTTCTAGCGTCGTGACGTTGTTCAGGGGACTGTGCCCGGGCAGCGTTCCGAGTGAAGATAGTTCAGTGATCCAGCCGGTCCAATTGTCGACTTTCTGTAACGACTTCATGGTGCGAGGGGGAGTATACCCCAAGGAGAATCCTCGGTGCAATGGGTGGATCACCCCAGCAAACCTCCGATGGACTTGCCTAGTTGACTGGACTCTGAAGCATTTTTGGAGAGAGCTGGAGGTCATAGGACTGTATGCTGCCATGAGCATGACGAGTGTTGGGTTGCCTCCCAACCCTAACCTGTTTCTGGCACTGATGGAGTGATACATTTCGCTCACCGGGACCTTCTCCACTCCACTGGGGGAGTTGGGGTTGGCCCTCCATGAGATGGCAGCGATCTCAAGACTGCCAATGGGGGATACCCCGTATGAAGAGTATGTTCCCACCAATCGGGATTTGGAGGACAAGGACCCTCGGGTTGTGGAGGTGTATCAGGAGCTGATGTGCCACTATTTCGCGTGCACTGCTTTTTATAATGAGCCTTCTGATTTGTCTCACACCACTAAGTGGATGTCCTACCTCTTCTTCCATCGGGCCAGGGCCGTTAAGTCGGAGAAAGTTTCGGGGGGCAAGAATGAGCCCGTGAACTGTTTGGGCGTGCTCAGTGCCCAGGTCGTCGAGGATCTTATGGAGGATGCTAAAGCTCCAGATCAGTTCCTCAATGACGGGGTAGGAAAGTACCCTGAAGGCACTAAGGCCTATAGTTACTTGAGGCGCTGCCGCAGGCCTTTGTCTGAGGAAGCCAAGCTGGCTGGCTTTTTCTCCTTATGGCTGCGTCGAGTAGTGGTGCCCGGCATCGCGTCTGCGGACCGCATTCACCGGAACATCCTGTGGCCCGCCGTCCGTCTGGTGTTCGGGGCAAGACTGGGCTTGCTCCCTGCCATGGTGTGCCGTATACAGGCTGGTTTGAGAGCCATGACTGATGGACTGCTCATTGATGAAGCTCGGCGTGATAGCTTTCCCCGGGTAGAGTTACCATACCTGTACTTGATGGGATAGTTAATTCTCCATAACCCCCGGGTGATGTCTCCCGGCCCTGGCAGTAGTTCGGGGGGTAGTTTCTTGCTGAACTACAAGGACTCCCTCTGGAATGTGAACACAATCTTAGACTGTCGGCTGGTGCTGAGCCTCGGCTATTGCTGGAAGCTCCTCTGCACTGTCCCCTCTGTACATCGCAATCAGTCGAAGATTAGGCTTGAGGATTTAAGTGGAGAAAAGACCAATCTTTCTCCGAAAGCTTTTAATTGGTTGGTCTGCATCAGACCCTCCCATTTGATATACAGAAGGGAAGATCATTGCTTCTTCGAGCCTTACTTGCCCAGTCGGTTCGCCAGGCAGTTTGGGTACGATCAGCTGCACGTGGGCAATGCCATCACCAGCTTCAGGTCCAGGGGCGGACTCATTGATGGAGCCAGGGGATGGCGGTATTTCATCATGGGCTGCACGAGAGCAATCTTTATCGTGCCGGTCGCCACCTTCTCTACGGAGCTGCGCATCCTCCATTCGTACGCTCAGTTCTACGTGGCGATCAACACCTTCCATCACGATTTTGACATTCGTGGAAGCTTTAGGGTGCCTTCTTCCAAGCCTGGGGGAAAATTGAAGTCCCTTCGGTTTCATCTGACGAGAGTGAGGAGTCCGCCACTCCGGATGAGCCTCTGGTGTCGGTGCCGAGGTGTGAAGTGCCTCCGCCTGCGGGGTCTTTGGCGGTCTCTGGGAAGCGAAGGGCTCCTGTTTCGAAGCAGACTTCCCCTCGCTAGAGGAAGAAGAAGACAGTTGATCGCCCTCTCCGGATATCTGGCATTGAGGCTCCTAGAGAGGGATCTGCTGCCTCTCCTGTCGGGGATGTCCCTTTGATTGGAGGTTCCCTGCCCCTTGGAGGGGGACCCTCAGTTTCAGCTGGTGGTGCCGGAGGACTCCTGCTTGAGGTTGCCGTCGTTACCACTGCCTCCGGTAGTGGAATGAAATCGCCTGTGTAGCTGAGGCAAATGGGAGAATCTTTCCCTGGACCAGCAACGGATGAAACTACTGTCGCGTTCGTGAGCATGACCAGCGAGGTTCCAGCTGACGAACCTCGACCGCGTCTTGGTGAAGGCTTGGTAGAGCTCCTGGCGATGTCGGTTGGCCCACCTCCTTCTCCAGGTATGACAGTTCATATTACGTCATTAAGGCATGATATAGCTACATCGGCTGCAGACGCGGCATATATACCGTTGGCTACGGGTAAAGGTCATCTTTATGTCTTCTCTTAGAAAGATTACTATCATATTGATATCAACTTTTTTGTCCTCTTCTCAGGGTATGGCGTCCACGGGGAGTATAGTGCTGAAGTGCGTTCTGGCTCCGTTCGGGCTCCTGACGATGATACGGAGGCGTTCGACTTCGAGGAGGAAATAGCTTCGGGGGCCAGCTCGTCCGGGGTAGTTTCGTCACCTCAAGAGGAGGACGAACCCGTTATCGTGACCTCGCTACTTACGAGTTTGCCGATGACTTTGACCATCGTTGTCGCACATTCTTCGGTCGCACCACCCGTCGAGGCGGCGGCTGTGGCCACCTCGTCCGCAATCATTCCTGGAGGGAAACTCGCTAATATCGCGGCCACTCCTGGCGTCCAACCAGATCTGGCTGCGCTGACCGAGCTGTATACCAGCCTCTTCTACACCAGTTTGAATACGCTGATATCAATGGTGTTGGCGAAGAATCTGGATTTTTAGCGTCTGAAGAAGGCTTCCCAGTTTTCGATTGGGGCGGTCAGGGAGTTTGGCGATTCTGGGGTAGCCGACGCCCTGGAGGCGATTGTTAATGGGTTGGAGCGACCTATTAACGAATACTTGCAGCTGACTTGGGGCAGTTTTGAAGCTGAGGTCCAGGCCAGATACGACTTCATGACTGCGTGGCTTACCAAACAGCTGGAGAGTCTAGATAACTCCATCAAAGCATATAAGCTGGAGATGGATAAAAGAAAAGCCGTCGTTGGAGGAGGCTCTTGCTCTTCAGACGAAGTGCCAATCCGAGCATGAAGGGAATGCAGCGAGGGCTCACAAGTTGAAGGAGAAACTCGCTCAGGCAGAGGAGTGGGCTTCTCAGTCGCTGGCGGGTCTAGACGTAGCGACTGGTCGACTGAGCACAGTGCGATGGAAAGCGTGCAGAAGCTGCCCGAGCTGGCTCTCTTCGGGCAAGGGCCGAACTGTCCTTTATGAACAATCCTGTGGCACGACTGGAACAGGCCCGCGCTGATGCCTTGGTTTCCAGGGACGAGAGGGTAGCTGCACTGGCGAAGTGATTCGCGATCTGACCGCTCCCCCGCAATGATGTGCCCTTCCTTCTTTTTGCTACCCCAATGTAATTCTGCTTTTTCCGGTAATAAATAAAGCGAATCTTTTCTGACTTTGTGGACCGATCATTTCAGAATATAAATGACAGGTTTGGGTGAGAGTGATATCAGAGGTAGTATGAAAGTGATAGACTCTCGATAAACCTCTAGCAGGACATACCTATTCAGAGGTCATATTGACATGATAGCATATGACCTAACTAGTTTCGTTCTGGAAGTAGTTTGGTCAGACTTTGAGATTCTCGATATATTCCACTTGAGCAGAGGAGCTAAAGCATAGTACCTCTTCAGGAATTTACCGTTGATAGGAGCCATTAACAGGTCTCCATTAGGTTGGGCTAACCTGTAAGAGCCGTTCGAGAACGTTGTCTCGATCACATAAGGGTCTTCCCACTTGGGCTGGAATTTGCCTTTACTCCTGTGAGTAAGAATCATCGGCCTTCTTACGGCTAAAACTAGCTTGCCGACTTTGAACACTCTTTTCTTTACTTTATGATTGAAAGCTCTGGAAATGCGTGCTTGGTAGAGCGCGATGCGCTGTTGAGCTTGGAGGCATTTCTCGTCTAATCCTTCTAGCTCTTGAAGCCTTAGCAGGTCGTTCTTTTCTTGGGTCAGCTCATTAGTTACGGCTATCCTGAACAACGGGATCTGGATTTCAATGGGAAGAACTGCCTCGCTCCCGTAGACCAGTAAAAATGGGGTACAATCTGTCGGTGTCAGTACCGTTATGCGGTATGCCCAGAGACATTCGCCCAGCTTCTCATTCCAGTCTCTTTTGTTTGAAGAGACGAATTTCTTCAAGAGTTTGATAATGGTTTTGTTGAAAGCTTCCGCCAAACCATTAGCAGCTGGATAATATGCCGTAGAGGCAATATTATGTATTCAATTTTTATCGCAAAATCGATGAAACGCTTGGCTGATGAACTGAGGCCCATTGTCATGGATTATCCTCCGGGGAACCCCAAAGCGATAAATGACATGATGCTTGATGAAGCTGATTACGTCAGACGCCTTTACCTCAGCGAGAGGGATCGCCTCTGCCCATTTGGAGAAGTAATCTGTGATGGCCAGTATGAATCGGTGACCTCTGGAAGAAGACGGGTGAATGGGACCAACGATATCCATACCCCATGCTTCGAAAGGCCAGGATACAACCGTAGGATATAGATATTCAGACGGTTGATGTATGAAGTCTGCATGAACCTGACAGGCTCTGCATTGTCTTGCATAGTTGATCGCGTCTGTGATCATAGTGGGCCAGTAATAGCCCATCCTCCTGATATGATCCTGTAGCTTAGGACCGGGCTGATGCGCTCCGCATACGCCGTCGTGAGCTTCCCGGATAATTTGCTGTGCTTCATCGTCAGAGAGACATCTTAATAGCAGTCCGTCGTAGGTTCGGCGATATAGGCATTGTGAAGATGCATCGAAGTAGAAGCGTAATGATCGTCTTTTGACGGATACAACTTCTTTGGGGTCCTCTGGCAGGATTCCGTATGCGACGAAATCCATGAAGGGACTTCTCCAGTCTCTTCTAGGGGGATCCGTGTTCATTGTGTAGCTGCGTTCTACGTGAAAGTTGTTCTTCACGCAGAATAAATCTCTGTTAAGAAGGATTACGGAATCCTGTCTTCTTATAGGAGTGGCTAAGTCCGCAGCTAGACTGGCTAGGGCATCAGCTTCCAGGTTCTGAGATCGAGGTACATGCTCTAGGAAGAACCCTTTGAATATCATGGCTATCTCAACCGTTGTCTGGTGATAGGGGATGAGGTCAGGATTCCAGACTTTATATATTCCCCTGACTTGATTGACGATAAGCAAAGAATCACCGAAAGCTTCCAGGGACTCGACACCCAGCTCTTTAGCGACTTGGAGCCCGATTAACAGAGCGTTATATTCTGCCACATTGTTGGAACAGGGTTCGTTAAGAGAATATGCTCGGTAGATGATGAGTTTATCAGGAGTGACCAGGACGATTCCTACCCCTGAAACCACGTTTCCCTGGGGACCAGTCCTGGAGGCGCCGTCGAAGAACAGTTGCCACGCGTCACTTTCTATTACAGAATTACATTCTGCAACTTCGTCGGGAATGTCTTCGTATAATTTGGAGGCCTCCGGGATCAGATGAGAAGCTAGGAAGTCGGCCAGCGCTTGGCCTTTGATGGACTTCTGCGGGACGTATACCATGTCATATGGTGTTAACAACATCGCCCAACTTGCGAACCGAGAATTAAGAACACTTGGCTTGCTCATCAGTACTCGAAGAGGGTTAATCCTGGAGATGATATGGATAGTCTGGCCGGTGACATAGTGCCGCATCTTCTGGATAGCGAACATCAGAGCCAAGCATTCCTTCTCCACTGGGTTGTACCGGTGTTCGGCTCCGACCATCATCCTACTGAGGTAGTAGATAGCCTGTTCATGCCCCACATCGTTCTTCTGCGCGAGAAGAGCTCCTAGTGAATGATCAATCTCTCGAACGTACAGCAAGAATGGTCTGCCTATGATGGGAGGCACCAGAACCGGCGGACTGGTGAGATAGCGTTTGATATCCCCGAATGCTTGCTGACAGGTTTTGTCCCATACGAAGGATACACCTTTCTTCATGAGATGCAAAAAGGGCTGACATTTTCCCGAGAGGTTGGATATGAACCTCCGGATATAAGCCAGACGGCCTTGAAATCCCCGGAGTTCCCTCAGATTGTGGGGCGGTCGCATGTCTACGATGCCCTAGACTTTGTCAGGGTCTGTAAACCCCCTCGACCAGAAATTAGGGCTAATTAAATTCAAATAACCTAATTAGGGTTAACTGGAATTAATTATGATTTATTATATAGTATTATGATACTTGTACAATGATTCGTTATTTTAGGATGCTACACTAGCTGTTACCCTAAAACAAATTCCACATATTTGACCTAAACCTGCCAACCCATCATATTGAACCCAGAACAAACCCCTGACATTGATTTTTGTGCCAAATTTTAGTCGCACAAAAGTCGTTACAAATATCCGTGCGCAAACTAATTAAATTGCGTAATTACGTTCGCTGCCCGTTCCAATTGACATTGAGACCCAACCTCAACCAGTTTTGACCAACCCAGATCACGATATTATTTCTACACTGAGCTTACTACACCAATGACCCTTGTCCAACCAAATTTAGACTCCCAGTTTTTAATTAAATTAAATTAGAAACACCGGTGCATTAATTACGAATTAATTAATGTGGCTACCTAACCTCAATTAAATTGGACCCAACTCCAACCCAAACCCACATCCACACCCACAAGCCTCATACAAAATACCATACACCATCCTAGTCCAATGAGGAACACCAAACATGGTGTTTGGTTACATTAAATCTCCAATCCCAATTATTGTGCAAATACCAAATTGTTCAGGGGCCTAATTGTAAAATTATAATGAGGTGTCCCCCTCTCATTGGCCCAAACCATCATGGAGAAAAGAAGTGGTCATGACCAACCGTATGCTTTAATTTTCCCCCTTTCCTATGTACTTACATTACTTTATGTAGGGCACATCATGGCCCTACATTTGAAATACCTAAATCCTAGCCCTCCCCTCATCATGTAGAAGCTTCCCCAACTCCCCAAAAATTTCCTACAGCCGGCCCTAACCCCAAGGCAGCCCCCCCCACTCTCTCTCCTACTTATACACCAACTTACATCATTTACATTGCACTCAAACCTAGAAACTACTCCTAAAACCCTATTTCCTCAAAACTCCCCAACCGAGCTCTACCCCAACCCCTAGCCACACGACTACTCCTACCGGCCAACCTCCGCCTCCGGCCACCCCCATAGCCACCCGACACCTTCGCCGGACCGTCCCCCACCTGCCACCACCGCCAACCACCACCACGACGCCGGAGCAGCTCCCCCCACCGATATCCCCAACCCGGCTGCTCCCTCCCCCGAGTGCACAGCCGACCACCCTATCGCCTTGTAATCCGCCACCACCGCACCACCGACCGTCAAACTTCACCGAAGCCACCCCCTGCCCATCCTCTTCCTCCCCGCCGACTTTCAGCCCCGGCCGCCACCACACCGAGGAGATATCGACCCCACAACGCCGGTTGATCCAGACCGCGCAGCTCTGTGCCGACGACCCCGCACGACGCCGGAGCGCCGTCCGGCCACCCCCTACGGCGACGGTCGACCCCCGAGACCCCCTCGACCCGAGCTTAGCTAAGGTACATTATTTTGTGTATAAATACTGGTATTTGAATACGTATTTAAGGCTGCATATATAAATATATAGCTTCCTGTATTAGTTTAGGTATTTAAATACGTATTCAATAATAAATAGTGTATTTTATATTTATCAGTATTCATATTTAAAATACTCCTGTATAGATTCTGTAATATATATATATATATATATTTATTGTAATTAGTATTATATATAATAGGATTATAGATGTGTATCTTGTGTATATATATAAACACCTATTGCATATAAATGTATATATTTATATGTAGATATATATATAAATATACGTATGTTTGTATAATGTATAAAATAGTAAGTATTTAATATAAATCATAATAAAAGTAATTTCTGTGATTTAATATTATACATAATATAATACTATTTTCTTAGTATATTTACGTATTAATACTTACACATATGTAGCATGTATATATATATGTTTGTATGTATGTATGTATGTATGTATGTATGTACATTTTTAAAATATGAAGAATATTAAGTATATAAAATTTATTGTGTTAAATACATTTTTTGGAAATTAAGTATATTATATGTATGTATTATATATTAAATACTTATACGTATTGACCCTGTTGTATGTATATGTATATGTGTATATATATATATAAATATATATATATATATATATATATATATATATATAGATACCTGCACGTATGTGTACATATTTTATATACCTTTTATTATGTTGTATGTATATATTTATGTATCTTTTCTATCTAAAAATAAGTATATGTATAAAGGTATGAATTTATGTTATTTCCAATTATGTATACATATTTACCGTGTGTATTGTTAGTATATACTAATTAATACATAAGTGCTATTTTTGTACTAATAAACAATTATATTATTTTTAATATAATTAAATATGATTAGTGTATATATAAATACTGGTATTAGCTATATATAAATACAGTCCCGACCCTTGACAGTTGTAGATAAGAACGGTGAGTATTAGTCGTGCTATTGTAGCGACTAATTTGGTCATTACTATATCCTATATAGGATTGCTGGACACTACTGCCGAGGCATCAGGAGCAGGGCTTTGGATTTTGCAGCTACCCGGGACAGGCAAGTATACCTTGCTGATTTACTGCTTAGATGGTTAGCACACCCCCTCTTTACTTTTATTCAGTACTATATCTAGCATGCATATTGTATCTTGTTACGTCCCTCTGAGGACCTGGTTATCTTCCAGATCTGGACGAGGCCTATTATCCCACAGTTTATGGGCCAGGTGTGGAGGCGAGGTTTGCTCTTGACGAGGAGCTGGAGGTACTTCCATCAGAGTACCCCTGATCAGATTGGTAGGCCTTCCGCCTATGACTGGAGCTCCTTACCTAGCTAGCCGTTGTTCCAGTCACTCTTCTTATCAGTATTTTATTTCAGACTATCAGTACTTTATCTCCAATATTTGTAGTAGATTTGTTCCCACCAGACATATTTCAGTTGTATTATGTCAGTCGACTATGTCCTTATATTCCAGTCTTTTATTTCAATATTTACTTGTTGTTTGTGGATGAGATTAGACACTGCCTGTTGTTTATTTTAGACTTATTAAATTTAGGACAGCGTAGCACGCTTCGCCAGGATCCATTAAATTGGGATATCCTCGAAGATTTGTCAGCTGGCCAATGCCACGTGGCCTGGTTCCATATATTTTGGGACTGGGGCGTGACATGGTTTTAGTGGTGGCCCATGCAGGTCTGTAACATTAAATGTTTATCGCTTGTGGTATGGCAACGTGCCCAGCGAGCCTGCAATAGGATAGAAATTACTAGGTCTCATCCACTTTATTACGCCTTTGAACCTCTTCCGAATTGTAAATATATTTGCATCCTGTTTGAATTATTCCGTACTCTTTCTAATGAAGTTCTATCTCTTACAGCGAGATGAATCTTCGGAGCCGCTGTGAGATACTTGGTGCCATAGTGCCACCTGCAGCACCGAGGGAGGATACGACTCAGGGACCACCCAGACAGCAGCCTCAGCCAGAGGCAGAGGTGATCCCTCAGGCCCCGATGATGCACTGGCATCAGGTCTCTCCCGACGAGGAGACACAGCAGCCAGAGGGCTAGGCATCACAAACGATTCCTAGGCAGTACTTCAAGGGGCAGACCTCGAGGGCGACACCGATGCCGCAGTACGAGAGGCGGGCACCCGAGGAGACACCAAGGAGACAGCCGGAGGTACCGCTTCCACCACCTCCACCGTTTCCACCTCAGATGCCACCAGTGGAGGGACAGCCCCAGATGATGCAGTTCTTCCAGATGATGATGCAGGCCCAGTGGCAGCAGACGGAGACTCTGAGACAGGGTCTGATGGCAGTACGGGAGAGGGCACCTGCCCAACCAGCACCAGCACCAGCACCTGCCCAGCGAGCAGGCACTGTATGTGGCTTCAGACAGATGGGCCCGGATACCTTCTCGGGCAAGGAGACGGCAGAGGAGATCGTAGACTGGGTCTCCAACACTGAGATGCTGCTAGAGGGTTCGCAGCTATACCCCGATCTCTGGATGACCGCGGTGAGGGCCCAACTCACAGGCAACGCCCATCACTGGTGGGACTCTATAGAGCGCAGCATTGGCCGACAGCAGACTTGGATGGAGTTTCTGGAGCACTTCAACACGAAGTATTTCCCAGCTACGGTGAGGAACATCCTGTACTCTCAGTTCCTGCACCTGGAGCAAGGGAACCTGACTGTGGACGCCTACGACGGAGAGTTCAGTAGACTCAGCCGATTTGGTGCAGCCCTGATCCCCAACGACCAGGAGAAGGCCAGGAGATTCCACCATGGCCTCTCTCACGAGCTGCAGAGGTACACTACTACCCAGGTGAGGATCTCTTATGAAGAGGTCCTATCAGAGGCGAGGATCCAGGAGGCTATAGGAGGAGGAGGAGCGAGACGTTCCAGCACGGATGTACCAGCCAGGACCCAGCAAGGAGCAGGAGGACCGATTCACCGTCTAGGAGCACAGGCGCAGTAGAGGACAGTGCCGTACCTACAGAAGGAGCTTCCGACCTGTCACTTCTGTGGCAAGAGGGGACACGTCATCAGAGACTGCCGAAAGAAGCTCGGGCTCTGCATGGTTTGTGGAGCCAGCTAGCACCTTGCTAGAGACTGCCCTCAGCGCAGAGATACAGCACCTCAGACTGGACAGAGACCACCAGCAGCACCACTGAGGATACTACCCCCAGCAGGAGGCCAGCGTCCACCAGCCACCGGAGGACAGCAGAGAGGACCACCCTTGGTTCCACAGGAGGCACACTTCAACCAGGCCCGAAAGCAAGCAGGAGGGCAGAGGCGCGGGCAAGCCTTTGCTTTAGCATCTATTGAGGAGGAACCAGAAGGAGAGGCTATAGCAGGTACAATTCTAGTTACATCATTACCTGCAACTGCACTGTTTGATTCTGGAGCTACACTGTTATTTATATCTAGTAGCTTTGTAGCAATGCATAGAGTAGCAACCTCCCCCTTACCTAAGAGTCGGAAGATACTTACTGGAGGAGGCATCGTACCGGTTACCAGCACCATTAGAATATGCTGGGTAGTAGTTTGTGGTAGGGAGATGAGAGCGCGATTGTTCGTACTCCTAATGCCAGCTTTCGACGTTGTTCTGGGCATGGACTGGTTAAGCCAGTATAATGCCATGCTGGATTGCCGAAAGGGTAGCGTTACTTTTAGACTGCCAGGACACCCGGAGTTCGAATTCATGCGAGGCACCATCGAGCAAGGAGTAGGACACGCAGCTGGAGCTTACATGGCGATGGAAACGGCACCCCCAGAAATCGTTGCAGAGTTCGAGGACGTTTTCCCAGAGGATTTGCCAGGCCTACCGCCTGATAGAGAGGTAGAGTTCACCATCGAACTAGTACCTGGAGCAGCACCGGTATCATCAAATGTGTACCGGTTGGCGAAGAAGGAGCTTGACAAGCTGAAGCTACAGCTAGAGGAGTTGCAGATCAAGGGATTCGTTCGTCCTAGTGCATCACCCTGGGGAGCACCAGTGCTGTTTGTACCAAAGAAGGATGGGACGTTCCGGATGTGCATTGATTACAGAGCCCTTAATGCTCTGACTATCAAGAACAAGTACCCTCTACCGCGAATCGACGATCTGTTCGACCAACTGACAGGAGCAGTGATGTTCACGAAGATCGACTTTTGATCGGGCTACCATCAGGTAAAGGTGCGAAGGGAGGACATTCCAAAGACAGCATTTATGACTCGTTATGGTCATTACGAGTTCCTAGTGATGCCTTTCGGATTGACAAATGTGCCTGCTGTATTTATGAACCTGATGAACCGAGTCTTCTATGAGTATCTGGACCAGTTCGTGGTAGTCTTCATCGACGACATCTTGGTGTATTAGAAGAGCCACGAGGAGCACGGGGAGCACTTGAGGCTAGTGCTAGAGACGCTGAGAGGAGAGAGACTTTATGCCAAGCTGAGCAAGTGCGAGTTTCTTCTAGATCGCGTCGTATTTCTTGGACACGTTATCTCAGGAGATGGCATCTCAGTAGATCCCGCGAAGATTTCATCAGTAGAGACGTGGCCGACCGCTACCAACGTCCAGGAGGTGAGGAGTTTCCTAGGACTTGCCAGATATTACCGGAGGTTCGTAAAGAACTTCGCAAGGATCGCAGAGCCGATGACCCGCTTGACCCGCAAGGATCAGGAGTTCACCTGGACAGAGGAGTGTCAGACGGCGTTCGACGAGCTGAAGAAGCGTCTGACTATAGCACCCATCTTGACCATACCTTCTGGTCCCGGAGGATTCGTGATCTATAGCGATGCATCCCGGAAAGGATTAGGATGCGTTTTGATGCAGCATGGGAAGGTTGTGGCCTATACCTCTAGGCAGTTGAGGACCCATGAGAAGAACTATCCCACCCACGACTTGGAGCTTGCCGCAGTGATCTTTGCTTTGAAGCTTTGGAGATACTACCTGTACGGAGAGCGCGTGGAGATATTTACCGATCACAAGAGCCTAAAATACGTCTACACACAGAAGGACCTGAACCAGAGGCAGAGACGTTGGCTCAAAGTGATGGCAGACTTCGAGATTGAGCTGTAGTACCATCCGAGAAAGGCTAATGTGGTAGCCGATGCTTTATGCAGGAAGCCCATAGCATTTTTCCTGACTACCCAACAACATCTGTTGAGAGATCTAGAACAGTTGGGTATCGAAGTCATCATGCCCGGAGTAGACGGCCAGATGTCGAGTTTCCAGGTACAATCGACATTGGTGGAGAGAATCAAGGCTGCTTTGCCGACAGACGCCAGATTTCAGAGGCTTCGACAGAGGACAGAGGCTGGAATACAGACGGGACTGCGTATATATGAGGACGGGACCTTGAGATGTGGAGATCGTCTCTATGTTTCGAATGGAGAGCTATGCCTGGAGCTGATGATGGAGGCACACAGTTCGACCAATTCCATACATCCAGGAGGCACGAAGATGTACCGAGACCTGAGGCAGTACTACTGGTGGCACGGGATGAAGAGAGAGATAGCCCGCTTCGTGGCTAAGTGTCTGGTGTGTCAGCAAGTCAAGGTTGAGCATCAGAGGTCTGCCGGATTGCTTCAACCGCTCCCGATACCGGAGTGGAAATGGGAGCACATCACCATGGACTTCGTCACGGGTTTTCCGAGGAGTCCTAGTGGTCGCAATGCCGTATGGGTAATCGTAGATAGACTGACCAAGTCTGCCCACTTTTTACCCTTCAGAGTAGGGCAATCTACGGAAGTCTTGGCAGACATGTACATGAGGAAGATTATACGATTGCATGGAGTGCCAGTCAGTATCGTGTCTGACCGGGATTCGAGGTTTATATCGTACTTTTGGAGGAGTATGCAAGAGAGTCTTGGTACCCGCCTTAAGTTCAGTACTTCGTACCACCCGCAGACAGATGGACAATCCGAGCGCACCATTCAGACGCTGGAGGACATGTTGAGAGCATGCATGCTTGACTTCAGCGGTTCATGGAAGGACCACTTGCACTTGGTCAAATTTTCCTACAACAATAGCTATCAGGCGAGTATTCAGATGGCTCCCTATGAGGCATTGTATGGTAGGAAATGTCGTCCCCAGTATGCTGGAGCGATGTAGGCGAGAGGCAGATTCTAGGGCCAGAGTTGATCGTCCATACAGTGGAGAAGGTGAAGAAGATCCAGGGGCATCTACGAGCAGCACAGGACAGGCAGAAGCATTGGGCTAATATGCATCGACGACCCCTAGAGTCCAGGTAGGAGAACATGTGTTCCTGAAGATTTCACCTTCCAGAGGAACCATCAGATTTGGAGGCAGAGGGAAGCTGAGTCCGAGGTACATCGGACCCTTCGATGTGCTAGAGCGCGTCGGAGAAGTTGCTTACAGATTGGCCTTGCCGCAGACACTGGAAGGAGTTTACGATGTCTTCCATGTATCTCAGTTGAGGAGGTACATATCGGATCTGAGTCATGTGCTTGACCACTCGGAGATCACCATTGGTCCAAGCTTGTCATACCAGGAGGAGCCGGTAGAGATCCTAGACCGAAGCGAGAAGGTACTGTGAGGCCAGACTATCCCTCTAGTTCGTGTCGCATGGAGGCATCACGCAACAGGTGAATCAACCTGGGAACGAGAGGACGATATTTAGCAACGCTTTCACCATCTCTTCGAAAGCCTAGGTATGTGATAGTATTTATTTCATTCAATAGTTTTGATATATGTCTGTTTTAATTTCGAGGACGAAATGCTCTAAGGAGGGTATGTTGTAAACTCCCTCGACCAGAAATTAGGGCTAATTAAATTCAAATAACCTAATTAGGGTTAACTGGAATTAATTATGATTTATTATATAGTGTTATGATACTTGTACAATGATTCATTATTTTAGGATGCTACACTAGCTGTTACCCTAAAACAAATTCCATATATTTGACCTAAACCTGCCAACCCATCATATTGAACCCAGAACAATCCCCGGACATTGATTTTTGTGCCAAATTTTAGTCGCACAAAAGTCGTTACAAACGTCCGTGCGCAAATTAATTAAATTACGTAATTACGTTCACTGTCCGTTCCAATTGACATTGAGACCCAACCTCAACCAGTTTTGACCAACCCATATCACGATATTATTTCTACACTGAGCCTACTACATCAATAACCCTTGTCCAACCAAATTTAGACTCCCGGTTTTTAATTAAATTAAATTAGAAACACCGGTGCATTAATTACGAATTAATTAATGTGGCTACCTAACCTCAATTAAATTGGACCCAACTCCAACCCAAACCCACATCCACACCCACAAGCCTCATACAAAACACCATACACCATCCTAGTCCAATGAGGAAAACCAAACATGGTGTTTGGTTACATTAAATCTCCAATCCCAATTATTGTGCAAATACCAAATTGTTCAGGGGCCTAATTGCAAAATTACAATGAGGTGTCCCCCTCTCATTGGCCTAAACCATCATGGAGAAAAGAAGTGGTCATGACCAACCGTATGCTTTAATTTCCTCCCTTTCCTATGTACTTATATTACTTTATGTAGGGCACATCATGGCCCTACATTTGAAATACCTAAATCCTAGCCCTCCCCTCATCATGTAGAAGCTTCCCCAACTCCCCAAAAATTTCCTACAGCCGGCCCTAACCCCAAGGCAGCCCCCCCCCCACTCTCTCTCCTACTTATGCACCAACTTACATTATTTATATTGCACTCAAACCTAGAAACTACTCCTAAAACCCTATTTCCTCAAAACTCCCCAACCGAGCTCTACCCCAACCCCTAGCCACCCTACCACTCCTACCGGCCAACCTCCGCCTCCGGCCACCCCCATAGCCACCCGACACCTTCGCCGGACCGACCCCCACCTGCCACCACCGCCAACCACCACCACGACGCCGGAGCAGCTCCCCCCACCGACATCCCCAACCCGGCTGCTCCCTCCCCCGAGTGCACAGCCGACCACCCCATTGCCTCGTACTCTGCCACCACCGCACCACCGACCGTCAAACTTCACCGAAGCCACCCCCTGCCCATCCTCTTCCTCCCCGCCGACTTTCAGCCCCGGCCGCCACCACACCGAGGAGATATCGACCCCGCAGCGCCGGTTGATCCAGACCGCGCAGCTATGTGCCGACGACCCCGCACGACGCCGGAGAGCCGTCCGGCCACCCCCTCCGGCGACGGTCGACCACCGAGACCCCCTCGACCCGAGCTTCGCTGAGGTACATTATTTTGTGTATAAATACTGGTATTTGAATACGTATTTAAGGCTGCATATATAAATATATAGCTTCCTGTATTAGTTTAGGTATTTAAATACGTATTCAATAATAAATAGTGTATTTTGTATTTATCAGTATTCATATTTAAAATACTCCTGTATAGATTATGTAATATATATATATATATTTATTATAATTAGTATTATATATAATAGGATTATAGATGAGTATCTTGTGTATGTATATAAACACCTATTGCGTATAAATGTATATATTTATATGTAGATATATATAAATATACGTATGTATGTATAATGTATAAAATAGTAAGTATTTAATAAAAATCATAATAAAAGTAATTTCTGTGATTTAATATTATATATAATATAATACTATTTTCTTAGTATATTTATGTATTAATACTTATACATATGTAGCATCTATATATATATGTATGAATGTATGTATGTACATTTTTAAAATATGAAGAATATTAAGTATATAAAATTTATTGTGTTAAATACATTTTTTGGAAATTAAGTATATTATATGTATATATTATATATTAAATACTTATACGTATTGACCCTGTTGTATGTATATGTATATGTATATATATATATATATATATATAAATATATATATATATAGATACCTGCACATATGTGTACATATTTTATATACCTTTTATTATGTTGTATGTATATATTTATGTATCTTTTCTATCTAAAAATAAGTATATGTATAAAGGTATGAATTTATGTTATTACCAATTATGTATACATATTTACCGTGTGTATTGTTAGTATATACTAATTAATACATAAGTGCTATTTTTGTACTAATAAACAATTATATTATTTTTAATATAATTAAATATGATTAGTGTATATATAAATACGTGTCACGACCCGCACCCAGAAATTCGGGCACGAATGCGTGGGTACGTCCAGCCTACGCCGCAGAGTCGGCGGTAGTACGCTGTCTAGGTCAAATCCACAGTTAACTAATCTAGCTCATTCACAAAAACATAGGCAAGATAATAATGGAAAACAGATACTTAAGATTTCAAATGAAATAAGTGCGACAACAGATTCAAATGTTTAGTACAGAAATCAGAAATGAAATCGGGGACAAACCCGATTACTAAGATAAAGAGCAAGAAAATAAAATAACTACTGCTATCTACTCTGCAGCAGGGGTCTCCTGGGTGGGATCTGGCTCCTCATAAGTGTCATTTGTTCCCTCATAGGGACCATAATATGTAGGGGCAAGGTCCTCATCATCGCCTAAATCAACGGATCCAGTCAGGAAAGGAGCAAAGTACACAATGCACAACAAGATTAAACTAAATATTTATGACAATTAAATTGAGTATCATATTGAGAAAGTTGCATAAAAGAACATCAATATCTCTGAGTTAATGCTATAAATTGGAATATAAGAAAGCAGGAATAAATGAGACAGGAAAAGAAACTACAACAGTCAACAAGAACTATAACAAGATCCAGAACTATCTGTGTAAACTTGTGTTTGTTTTAGAATACATAGTTGGCATGTAGGGGTTTATAAGGCTAATCCGACCGTCATAAACGGCTATTAAACAGGAATAATCGAGATCCGGCTGAGGGTACAGTCGCGTACCAACAGCTATTAAATATGGCAGGAAAAAGGGTAAACTACATGCCTTCTAGTATTCTCCCACCCGACATGAAAAATAAGACATGAACTCCAATATTCAAGACATGAAATCCAGTATTCCTAACACTAGGTGTAATCATCAAGGGTACTAGTAAAGCAAGGAATTAATTATCACAATATAAAGTTTTAACTTGAAGTGTAGGTACTTGCCTGTTGTTTGGATCCGATTAATAGCACTTGGGGAAATTTTCCAGAGATGAGTCCAAAAACTGAAATAGACATTACCATCACGCTCAGAAGATGTCAAATAGCTAGAAATGCCTGTCCTTGGGTCCAATTTGGAGACAAGGGCAAAAACGGCAGTTTCGGGTCAAAACGGGGTCCGCCGGTGGGCCCGCTTTGCACCGAAAAATGTGTCCGGGTCAACGGTCTCCAAATTCACCAAACTTAGTGTCAACAGGTCAGGAACGCTGATACGAACCCAACGGAACTTCCAGATTTGGATTCCGATGAGCCGATCACAAAATCGCCCGTCGAGCGGGGCCTGTGGGGCCCACGACACGCAATTTCGTCAACGTTCTCAGAATCGAACCAAACTTGACCCACATGACCAGATTATCGTTACGAGTCCGATGGCGCAAGTTTTGTCTCGATCCGACGAGTGTACAAGAAGTTAGGGCAAATTACAGAAAAGTCAGATACGGGGCGATGTCCGAGGATACGCGTTGATTCCGGTGTGCACGCACACCCGAATCAGCTTTCGTGAAAACTCACACGTCCGTATCGACGACGCACACGTATCTGTGAAGACCGCACGCGACCAAGTCGTCCCGTTTGGCGGGACGTACTCAGTTCCGTGGTGAAACAGGGTCTGGCTTTTCCTGTTTTTGGATCGCGGTGTGCGATCACCACAGGACGCGATGCCCCGAACGGTTTATCCGGGCACCGAGAGGGTCATACAGGCTTCGCAACGTAATTTACGGAATCGAAAATGGAGATACAGGGTGCAAGATACGAGTACCTGAACGAGGCTCGAAAATTCGGAAAATTCCTTGTCCGTGTCGTTTCCGACACGACACGAGGAATTTGGGATTTAGGGTTAGGGTTTCGGTCTGGAGGGCGGGGGCCAGCCGGAGACGTGCCGGAGAGGGCCGGGGAGGGTTCGCCGGGGCGAGGTGGAGCTACTGGCGGTCGGGCGGCGCCGGATTCCGGCGAAGGCGGCTGCTGTTGCTGTCTCCGCTGCTGCTGGACGCCGGAGGCGGCGGAGGAAGGAGGAGGAGAGGAAGGGCTGCTGTGGCGGGGACTCGGCGAGGGCTGGCCGGGGACGGAGGTGCTAGGGTTCAGGCGGGTGGCTGGAAAGGGGAGGGATGGCCGGAGCTGGAGTTAGGGTTAGGGTTAGGGTGGAAGAAGGAAGGAGAGGGGGAGCTTTTATAGGGGAGAAAAGCAGGGAGGTGGCCGGGTGAGGCGGAGAGGGGGAGGCGTCGTGGCGTGCGGTGCGGCGGGTCAGGCGCGGGCCCCGGCGACGTGGCCGGAGCCGCCGGCCGAAAATGCGGGAGAGTAACGGTGAGGGAGAAAGGTCACGCGGGTCGGGTCGTGGGCGGGTTCGGGTCTGACCAACCCGACCCGACCCGATAGGTAGCGGGCTGGGGCTGGGCTGCTGGGCCGGTCGACTGGGCCGGGCCGCCCCAAGGCAAAATAAAAATATATTATTAAAAATAGTAATAATAATAATAATAATAATAATAAACAGTTTAATTAATTAATTAAAATAGTTTTGAGGCATTTAAAAATAGGTCTGAGACCCAGAAAAATCCAGAAAAATTACCCTAAGTCCAGTTTTTCATTTTACACCCAAAAATGTTATTTCCATGATATTTTAATATTATTTATTAACAACTAAAAATCATTTAATAATTAAGAACCTTGATTTTAATTTCAGAAAATTCCCAGAAAATTCCAGAAAATTGGGCAAAATCCAAGTTTTAATAATTTTGAAAATTCAGGGGGTTTACAATACTGGTATTAGCTATATATAAATACAGTCCCGACCCTTGACAGCTGTAGATACGAACAGTGTGTATTAGTCGTGCTATTATAGCGACTAATTTGGTCATTACTATATCCTATATAGGATTGTTGGACACTACTACCGAGGCATCAGGAGCAGGGCTTTGGATTTCGCAGCTACCCGGGACAGGCAAGTATACTTTGCTGATTTACTGCTTAAAATTAAATGATTAAATGTTGTAAATATGCATAAACTGCTCGCGTCCGAGATTGACTCGGGTGCAGTCGACAATGCGTCGATAAATAGTGTACATGTCCTAGTTGCTAGCTGACTCACCTTCTTCTGTGAGGATATTTTGATATCTTCTTTGACCATGGCACTATACACGTATCGCGATGGTACATTCATATTGGGATACGGGTCCGCGTACCCGATTCGCTATCGGTACGTACGACATGCATCCCGGACTAGCATGTATTCTAGAATAATATAGTTAATTGAGACTTGACATCTAGATACGGTACACTCAAGTTGTGCCTTCGACTTGCGTATCTACATTGGGCGGAAAGGACAACTAACAAATGTATGGGATACCCCCATCGGACTTCGTGGTATCCAGAGGAACCACAGACCCGGTGACTCCCTATATTCAGACACCGTGCTCTATGGAGTGTACGGACGTATATACATTGCAGACACCACGCCCTTAGAGTGTGGACGTTATACTTATATACAGATACCTCATTCTTCGGAATGATGGACGTTGCAGATACCACACTCTAGAGGACGTTGGCCGTTATGCCTACACCTACCTATACGTTCCGAGGTTGTCCTTACATTGCATTCACTTAGATGGTTAGCACACCCCCTCTTTACTTTTATTCAGTACTATATCTAGCATGCATATTATATCTTGTTACGTCCCTTTGAGGACCTGGTTATCTTTCAGATCTGGATGAGGCCTATTATCCCACAGTTTACGGGCCAGGTGTGGAGGCGAGGTTTGCTCTTGACGAGGAGCTGGAGGTACTTCCATCAGAGTACCCCTGATCAGATTGGTAGGCCTTCCGCCTATGACTGGAGCTCCTTACCTAGCTAGCCGTTGTTCCAGTCACTCTTCTTATCAGTACTTTATTTCAGACTATCAGTATTTTATCTCCAACATTTGTAGTGGGTTTGTTTCCACCAGACATATTTCAGTTGTATTATGTCAGTCGACTATGTCCTTATATTTCAGTCTTTCATTTTAGTATTTACTTGTTGTTTGTGGATGAGATTAGACACTGCCTGTTGTTTATATTAGACTTGTTAGATTTAGGACAGCGTAGCATGCTTCGCCAGGATCCATTAAATTGGGATATCCTCGGAGACGTGTCAGCTGGCCAATGCCACGTGGCCTGGTTCCATATATTTTGGGACTGGGGCGTGACAGGGTCCACTTGGATGCCTTTGGCGGTAATGACAAATCCCAGGAATTTGCCACTAGATACACCCAGGAAGGACTTCGTAGGGTTCATCTTGAGTTGATGTTGCCGCATTAACTCAAATATCGTCTTCAAGTCTTGAATGTGATCATTTTTTAGGCGGCTCTTGACGGCTATGTCATCCACGTAATATTCTACTGTTTTGCGTAAATGTTCGTGGAATATGCTACTCATGCTTGTTATGTTTCAACAGCATGTCGTCTTGGGTGAAAGTGATATTTGGGACCACTTCCATCACACTGTGGCATTGAGGACAGGCCACTGGTTCTTCGTCGGGGTACTTGAGCTCGGTCAAGCATGCCTCCGCCTGCATCAGCGCTTCACTCAGGGCTAGACGAGTGTCTTGGGAGAGCCTGAGTAGCTCAAAGATGGAGAGCCTGGCTGGTGTATTAGCCAGTTGAGCCAGGATATCAAAGTTGTAGGGCTTCTCAAAACCTTTGTTGGGAATATTTTTCACAGGTTTATCAAAGCGCACTTCTCTTTGCTTCCCCTTGTCCGCCGGAGTTGGTTTTGAAGGTATGGCATCTGGTACGACGGGGCCTGGTCCGGAAGGTTTGGCAGCCGAAGCGTCTGCCAGCGCATCTTCCTGACTTGCTCCGTAGTCGTTGAGGTAGGCTTTTCCTGAACGGGTTGCATCAAATACCTCATCTTCGTCTGATGGCGAAGGAGTTACGACCATATGGCATGGTTTGCATTTGGAGGTTTTTCTAGACGTAGCTTTAGTAGCTTTAGTCTCGAGCTCTGACACCAAATCCGGATGAACCCACATAATCTCGCCCTGCCGGGTGGTTAGGGGTACCAGGTCATGATTTTGACCCCTAGCTGGAAGAAGATTGACGATGTCCATCGTGGTCCGGGAAATGGGCGTGAAACCGTCCATGACTTCTTGGGAAGGCAGATCGCCAAACCGCAGAGAGATCATGTTGGCCGTGACCGTCTTCTCGGTGTTGTGCAGAGTGATGGCCTTAGCATCGATTAACCCCTGGATCTTCCTTTTTATTATATAACACGCCTTTGTTGGGTGGTGTACATATCTGTGGAAGATGTAGTATTTGGGGTCGTCAGTACTGTCGACTTCTTGGGGCCGCCTTAGCTCCGGAAGGAAGATATTGCCACTCTTGACGAGACACTCGAATATACTTGGGATATCGTCGTCGTCAAAAGAGTAGACTTCGACGGGCCTGGAAGTCCCGGGTCTCGTCTGCGTGGTCGTCGCAGTCTTTTGTCTGGACGTATTGACCGTCAAAGCTTCTTTTTCCTTGGAGCTGCGGGAATGGTCGCTGCTGGGAGATGACCTCTTGCCTCTATCGGAGGCGGAGATCATAATGCCATTGTCGCGCGCCTTGTGACTGTTGTCTTCGGCGGCTACTGCCGAGATGATAAACGAGGGCCAATCATGGAACTGATATGGTCCTGTAAACACCGAGACCACGGGAAGGAGGTTCTTCATGCAAATGTCTACCAACGCCGTGTCTGGAACTCCTGGAGGCATCTGTAAAGTGGCCTGACGAAAATGTTCGATGAAGGTACGAACGTCCTCCTTTTCCCTCTGCTTGACATCGATGAGAGAGGACATAGACATGTCCATTCCGCCCTCGTAGAATCACGTGAAGAATAAAGCTTTGAAGTCTTCGAAGGAAGTAATGCAGTTGTCCGCCAAGCTACGGTACCACTGATAGGCTACTCCTGAGAGGCAGTCTTTGAACACCCAAGTGAGGAGGGCGTCGTTCCCTTGTAGCAACACCGTCATCATACTGAAGTAGTTCATGTACTGACTCGGTGATATTTTTCCCTCGAACAGAGCCATAGTCTGAGGTTTGTACCTCGGAGGGAAAGGGACTTCTTCCCAGATAGTTGGGTAAGGCTGGTTAATTCCCAGTTTTTTGAGCTGATCTTTGTGCTTCAAGGCGTCGAACTGGGCTTTCAACTCCCGTACTGCCTGCATCAGATTTTCAGTTGGAAGCGGGACTACTGTGTAGTGCGGAGTAGGTTATATTGTGACTCCAACAGGAGGTAATATATTCTCCGAGTGAGGAAGCGGAGGAACTGTTGACTCTTGATCTAGAGCAGGCTCTTGGCTCGGGTTGGATGGGGGTAAGTCCACCCCCACACGTATCTGAGTTGGCGGGACCGACGCTTAAGCCATGGCAGCTGCGTACTGAGTTAGCATCATATGGTGCATGTTCTCCATCATGGATTGCATTTGTTTCAGAGACGTCTCCAGCACAGTGATGCATTGTTCCACGTTTCCTGACGGCGAAGCCTCCTCGCGTTCATCTTCAACGGCGAAAACTCCCCTTTCCCTGGGCGTCATCGAAGGATTAGTATAGGTCGTTGTAGAAGTCGATTCTATACTCTCAGCGTCTGATCTGGGAGATTGGCGACCCCCAGCGTCAGAATTAGACGGGTACGAAGCTGGTTGTTGTGACCTTGCACGGGTGTTTTGGAATACCCCAGCCTTAGTGTTCCTGAGGAGGTCTTCGAATCTCCTTCGGCTCGGAGGCCCAGAGGGATGACATCTTAAGCTCGACCCTCCTCTAGGTATGTGTGAAGCCATGTTCACGGATGCATGCGCGGGCTCTTCTTCCTGGAAAGACTGAGAGTAGCTCAATCGGTGGAAGACCGACTGTTTTGCTTTAAAACAGCAGCAGTCAATCACAATTTTATGACTATTACAACATCGCTCGCTAGGGGACGTAATAGACATATTGGAAGGTCCCCTTTTCTTACGCTTCTGGATTAGATATGCGCGCAAGTCAGGAGGAGTAGAGGAAGAAGACGACGGCTTGTTCCTTCTGTTCCCATCAGTGGGCATGCGGAGATTGGGCACCAAGGTTTTCCCTACACCACCTGTGTACAACAGGTCGACCATCTGGGTGGCGGATAATCCCCGTAGAGGGTGCCTTTCCGCAACCTGAGCTTGCTTTACGTCGTGGGACCCCGCTGGCGTAATTTGGAGATTTGCTAAGACTGGCGTAAAGCTGAAGAGGTCCTCAGTCGGCCGTCGGCTTCCCGCGTAATCCGGAGGGTAGGCAGATTGCTTCTTCGCTGGCGTAACGGTCGAGAAGTTGAGTACTCCGTCGCTTGCTTCCCCTTGGGGAAATCACAGCGCTTATCTGGTTCCTCGTAGAGGTCAGATGTTGTCTTGCGCATGGAGAGTGACTTGTACTTAGGATTTGGCGCTGAGGCATCATCAAAAGTTCGGTCTGTACCGTTCGTAGCGGGAGACTGGTTCCTACGCGTAGAGCACAGTGGATACTTCTGGGTTAGCGCTGAGGCTTTGCCCGAAGTTTCGTCTGTACCGCGCGTAGCGGGAGACTGAATTTTACGTGCAGGGCACAAAGGGAGCTGTGCTACAACCTCATTGGTCGAAGAGGTCGAAGAGATCGGAGAGTCCACAGGAATGGTAGAGGATGTCTTGGGCATCCAGACCTTGTGCAGCTTCCTATTGTCTTGGACGGAGAGAGGGTGAGAGCTACCCCCGGTTCGAAGCATGTCTTCGTAGGCAGACTGGTCAAAATGGACGACCAGTATCTTCTTCACGGTTTCTATAGATACCGCATCGTGTTGAGCAATTGCTTCCTTATCAGAAGAGAAAGATGTCCCCAGCAGAGTCGCCATCTTGTTTGTGGTATTAAACGAAAGAATGGAAAATGTATTCAATATGGGGTTTATACGAAACCCGCCTTCTTTGGTTTACAAACAAACTTGTACAATTTGATCCTATACGAGGATATGGGAGTACAATTTATTTAATCTGGGTAAATATTGCTATAGGTGTCTGATCTGCAGTCGATCACTTTAGCCCTTGGACCACACGATGTTAAAGAAGTGCCGCAGACGACAGGAAGCAGCTTCGATGGTTGCAGGAGGGGGTGGATGCACGATGCCAAAGTCGTCGCTCCCTACTCTCTGCCTGAGCTCCAGATTCTCCCTCTCTTTCTCTCTCTTGACCTCTGGTTCGATCTTTCAATCATTCGACCCTGGATCTAATATTGGTTTCTTCACCAATTTTTTGACCTTGTTCCTCATTGATAGAGATCTCTATTTATAGAGTTTTAGTGACAGTGACCACTCCGTCGGTATAGAAACCGAGGAGTGGAAAGTACAACACCCTTTTACACAACGGTTAAAGTAACCAATACCTGCGTATAGATGATCCTTTGAATGAGCGTGTGACACGGGTCCAACTAAGGGACAAAATACGTATAATCGCTACGAAGATCATGGCGTAGAAGCCACGTAGGTAGGTATCCATTGTGTAGAAGAGGTTGGCATAGAAGCCAAATGTCTGCCACCATAGCATAGAAGCCAAATAGTTATCAAACCAGCATAGAATCCGAATAGGCGTAGAAGCCGAACAGGCGTAGAAGCCGAGTGGTCATAGAGACCGAGCAGGCGTAGAAGCCGAGTGGTCATAGAGACCGAATAGGCGTAGAAGCCGAATGGTCGTAGAGGCCGAGCAGGCGTAGAAGCCGAGTGGTCATAGAGACCGAGCAGGCGTAGAAGCCGAATGGTCGTAGAGGCCGAGCAGGCGTAGAAGCCGAGTGGTCATAGAGACTGAGCAAGCGTAGGAGCTGGATGGGCGTAGAAGCTGCTGCGTATCGTGCCAGAGTGCTGATGGAGACATTTTAGCCGGAATTATGGCTTTTGAAGATATAATCAAATCTCTTGCATTGAATGCCGAGATTTGCCACCATCCTGCGCATTAAATATGGAGGCGTGTCTTTGAAGGTCTGCAACCCCTTCTGCGCATCAGTCGCAGAGACGTGCCTTGAAAAACTGTCACTGCTCTGTGCTTTAGACGTAGAGACGTGCCTTGACCCCGTACGGAGTGCAGCTTTTGATGTGGCAGGCGGTTTATCTACTGTAGAACATAAACAGCTCGTGTTTTGCCTGTGTAAAACAAGGCAGCGTATCCCTTCGTGCTTGTAAAAGCAGTTTACGCAAAGGGGGTGGAGGTATTTGACGGCCTGGGTCGCAGTGCTGTGCCATCATTATAGCCGTCGTCTGGGTAGTTGAGCCGTATCCCTTTGTCAGAAGTCCAGACGTCAGGTTCATTGTAGGATCTTCATTGCAGGGTTTGACAGGTTCACCTCGGAGAATACGAAGCGTCTCTTGTACACCTTAATGCTGCATCTGAAAGAGGATGAGTTTTACGTCTTGGAGGCGATCAAGCACCCTGTTTACGCTGAAGCGGCTTGGACGCACTGCTTTACGCGGATGGTCCTTTGAGCTTTCATATTTCATGCCTCGTTCTAGCGGAAAGAGCTCTGTTGTACGGTTGATGGCTCTTAAGGCCTCTGCTTACGCTACTTTGCACCAATATGCCGCGTATAGTCATCCGGCGTATTTTTTATGCTTCTACAATGGCAACGTCAAAATAGGAGCAGACGTCATTCGCTTCTTCAACTCCTCAAAAGTAACCTGGCAATCCTCCCTCCAAACAAACTTCACATCCTTCCTTGTGAGTTTGGTCATCGGCTTAGCGATCCTCGAAAAATCTTGCACAAACTTCCTGTATTAGACTGCCAATCGCAAGAAACTTCTGATCTCTGCTACCGAATTCGGAGTCTTCCAAGATTCCACTGCTGAAATCTTCTTTGGATCTACTGAAATACCATCACCAGTCACAACATGCCCCAAGAATTCCACTTTGTCAAGGAAAAACTCACACTTGGACAATTTCCCATACAGCTTCTCCTTCCTCAACACATCCAACACAATCCTCAAATGCTCCTCATGCTCCTCCGGTGTCCTCGAGTATATGATTATTTCGTCGATGAACACCACCACGAACTTGTCAAGGTACTGGTGGAACACCTTGTTTATCAAGTTCATAAATACCGCCGGTGTATTAGTCAAACCAAACAGTATCACCATAAACTCGTACTGACCATACCGAGTCCTAAAAGCAGTCTTCGGTATGTCCTCCGGCTTCACCTTCACCTGATGGTAGCCTGATCTCAAATCTATCTTAGAAAACACCTTCGCACCACTCAACTGATCAAACAGATCATCAATCCGTGGCAAAGGATACTTATTCTTGATAGTGAGATTATTCAAAACCCTGTAATCAATGCACATGCGTACCGATCCATCCTTCTTCGGTACAAACAATACCGGGGCTCCCCATGGTGAAGAACTCGATCTGATAAACACTTATCCTGTAATTCGTTCACCTGCTTCTTTTGCTTGGCCAAAAAATTCAATATCTCGATCTGGCGGTAATCCTAGCAATTCCTCAGGAAACACATCCAAGAATTCTGTTATCAACGGATGCGACAACTCCTTGTCTTCCACCATAGCTCCACAAATAATGCCTTCTCCCTGCTCTGCAGCTCCTCTAGTTAACTCAAAATCTGGCTCTCCTGGCGGACAAAACAAAACTCTACCTCCTCTACAATCTATGCTAGCACGGTGCCTACTCAACCAATCCATCTCGAGTATAATATCGTAGCTCGGAAGTTGCATTACAAGTACATACGCACTCAACTCCTGGCCTCCCAAAGTAACTCTCCGATCCTTGCAAATATCATTAACCAGGATAATGCCTCCCCCAGTCATGATCTTGCAAGTCCTAAGCAAAGACTCAGTTACCAAACCATGCTTCAGAGCAAAAGAAACAGATACAAAACTATGAGAAGCACCACTATCAAACAAAGCTAAAGCTGAAATAGAATCAATATGGCACAAGATGTAAGACATTCAAGAAAAGGACAGATTAAAAGATCAAGTATCAATATCAAAGAAGAATAGTTGAATTAAAAGAATTTTCCTAGATGTGATTGAGTATCTCAGCCTAATTCCTATATCCTATCGCAGGCTCGCAGTAGTACACCTAAATTGTCGCACTACCACGACATCACATACTTTATGAAGCTTGACCTGCATGGGCACCACTAAAAATGTGTCACGACCCGCACCCGGTGTAAGGGTACAAGTCAGAAACAATGCCCAGCCTACGCCGCAGAATCG
This sequence comes from Iris macrosiphon, assembly GCA_036927795.1. Classification (NCBI taxonomy): domain Eukaryota; kingdom Viridiplantae; phylum Streptophyta; class Magnoliopsida; order Asparagales; family Iridaceae; genus Iris; species Iris macrosiphon. The sequence goes on from JAYESA010000016.1 coordinate 59,421,308, forward strand.
ACTGTAGAACGCAGTCTAGATAATCAATCTAACAATATAATGAACCACCAAAATGATAATATACTCAATCACAGAACTAAGATGGAAATAAGCATGAATCAGATAAAGAATAGAATAATCACAATACAACTCATGAGTCTGAAATAATACATTAATGAGTCTGAAAGAAGTAACAAAATAAGCTGGAGACAAATCCAGTACAAAGAAGACTACGAAGCTACAACTCCTGGGTCAACTGTCTCAGTTGGGATAAGTCCCTCCTGAGCCAGGGTCTCAGAATCTAAACCCACAACATCCTGAGGTCCATAATAAGTAGGGTACCACTCCTCAGTGTCACCAGGAAAAATATATTCAGTCAGGAAAGGAGCAGAGTACATCTCTAACAATAGTTCTAATCAATGATAAAAACTATGTAACAGTAAATAGCTGTGGATAATTAAGATGCACAATAGATACAAGAGATATATATACAATAAGAAAATACTAGAAATAAATATAAAAATGAATAGTATGCCAATGAAACAAGATACTAATGACTAAGTGTGTGAGTACTAGCTTAACATGTGATCGGCTTGGGCAAGATGCAATGCGGCCTGACTAATCATACGTGCGGTGTATGATCAACACTATTCAGTAATCAGTACTTGATACAATAGGAATACTGATCACATATCTATACTAATACTCTCCACCCTCGACTGGTATAATAGATCCAACCACGGTATGCTATGGCACGAGATTCCCCAAGAAGATAGCTAGTCTTCTCAAGAATCAGTGTTTGTACATGTACAAGATAACCAATAAAACAATACTTGTACCATATACACCATAAACCAAGGAATAATATCTCATGACGAGATCCGGATATACCAATCCGTGTAACCATAGTGTCAAAATAACATGGATATCTACACTAGATACAATGAACATAGAGGATATCATAAATGAGAAACTATCAGAGAATGTACTCGCCTGAAGTCCAAAGAATAGTCTCACAGATGTCTGACTCGGTGCCTCGAAGACCTAGATATGGAATACAACATCAATACAAGGTTCCAAAAAGATAATAAGTTACACTAGTCAACTTCCAGGTCAATAAGTCAATTTTAAGTCAAAAGTAACTATGGTCAACTCTAAGTCAACTATGGTCAACTATGGTCAAACCAAGGTCAATTATCTATTTCTAGGTTGCACAAGTCTAACACAAAAATCTTGAGTCAAGATACTAAAATCTAAGTCAAAATAACCTCATCTTAAATTATTAGGATACCGTATCTCCGGATACGTAGATCCAAGGTAAAACATCAATAATATAAATCGAACAATATTTATAATCAATATAAAATCATAATTTACACATAAATTAGGTACCGTGGTTTTGAACCAACTTGGTGTATTACCCCGTTCCCCCTATTCGGGGTGCGCGGCTAAGAAATACTTACGACCGTCCAAACGGGACAGATTGAATCAAGATCATTTCCTCGTTATGGATTGGTTTCTTCGGAATCAGGTCCCATATTCAACGAATCGTGCCTCAAGGAAGGACTCAACGGCAGAGTCGAGAGGGGCCTTTCCGTTGCGCTGGTTTCCTTGCACGTTTTTGTGCCGCTTGGATGCTTTCTTGTTGGTTTTATGACTTGCGTTTTCTTGAACGGTTTCGATGGATTTCATTATTTTTGTTCTTAGGATCTCGCAATTTCATATCGAACCTCATAGACCGAAGTAGGAGATATTGATCATCTGTTAGTGCATGCAGGTGAACGGGTAGACGACGCTCGCGCGGAGTCTTAAAGTTCTCTCCTTCTCTCCTAGTTCTCCAACTTGTGAGTGGCTTTATTTCGATTAGCATCCTTCTGCCAAGTCTTCACTCTAAATAATAATTGACTCATTATGCATCCCTGCTCCAATGATACCATAATAATAATAAAATTGAGTAAAGAGAAAGATGAGTTAGACTTGAAACACTTGAAATGCTTGTCACTTAGAATGCTCAAACGATCTCATTAATGCGTGCTTGTCCGCTATACATTCATATATTCATGTTTCAGTTGTAGCTAGAACTTATTCTATATAACTGTACGGATGTATTGTGTAATCTATATCAAAATAAAATCACTTGGACAGGAGGACTATGCCAATGCACTATGCTAAAGTAAATGTATACATTCTTGTGGTTTGAATGCTTTATCTATTGATTAGTTCGGTCGGACAATAAAATCATTTAGTGTAAATGCTTAGTTCGGTCAGACAACTTGTGCACAAGGTTTAGTTCCTGCGAACGGCGCCCAGGGCACTGGGGCCGATTCGTTCCGGAAAGAACTCGGATAGCTATGCTAGCAAGACTAGCACGGGTAAGGCGGGGGAGGCCTTGTAGCGGGGCTTGCTACCGGAGCTGCAAGGGTCACCGCTTACTGTAGCTATTGTCCACGATGGCAATAATATGCCATGACCCAATGTACCTATATTTTTGCTTTGCTTGCTCAAACTAATGATGTCTTCGTGGCAGGGAAGAACATGGTAAGTGTTATGCAGGCAGTTCAGACGGTAAGGTAAAAGTTACCTAACGGTAGCACGTTTGTTCCGTAAATCGAATATATCCAATGCTTGCATGTAAATTGAACTAAGGCAAGATAGAAAGACCAAAATAATATTGCATGTTTCATATGAACAATAATGGATTTGATTAGTTGGGTTAGCTCGCCCTTACCAGTACTTTCATAGTACTGACCCTCATTGCAGCAGGTTCCCCGAGCCAGAGCGACGCGGCGAGGAGCTGAAGCTTCTTCCTTCTCCAACCAGTCCAGAATCTGATGCATTCCGTCCATAACTTTTTGTAGCTTGTACAAAGCACTTGGAGCAGGCGCAACCTTATATGCGGCTTTGTGGCAAGGCGATAGCTTCGCCAACAGGTGTCTATGTTGTATTATTTTAAAGTTTTAGTAAAGGATGTGATGTGTGGGAACGGCTATCTCATTTTGTATCAAAGTTGTAAGCCCGTGTGGCATCCTTCTCGTTTTGGGTCAAGAGTCTGTAAACAAGATGTTCATTATCAATAAAAAGAAAACTTTTATATGCCTCAATGTGTGTTATCTTACTTGGGTACTCTATTGCATATGTTCTAAAGATCATCATTATGCCTAGGCCTTGTGCACGCGCGCCCTACGCTTGCACGGCATCACGCCCGGGGGACGATTATCGATTGTGCAAAATCGGGGCATGACATAGTGGTATCAGAGCAAAACTTCAGATCCTTTGATCTCGAGTCAGAAAGTTTTCCTAAGATGACCCTGTCCCGTCCGAGTAAACTCTTAAAATCAATTGGTGCAAAATGAGATACGTTCCATACAGTAAGTCCATAATACTCTATATGACTGATATAAGTTGCTTGTTTCAGCAGGAATGGCTCGAACCCAAGCAACAGGACAAGTTGATGCAAGTACTTCAGGCACTTCAGCTAGTTCCGAGAGCCAGCGGCCTGCGCCCTCTGTCGATCCGGTTGAACGAATAATGCAAATGCTGGAAGCGCAACAGAAGAGGGACGAGGCCCGATAGGACAAGTTCAAGAAAAATCTAGAGGCTTGATTTAAGATCCAGCAGAAGCAGGTGGACGCTCTGCAGCAAATTGTTCAGACCTTGGCTTCTAACCAATCCGCAACAATAATAGCGATACCGGAGGAGCCAGCATCAGACGAAGTCATAGTGCCCCAAAATGCAAAGAAGAAGGATGTGACTGCCTTCGACTTTGCTGACTTCAAGAAGGTCTACAATACGTCCTTTCGAGGGACAGAGGATACGGTCGTGGCATTAGATTGGCTGGCCGAGTTGGAAGACCACTTTAAGCTGTTGGAAGTACCTGACGACAAACGAGTCGCCTGCGCCCAACTCCAGCTTTGGATGAACGCGCACGATTGGTGGGATGTACACCGAAGATCGCTCTCAACTGATGATGATGGCGAGACGATCCCTTGGTCCACCTTCAGTGACGCATTCAAAGAAGAATTTATCCCCGCACCCATTCATCGTCAAAAAGAGAACGATTTCGTGCGACTGCAACAAGGAACGATGACGGTGAAGCAGTATGCCACAGAATTCAACCGGTTGGCAAAGTTTGCTAGTTCTTATCTGCCCAATACAGCAAGTCGAGCCAGGTGATTTAAAGACGGACTACGACCTTCCATTCACGCGCACATGGTCGCTCCGCAATACGAGACGATGAGGGAAGTCCTTAATCATGCCCTTTGTCTTAGAGACGCAATATCCTTCCACTACCGCGAGCGCTGTGCAACATTCTAATCACAAGCGCCAAGGTAATACAGGAGAAAACAACGCTAACAAGCGAACAAATCATGGCGGCAACCAGGGCAACAATCAGGGGGGAAACCAAGGGCAGCGCTGTGCAAAATACAACCGTACAGGGCACCAGGCTAGCGAAATTCAAAATCAGGGATGCTTCAACTGTGGTCGGCTAGGCCATTATGCTCGTAACTGTCTTGATCACCCCAACCGAGTCCCTCAGCGCCGTGCAGAACAGCAAAATTTAGTTCAGGGACCCCAAGCGAATCGGGCTGCGTAGCAACAAGAGCGTCATCCGAACACTGGGGGCCGGGTCTATGCATTGACGAGGGACGAGGCACTTGTCTTGAACACCGTAGTGTTAGGTATGTTGCTATTCAATAATATGCCTGCACGAGTGTTATTTGATTCAGGTGCTACCCACAGTTTTGTGTCAACAAACTTCGCTAGAGAACATAGATTCATTCAAACCCCGTTAGGCCTAAGGCTTAGCGTCAGTACTCCGTCAGGAACGAGCTTGCCTGCCGATTCAGTTTGTCATGATGGCTTCATTTGCATCAGAGGGAGGAAATTGTCACTTGATGCGATAGTTCTAGACATAGGGGACTACGACATTATTCTGGGAATGGATTGGCTTGACGCTTGTGCTGCTACTATCGATTGTACGAAGAAGAAAGTCATGTTTCATCTTCCTCGCGAGGCCAAATTTTAATATTCGTGCAATTCACAGTCGGAAGCGTCGTATGCCTGCATGGTGATATCTGCAATGTCTACTCGACGGATGATTCACTCCGGCTGCATAGGGTACTTAGCTTCCGTTTGAGACACTCGACAAAATTGCGCAAACGTTGAGTCCATTCCCGTTATGGCGGATTTTCCTGATGTGTTCCCCGACGAGTTGCCCGGTATGCCGCCCGATCGAGAGACAGAGTTCACTATCGACACATTTCCAAGAACCCAACCCATTTCTAAACCTCCGTATCAAATGGCACCCACAGAACTAAAAGAGTTAAAAATTCAGCTGCAGGAACTGCTTGATCGTGGGTATATCAGGCCTAGTGTCTCTCCATGGGGTGCACCGATACTGTTCGTTAAGAAAAACGATAGCTCGATGCGACTCTGCATCGACTATCGAGAATTGAATAAGGCAACTGTTCGAAACAAATACCCCCTTCCCAGGATGGATGATCTTTTTGATCAGTTACAAGCTGCCACAGTGTTCTCGAAAATCGATCTCCGTTTCGGTTACCATCAGCTCAAAATTAAGTCGGACGATGTGCCGAAGTCAGCCTTTCGCACTCGCTACGGCCATTATGAGTTTTTAGTAATGCCGCTCGTTTTACCAATGCCCCCGCTGCCTTTATGGGTTTGATGAACCAAGTATTTTGGCCGTACCTCGATCGATTTGTAGTAGTATTCATTGATGATATCTTGGTGTATTCGAAGAATGGGGTGGAGCATGCAGAGCACTTGCGGACCGTGCTACAAACCCTTCGAGACAACAAGTTGTATGCGAAACTGAGTAAGTGTGAATTTTGGCTGAGTAGTGTATCTTTCCTAGGGCACATCATTTCTGCGGGAGGTATTTCAGTCGATCCGATGAAGGTGGAAGCCATTATCGAGTGGAAATGTCCTGCATCGGTTAGTAAAATTCGAAGCTTTCTCGGGTTAGCGGGCTACTACAGACGGTTCGTAAAGGATTTTTCTAAACTTGCCTCACCTCTGACTCGCCTAACTCAGAAGGGAGTCACGTTTGAGTGGTCCGCCAACTGTGAAACTGCGTTTCGAGAGTTAAAGCATAACCTAACCTCTGCCCCTTTACTTGCACTACCAACGAGACTTTGGGATTCCAAATCTTCAGTGACGCTTCAGGACAGGGCTTAGGGTGTGTAATTATGCAGCAAGACAGAGTGATAGCCTATGCATCCAGACAGCTGAAAAAGCATGAAAAGAATTATCCGATACACGATCTGGAACTGGCAACCATTGTGTTCGGGTTGAAATTGTGGCGACACTACCTTTATGGGGTGCCTTGCCGAATTTACACCGATCACAAGAGTTTAAAGTACTTATTCACCCAAGCATATCTGAACCTTCGACAGCGGCGCTGGCTAGAATTTATAAAGGATTACTACATGACAATAGACAACACACCTGGCAAGGGAAATATGGTAGCGGATGCGTTGAGTCAGGTCTTTGCAGGATCTCTGTCCGTCGATCGCAGGTTACAAAGGGAGTTAGAAGAATTGGGCATCGAACTCAGAATTTGTTATTGCGGCGCACGGGTTGCTCAGATATGATTTGTACCCAATCTGATAGAGAGAGTCACATCTACTCAAAAAGACGATCCATTCCTCCAAAAAATACGAGAGCAGGTCCAAGCGGGGAAGGCAAAACACTTTACAGTGGATGAGAATGGGGTGTTGCGAGTGAAGGTGTAAACCCCCTCGACCAGAAATTAGGGTTTACTAGTTTAATTAGCCTAATTAGGGTTAACCTAAATTAATTAAGATTTAATATATAATATTATAATATTTGTGCAATGATTTATTGTTTTAGGATACTACCTTAGCTGTTGCCCTAAAACGAATTCCACATATTTGACCTAGACCTGTAAACCCATCATATTGAACCAGGAACAAACCCCGGATACCGATTTTCGTGCCTGATTTTAGACGCACAAAAGTCGTTACAAACGTCCGTGCGCAAATTATTAAATTTGCGTAATTACGTTCGTTGTCCGTTCCAATCGAAATTGAGACCCAACCTCAACCAGTTTTGACCAACCCAGATCACGATAATATTGTACACTGAGCCTACTACACCAATGACCCTTGTCCAACCCAATTTAGACTCCCAGTTTTTAATTAAATTAAATTAGAAACACCGTTACATTAATTACGAATTAATTAATGTGGAGACCTAACCTAAATTAAATTGGACCAAATCCAACCCAAACCCCCACCCACACCCACAAGCCTCATATAAAACACCATACACCATTATGGTCCAATGAGGAAAACCAAACATGGTGTTTGCTTACATTAAATCCCCAATTTTATTTATTGTGCAAATACCAAATTGTTAGGGGCCTAATTGCAAAATTGTAATGAGGTGCCCCCCTCTCATTGGCCCAAACCATCATGGAGAAAAGTAATGGTTATGACCAATCGTGAGCATTAAATTTTCCCCCCATTTTCATGTCCTTGCATTACCTTTATGAGAACCCATCTTGACCCTACAAATTTGAATGGCCTATTCCTAGCCCTCCACTCATCTTGATGGACAACCCCACTCCCCAAAAATGGTTGTCCAGCCGGCCCTAATCCCTAGGCAGCCCCCCCTCACTCTCTCTCCTACATATACCTTTATTTCTACATTAAATGAGAAAACCCAAACCCTAAATACTAAAATCCCAACCGAGCTCAACACACAGCCGACCCCAACTCCTTCACCCCGAGCTCCACCACCGCCACCAGCCACCACCAGTCACCGCCACCCTAACCCGACCCCTTCGCCGGACCCTCCCCTACCCACGGCCACCGCCACCCGGCCACGACGCCGCCGGCAGCCACCCTCCAACAGCCCCATACCAACCCGAGTTCCCCAGCCCGCACAGCCCAGCCGAACACCCCTCGACCTCGTACTCCTCCACCCCCGCACCTCCGACCACCATACTTCACCGGAGCCTCCCCTAGCCTGTCCTCCACCACCCCACAAAATCTCAGCCGCCGCCGCCGCCGCATCGAGGTGAAATCGGGCCCGCAGCTGGGAGCTATACGAGACTGCTGTTGCTGCCCGCGACCTCCCCGAGCCTCGCCGGAGCGCCGACCGGCCACCCCCGCCGGCGACGACCGACCAGATCGACCCCCTCGACCTGTCGAGCAATAAGGTATAATATTTTATGTGAAATTATTAAGTTTTATACATGAAATTTCAGTTGCAAGCTTCATATATACGGATATCGTATTCTATACTATATAATATATTGTATGTATTTAACAGTATTTATATTTATTATATTCCTGTATAAATTTCATATTATATATTATAATCATTTCTTTTTAATTTATATTATATGTACGTATGTATGTATGTATGTATGTATGTTTTTTTTAAATACAAAGAATATAAAATAATCTAATATCTATAATATTAAATACATTTTGGAAATCAAGTATTATTTTTTTTGTGTATATACTGTATTTCTATTTTTGGTATATTTTGTATATAAAATAAATATCTTAGTACGTATTTTTATAAATAACAATGTATGTATCTACATAGTATATATATACATGAGTTTTAAATACCCTAATTTTATTTGAAAACTTGATATGTATATAAATGTATATATTTCAAATTACCATACTATATATGAATATGTATAAATAAATGATGTTATGGATATTATCTATTATATACATATATATGTAATTATTAAATATAACATAATTACCAGTGTATTGCTAAATAATACATAAATATTATTTTTGTACTAATAAACAAATATATTATTTAATATATTTAAATATGTTTTAGTGTATATATAAATAATAGTGTTAGCTATATATACATACAGCCCCGACCCCGTGTCAGTTGTAGATACGGACAGTGTGTCCTAGTCGTGCTATTGTAGCGAATAATTTGGACATTACTGTATCCTATATAGGATTGCTGGACACTACTGCCGAGGCATCAAGAGCAGGGCTTTGGATTTCGCAGCTACCCGGGACAGGCAAGTATACCTTGCCTTGTTGTACTGTTTAAATTCAATTATATTTGTTTACATATTTATTCATTATATAAATGTGCGCGTCCGAGCAGACTCGGGTGCAGTCAACGAAGGCGTTGACGTTAGGAGTAGTATCTGACTTAGTGTCTAGTAGACCCACCTAAAGTTGTGAAGTTATTAATATAACTTCCCAGGCCTTGACACGTATCATTACACGTCACAGAGTGAGTTTATGTAGGGACGCGTGCCTCATGCACGACTGGCCATCAGTATGAGCAACACGTGTAGCGGTATGTAGCTCAGTTGTTTATTTCATAGAGACTTGCATCATAGTATGAGATGTCCACGTCGTTTTCACGATTTGTACATCTACATTGGGCGGGAAAAACATCTAGTAGGCGTATGGGACACCCCCCCTGATATATACTTGAGTTACCATGCTCTTCGGAGATGGGGATTACAGTATATATAGCGAGTTACCATGCTCTTCGGAGATGGGGATTATAACGAGTTACCATGCTCTTCGGAGATGGGGATTATAGCGAGTTACCATGCTCTTCGGAGATGGGGATAGCATCAATGCCCTTAACCGGGGGCATATGTGGCATATACTAGCCAGTCCCGACGATTGGTGAATTACGTCAGCATATGTCTGAGCCTACACATTCCCATGCGTACTACCAGGTCTTTAAATTTGCATTCACTTAGATGGTTAGCACACCCCCCTTTATTTACTCAGTACTTACTTTATGGCATGTATTTTTTTGTATCTTGTTACGTCCCTCTGAGGACCTGGTTCCCTTCCAGGTTGTTTGTGCGGTTGCAAGATACTTGATCTGATAGAGTGTGGACATCATTGCAGGTATATTTACATTTCCAGCTATTTCAGTCTTGTATTCCTTCCATTTTATTCTGCTTATATAGCCTAGTGTTTATAGACCTATATTGTTCTTCTGGTCTATTCGAACGGATGTGTTATTGGGCTGCAGACTGATGATGCGTATCGTTCTTTCTTGAGATTACTTACCCTGGATTAAGATTTAGAATTAGTTGTTGTATATTAGAAATAGATTGTTACTTGGATCACTTGACCATGGACAGCGTAAGTGCACTTCGTCGGGACCATTAAATTGGAAAGCCCTACGGAGTCGTACCAGCTGGCCATTGCCACGTGTCTGGTCTCATAGATTTTGGGACTGGGGCATGACAGAAGGGAAGGCTATGCGTCCCCAATGATTCTGAACTCAGAAAGGAAATCCTCACGGAAGCACATTATGCAGCCTATGTGATCCATCCCGAGAGCACAAAAATATATAAGAACCTTCGTACTGTCTTCTGGTGGCATGGCATAAAGAAAGAAGTAGCACTCTTTGTGTCGCAATACATAACCTGTCAGAGGGTGAAAGCAGAGCATCAGAGGTCGGGCGGAGAAATACAAAATCTTGCTATCCTGGAATGGAAGTGGGAGCACATCAGCATGGACATTATTGTTGGTCTGCCAAGGACGCAACGGGGGAATAACGCAATCTGGGTCATCGTCGACCGTTTAACCAAGTCTGCATACTTTATTGCCATTAAAAGTACTTGGGGCGCCGATCACCTTGCCCAGACCTACCTTGACGAGATAGTCCGGCTGCATGGAGTGCCAGTTTCCATAGTATCAGATCGGGACGGACGGTTTATCTCACGTTTCTGGACAAGCCTTCAGTCGTCGATGGGGACCAAGTTGAAATTCAGCTCAGCCTACCATCCTCAAACCGATGGCCAGAAAGAACGGGTGAATCAGGTACTAGAAGATATGCTGCGCCTCTGTGTAATCGATTCCAAGTCAAGTTGGGACATCAACCTGTCGCTAGCCAAATTTGCTTATAACAACAGTTATCAGTCTAGCATCCAGATGGCTCCGTATGAGGCACTGTATGGACAGAAGTGTAGGTCATCGATCTGCTGGGATAAAGTTGGGGAAAGGCAAATCCTTGGGCCGGAATTGGTTGAACAAACAGTGCAGAAGGTTCAGCTTATTCGAGAACGGTTAAAAGTAGCACAAAGTCGGCAAAAAAGCTATGCCGATGTTCGTCGTTGCCCTCTTGAATTCCAAGAAGGGGACTATTTGTTCCTAAAAGTCTCGCCCATGCGTGGTGTTATGAGATTCGGGATAAAAGGAAAGTTAAGTCCGAGATTTGTTGGCCCGTTCGAAATTCTCAAACGAGTCACTTCAGTTGCCTATCAAATTGCATTGCCGCCAGCTCTATCAGATGTGCAAGATATCTTTCATGTGTCTCAGCTGAGAAAGTATGTGCATGACCCGAACCAGGTGGTAGACTTTGGTCAGTTAGATCTGCAGGCGGACTTGTCGTACGCCGAAGAACCCGTAAAGATCTTGGAACATAAGGAAAAGCAGTTACGAAATCGGGCAGTATCGGTAGTGCGCGTTCTGTGGCAGAAACACGCGGTCGAAGAATCGACGTCGGAAATCGAATCTGAGATGAGAGAAAGGTTTCCCTCACTATTCCTAAGTTTCGGGACAAAACTTTCTTTTGGATGGTTAGGATGTAATGCCCCGTTCCCCCTATTCGGGGAGCGCGGCCAAGAAATACTTACGACCGTCCGAACGGGACAGATTGAATCAAGATCCTTTACTCGTTATGGATTAGTTTCTTTGGAATCAGGCCCCATATTCAACGGATCATGCCTCAAGGATGGACTCGGCGGCAGAGTCGAGAGGGGCCTTTTCGTTGTGCTGGTTTCCTTGCCCATTTTCTTGCCATTTGGTTGCTTTCTTGTTGGTTTTATGACCTGCGTTTTCTTGAACATTATCGATGGATTTCATTGTTTTTGTTCTTAGGATCTCGCAATTTTATATCGAACCTCGGAGACCAAAGCAGGAGATATTGATCATCTGTTGGTGCAAGCAGGTGAACGGGTAGACGACGCTCGCGCGGAGTCTTAAAGTTCTCTCCTTCTCTCCTAGTTCTCCAACTTGTGAGTGGCTTTATTTCGATTAGCACCCATCTGCCAAGTCTTTACTCTAAATAATAATTGACTCATTATGCATCCCTGCTCCAATGATACCATAATAAGAATAAAACTGAGTCAAGAGAAAGATGAATTAGACTTGAAATACTTGAAATGCTTGTCACTTAGAATGCTCAAACGATCTCATTGATGCGTGCTTGTCCGCTATGCATTCATATATTCATGTTTCAGTTGTAGCTAGAACTTATTCTATATAACTATACGGATGTATTTTGCAATCTATATCAAAATGAAATCACTTGGACAGGAGGACTATGCTAATGCACTATGCTAAAGTAGATGTATACATTCTTGTGGTTTGAATGCTTTATCTATTAATTTAGTAAAAATGCTTAGTTCGGTCGAACAACTTGTGCACAAGGTTTAGTTCCTGCGAATGGCCACCAGGGCACTGGGGCTGATTCATTCCGGAAGGAACTCGTATAGCTACGCTAGCAAGACTAGCACGGGTAAGGCGGGGGAGGCCTTGTAGCGGGGCTTGCTACCCGAGCTGCAAGGGTCACCGCTTACTGTAGCTATTGTCCACGGTGGCAATAATATGCCATGACCCAATGTACCTAATGATGTCTTCGTGGCAGGGAAGAACATGGTAAGTGTTATGGAAGCAGTTCAGACGGGAAGATAAAAGTTACCTAACGGTAGCACGTTTGTTCCGTAAATCGAATATATCCAATGCTTGCATGTAAATTGAACTAAGGCAAGATAGAAAGACCACAATAATATTACATGTTTCATATGAACAATAATGGATTTGGTTAGTTGGGTTAGCTCGTCCTCACCAGTACTTTCATATTACTGACCCTCGTTGCAGTAGGTTCTCCGAGCCCGAACGACGCGGCGAGGAGCTGAAGCTTCTTCCTTATCCAACCAGTCCAGAATCTGACGTATTTCGTCCGTGACTTTTTGTAGCTTATACAAAGCACTTGGAGCAGGCGCAACCCTTATATGCGGCTTCGTGGCAAGGCGATAGCTTCGCCAGTAGGTGTCTATGTTGTATTATTTTAAAGTTTTAGTAAAGGATGTGATGTATGGGAACGGCTATCTCATTTTGTATCCAAGTTGTTAGCCCGTGGGGTATCCTTCTCATTTTGGGTCAAGAGTCTGTAAACAAGATGTTCATTATCAATAAAAAGGAAACTTTTCTATGCCTCAATGTGTGTTATCTTACTTGCGTACTCTGTTGCATATGTTCTAAAGATAATCATTATGCCTAGGCCTTGTGCACGCGCGCCCTACGCTTGCACGGCATCACGCCCCGGGGACGATTATCGATTGGACGAAATTGGGGCGTGACACTTGGTATCCCAACAAAATCATAATCTTGATACCCAAACCCCGTATCTTGAGTATCCCACTAACCTTGGTTTCGTCAAGGTAATACCCAATACCTTGGTAACACAATTACCCATATATATAACATATAAATATATACTAATATATACTTACAAGGAATATAGCAATAATAATATTTTATCTCAATATTAATACATATATATATATACACATATATATATAAATATAAGTATTAAACACATATATATATAATTCTGCCAAGCCGTCACTGAAAACTGTGTTGAAAACCACTGATACTCTGATACCAGGCTTTTAGTGACAATTTTGGCTATCACTGAAGCTGTCGTCACTGCTGCAGTTGGAATTCTATACTGTTGCTGCTATTTTGTTGACGGTTTGCAACCGTCACCATTTCTACCGTCGTCGTTGATGCTCTTCCCGCCTGCTGCTGCTGCTATTAATGAAAGCAAGCTGTTGTCATTAAATGTTGCCGCCACTTCTACAGCGGCTGCTGCTATTTTCTGCTGCTATTAATGACAACAGTTTGTCATTAATCCCTGTCGCTAAAAACTGTAATATATATATAACATATATATATAACATATATATATATATATATATATAACCCAAATACATATATATATATATATATATAAATACTAATTAACTATAAATACACCCCCTCTATAATAATGTACATATATACATAGTCACATGCACACACAAACATAAATACATATAATTATACATCTATACATATATATAATGAATCCTATAACAAATATAAATAATATAATTACCCAATTAACATACATATATATTTATAAAAACATATACATATATATATATATCCATACAATATATTATAACATATATATTAATGCATGTAGAAGAAAGCTACATATATATATATATTCTATTATTACATATATAATACATAGATATATGATACAATAATCACTATAATAAATACACTATAATACATATATAATATCTATATATATATATATATATACACACAATTATAACTCAAAAATTAAAAGAACAATAATTAGATCTACACATAAATACACAACATATGGAGAGTATCATACCGTATTCCACTAGATCTAGGATACGTATGTGACACGAGTCCACCACACATCCAATTGCACCCCGAAGGACACAAGCAAGTCACATATATTATTTATGAACAATACGAAGTGTCAAATATAGATCTATGTGTCCGTGTCAAAATACGACATGTACAAAGTCCCGTATCGGAGGAAAAAACTCCCAAATCAACACATATCACCAAATTATTGGGATACGACCTACACGTACCCAATTGTGAACACAACACTAGCCCCAAACACATAAACATATGCCAAATTTATCTATAGGATTAATTGACACATACAACAAATATCATTCTCGGAATTCTCCCAAAATTGACACAAAATGTACCATAACTTTCTCAATAGGCCTCCTATGAACACAAAACCAAATATTATGCGTAGTACATGCATATGGGTTGATTTTTCATGATTAATTCTCAGATTTAGAAGCTATTTTAAGGGGAAAAATTCAATTGTACCTATTGGGAGATGGATTCCCAATAAAACCTCCAATTGAGATGGAATTGCCGCCAAATTGTAGATCCTTGCTCCTCTTTGTAGATCCTTGCTTCCTCCTTCTAGATACTTGCTTCTCAAGTCTCTAATGGTGATTTGGGAAGGAATTGGAATGAATTTTTGTAGGGAAATGAAGTAGAAATGAAGAAATTTCTTAGTGAAAAATTCTAGATCTAGATTTGGAATAAAAATAGGAGAGAGAATTTTTCCCCTCTACTTATATAGGCCGGCCCCTATTCCTCTCCCTCAAGTAATCATGTAATGTCTATTATACCCCTTGGGGCCTCTCATGAAGAAATAATTAAGGAAGAAAGATTCTAGTCTAATGATTTAATTAATTTAATCTATTTCCTTAACAATGGGCTTTCTAAATGGGCTAAGTTTAACTAATTAATTCATGTTGGTCTATGGGTCCAAACTAAACTAGTTAAGTCCAGTAATACAAGTCCAAATTAAATAACTAACATCTAACAACAATTAAATAATACAATAATTAATTATTTATCAAGCACAATAATTAACTAAATAAGAAATTACTAAAATACCATTTCTTAGAAAATATGGTAGTGACAGTCTTTGAGACTGGGAGCAGCAGCTTCAGAGAGGTCTGCCACCTCTCGACCTGACGAACAGACATCTAGAGTTTCATCTATTTCTTCTTTTCATGTGGGAGTATCTGCAGCTTTTGGGATTCCTCCTCCACCTATTCAGAGGATTACCCTAGCTGTGACGGACAACCTTCAACCTCCACTGACTCCATCTCCCGAAGGTATGCCTACTGACGGGGCATAAATGTTCACACTGATCCAAGGCATGCTAGAGTCCCAGAGAGTGACAACAGAAGCTCAGCATGTTCAAGCTGAGGCTTAGAGGGTGCAGGCAGAGGCACACCAGGCACAGACAGAGCTGATGAGAGGGAGCATGAAGAATGCTCATCAGCTGGCTCTCCAGGCTGTGGAGAGAGTAGCACAACACCAGCAGCATCCTGGCCAACAGCAATAGAGGTCGGGTTCTATAGTGGACTTCAAGAGGATGATGCCTCGAGAGTTCAAAGGCACCGAGGGGATACTCTACGCTGGCGAATGGCTAGAGGATATAGAGAGGAACTTGCGCTTGGCACAGATTCTGAAGATTCTTCAGATTGTGGTCGTTGGCAGACAGATGTTTGATATCGCACTGACATGGTATCGTACGGAGCCGAGACTCGCTGTCGAAGGACATACCTGGGAGGACTTCTAGGAGCTCTTCAAGGAGAAGTTCTTCCCTGTCGTAGCCCTGGGAGCATTGGAGAGTCAGTTCCATGACTTGGTCCAAGAAAGCATATCAGTTGACGAATACGCCGTAGAGTTTTGCAGTTTGAGTCGTTTCGTGCCATCGATGATTCAAGACCCAAAAGACAGCCCATAAATTCAGGAAGGGGTTGACTAGAGAGATCAAGTCTCATACTTCAGGATGACGCACTGCTACATTTGAGGGTATTCTGATAGATGCCCAGATTGCTAAAGATGACTTGGACCTTAGGCCCAAGAGAGGATGCGACACTTTTGGAGGAATAGGTGGTAACACAAGACCGGCCAAGCGTCCATACTTTCAACAACAACAGAGATCAAACCAGCAACAGCATTAGCAACACCAGACACCAGTTCGAGGACACATCCAGCAGCAGCAGCCACAGAGGCAGACTCAGTCCGCTGCTAAGTGTGCGTATTGCGAAAAGATAGGACATATTAGAGATATCTGCAAGAAGAGGTTGGGTATATGCTTGTCTTGTGGATCGATCAGATCAGCTGAGGGACTGTCCATCTATTCAGACTCGTCAGGGTGGAGCAGCCGCTCAGAGGGGACCATCCAGAGTACCTACTATACCAGGAGGCCAGCAGAGGGGACCTCCACTTCCACCACAGCAGCAGAGGTTTGCTCAGCACCAGCAGCAGCAGAGAGGTGTACCCCAGGGACGAGCATACACCATGACGATTAAGAAGGCCGAGCTAGTTGGAGACGTGATTTCAGGTTCAATTTCTCTCAATTTTATTCCAGCACTTGTATTATTTGATTCTAGCGCTTCCCATAGTTTTATATCTGTATCTTATGCCCTTAAGCATCATTTAGAAATAGAACCATTAGATAGGACTTGCAAGATCACGACTGGAGGAGGCATTATCCTAGTCCGTGATTATTAAAAGGATCGGAGAGTATCATTGGGAGGCTAAGAGTTGAGCGTGAGTTTACTCGTCATGCCACTTCCAGGATACGATATTGTACTCAGAATGGACTGGTTGAGTAGACACCATGCTACTATAGATTGTCACGGAGGCAGAGTAATATTTCGACCACTAGGAGAGCCAGAGTTTGAGGTTGCCAGAGGAGCGGCGAAGCAGAGCAGAGGACTTTTTATGGAGCCAGGAAGAAAGAAGAGGAGTTGCCATATCCTCTGATAGCGGAGTTCCTGGATGTATTTCCAGGAGAGTTTCCAGGCTTGCCGCCAGACAAATATGTTAAATTCTCTATAGACTTGGTACCAGGAGCGGAGCCCATTTCATAACACGTCTATAGAGTCAACAACATCGAGCTGGCAGAGATAAAGAAGCAAGTTGAGGACCTACTGGACAAAGGCTTCATTAGATCCAGTTCATCACCATGGGGAGCTCCAGTATTATTCGTACCAAAGAAGGACGACACGGTACGCATGTGTATCGATTATAGAGCTTTGAACAACCTCACTATCAAGAACAAATACCCGCTGCCAAGAATAGATGATCTTTTCAATCAGTTGAGGGAAGAAAAGGTGTTTTCAAAGATAGACTTGAGGTCAGGCTATCACCAGGTGAAGGTGAAGAGAGAAGACATACCGAAAACAGCTTTTCGGACCAGATATGGCCAATTTGAATTTATGGTAATGCCGTTTAGTTTAACCAATGCACCAGCAGTATTTATGAACTTGATGAACAAGGTATTCTACTAGTACCTTGACAAGTTCGTAGTGGCATTCGTTGACGACATTCTTGTGTATTCGAAGACACAAAAAAAGTATGAAGAGCACCTGAGGATGGTCTTAGAGACTCTCAGGAAAGAGGAGTTATACGAAAAGCTTTCAAAGTGCGAGTTCTTCCTTGACAAGGTTGAATTCCTTGGACATATAGTGATGGTTGACGGAATTTCAGTTAACCCAAAGAAGATCGAAGCAGTGGAGTCATGGGCTACCCCCAGTTCGGTAGCTACGATCAGGAGCTTTCTCAGACTAGCAGGATACTATAAGTGGTTTGTACAAGACTTCTCCAAGATTGCAGAATTAATGACTACGCTGACCAAGAAAGATATGGAATTCGTCTGTACAGAGGATTATCAGGCCGTATTTGATGAGCTGAAAAAGATATTGACGATAGCTCCAGTATTGACGTTGCCATCCGGGATAGGAGGTTTCACTATCTACAGTGATGCTTCAGGAAAGGGTATGGGTTGCGTTCTTCAGCAGCACGAAAAAGTAATTGCCTATGCTTCTAGACAATTATCCTCTCATAAAAAGAACTACCCCACCCATGATTTGGAATTGGCAGCAGTTATCTTCGCTCAAAAGCTGTAAAAACACTATCAATACGGAGAGCATATGGAGATCTTCACGGACCACAAGAGCTTGAAGTACGTATTTATGCAAAAGGAGCTGAATATGAGGCAGAGAAGGTGGTTGGAGTTGATGAAAGACTTTGACATCTCATTACAGTACCACCCAGGAAAGGCCAACGTAGTCGCTGATGCCTTAAGCAGGTATCTGATGGCTATGTAATTGACGACAGATAGACATTTATTGGCCGATCTTGAGAGCTTGGGAATTGAAGTGCTTGTTCCAGGTATTGAGATTCAGATATGGGGATTATAGATACAATCAGATCTGATAGATAGAATTAGAGCTACACAGTATGATGATGAGACAATGAGGAGTATCAGGGCACAAGTTCAGACAAGATTGACAGATGACTTCACTATTATAGATGATAGATATCTACCGCATGGCACGAGGATGTGTGTGCCGAGTAGGGAGCTGTGCGAAGAGGTTTTGCAGGAGGCACATTGCTCTCAGTACTCGATGCATCCCGGTGCCGACAAGATGTATCTAGATCTGAGAGAGCATGTGTCACGCCCCGGCCCCGAGGGCCGCCCGACCACCGCTTCCCTCGCAGCGGGATCGGCCGTGAATCACCGCACCTCGGGGCACCAGACGCAAATCATCGTGCCTCGGCGCTCTCGCGGGGCGCGTATGGCCGTTTGATACCGGGACATGATATCGTACGATCCTGGGTTGCGCCCACACAAGACAATATTGTTTAAGTTTGTTTGGCTATTATCGTATCAATCGAGTAAGCAGCAGAGGTACATTATTGCAATGCAAATCATTTAGCCAACTAAATATTCGGGGCAAATCGAGGAACTTGGGTTTCCTTTAGCAAAGGCATCATTCCATACATTATGCCGCTTTATACGATAGTAGCTCGAGGCAATCGAAACATAATTTTTGGTCTTGGGGATAGGGCACGCCTATCGCTCCCTCGGAGGATCCAGTACATGCAAGTAAGTAAACTGTTGGTGGGTCAGCACTTTTATAAGTACTGGTGAGAATAAACAACTGAACAGAAGCAAGCATTCACTAAAACTAATACTACGTAATCATGTTATAAATATTACATTACTAGTGATCTTTCTAGTTTTATCTATGTTCATTTCATGCAGTTTGATAGCAGAGTCATATTACTTCCTTAATAAAACATCTTTGAAAACAGAGTTTTATATTGGATATAAGCAAGCAATCAAGACAAGTCGTTCATTCTGTTTCAGGGTGTGCACAGCGTGTCTCATGAGCTATACTCGAAGAATCTAGGGACAAATGCATATCTAGACACAAATGTACATCTAGGGGCGATCCTCTATCCAAGCCAACACAATAAACTATCTTATATGCAGTGCGGTCCCCGAGTATCTCAGTATCGGCAGCTTTGATCCAGCTAACCAATGTGCCATTTATCTGATACTATTGGCAGCTATGACTCATGGTTGCTTTCTACTATCTCGGTAGCAGCCGTGACACATGCAATTCATCTCTACACCAATAGCCATTATCCTATCGATGTGAATGCTTGGAACACTATCAAATAACTCTAGTATGTAGACGAGATGAAATATTAGACTATATTTCAATATTGTGGGGCAAGCCACCTTATCATTGAACACATTCAGGCACACGATATGGTTCTCTCGGAGCATAGGCGATAGTGGAATATGTCCATGCAAACACATACTATTTAGACAAGCATTTTAGGATTCTTAGTTAAGCTGACATGTTTATTTCATTGACAAGCTAGGTGAGTTCTTTCTTAGCATGCAAGGCAGGTTCTATCATTCTCTTTAAGCAAACAAGCATTCATAATTCTCAGGTTATTATTAAGGTGTGCAAGAATTAGAGAACAAAATTTTGCCCACTCACCTTGATACATAATGTCGACGCGAAGTGGGGCATTACAGCATGTATGGTGGTATGGTATGAAGTGCGATGTAGCACGCTTCATATCCCGATGTTTAGTGCGCCAGCAGGTAAAGGCAGATCGACAGAGGCCAGAAGGATTACATCAACCTTTACCCATTCCAGAGTGAAAGTAGGAGCACGTGACTATGGACTTTGTTTCAGGGCTTCCACATTCTCCAGGAGGAAAGGACACGATTTGGGTCATCGTAGATAGGTTGACCAAATTAGCCCACTTCTTACCTTTCAAAGTGGGTACATCGACAGAGAGGCTAGCAGAAATGTACGTGCGACAGATTGTCAGATTATATGGGGTTCCTGTGTGTATCGTCTCAGATCGGTATAGTCATTTTACTTTCCATTTTTGGAGAAGTCTGCAAGCTAGCTTGGGCACTCAGCTCAATTTTAGTACCGTATATCACCCTCAAACAGACGGGCGGTCTAAAAGGACTATTCAGACTCTCGAAGATATGCTATGTTGTCACGCCCCAGTCCCAAAATACATGGGACCAGGCCACGTGGCAATAGCCAGCTGACACGTCTTCAAGGATATCCCAATTTAATGGATCCACGAAGAGTGCTACACTATCCTATAATACTAACAGGTGCAATATCAGTCAATAACAGGTAATCTAATCTCATCCACAATATAAAGAGCAAGAAGTACTACATAAACTGTTGGAAGATAAACACCAGTATAAAATATCATAGTACAAACCAAGATGTCTGGTGGGAACAAACCCACTTCTATGACGTAATAAAAGTACTGAAATAAGATATGAAAGATAATGACTAGGGCATCGGCTCTAGATAATAATGTACCCAATCTAGGCTGAAGGCCTACCAACTGATCACGGATACTCTGACGGCTGTACCTCTAACTTCTCAGCTGTAGCGAATCTTGTCTCCTGTCCGGGGCCGTATACTGTGGGGTAGAAAGCCTCGTCCAAATCTGGAAAGTTACCAGGTCCTCAGAGGGACGTAACAAGATACATAGAAACATGCCATATAAAAATACTGAATAAGATAAATGCAATAAAGGGTGTGCTAGCCATCTAAGTGAATGCAATGTGTGGACAACTGTGAGTATATGGAAAGGTGTAGGCTAGACATATGCTGACGTAATTCACCAGTCGTGGCAACCGGCTAGTATATGCCACACATGCCACCTATAACTCGGGCACAGGAATACAATAACGTCCGATGTTCTATAGAGTGTGCTATCTGCAATGTCATCAAGTAACGCCCAACACTCTACAGAACATGGTGTCAATAATATATAAATATATCCGTATCACTCCGTCGAGTACGGTGCCAGTGTAAAGGAGTGGGGTATCCCATATGCCTACTAGTCGTCCTCCCCTCCCAATGTAGATATACCAGTCAAATAGTCGACGCACATATCTCTTATCTAAATGCCAAGTCTCTATACTCAGATAGTCCTAGATTTCTTGCTAACCGTGATGCACATCATACACGGCGATAGCTAGTCGATCACGCGAACACGCATCCCAATATGAGATTTATTTCTATAAATACGTGTAAAAGTGTCAGGTCTTGGAAGAATACAGGATATCATCCCATAAGGTGAGTCTTCTAATAACTAAGTCAATGTATACCAATCTTTGACGTATCCGTCGAATGCACCCGAGACAATCTCGGATGCGCACAGTTGTATAAGGCAAAACAACAAGCATACAATACAGCATTTGCATAATTTAAATTAGACAGCAAAATATAGTAAGGTATCTTTCCTAAGTCTTCAAGAGATGAATGCCAAAAGCCTGCTCTGGTAGCGTCTCCTGGCTGATCCAAAGACCCTAGACAAATAATATAACACAATAATACAGGCATCAGATACTACGCATTATCTACGTACGGTTAATACGCTACTCTTGAATACTTGTCGCGAGTTCACTGTTGCTCGAGTACAGCATCATGTGCGTACTTAGCTAGGGTGTACACGTGTTCTGTCTTCGGTTAACAGGTATCTTGAGGCAATAATTATCCAGTTATGAGTTATCCATAATTTTTGTTCCATGCGAGCATGTCTTTATTCTCTATGTTTGCTCATACTAGGATTTATATCCGGGGGTTTCTACCGAATTACCTGTCCTTGGTAACTAGTCGTTAGTTAAAATAATTAATTATTAACCAATATCTAACTAAAACTCAATTCTATACATAAAATATTAACTAGGTTTATGAGTTTATTAATACACTTCCATGCTGACACGGCGACACAAAGGAAATTACTAGGACACAAGAGAGACGGGTTCCACGAACGAGTACCTGATCAACCAAGCGAGGGGGTACGCTCATTGGTCGGTTGTTCCCTTCGAGGAGGGTGGCTCCGGTAGCGTGGACGGATCCGTCTAGCGGGGGTGGGGCAGTCGGGATCGGACAGTGCTCCGGTCGGGGAGCGGTTGGGCTGGGTTGAGCAGCCGGTCGGGAAGTGGTCGGGGTCGGGGTGGAGCGAGAGCGGACTGGAGCAGTTGGCGCAGGGGGTGCGGGAGCGGGCTGGAGCAGTCGGCGTAGGGGTCGACTGTATGGGGTCGGTCGGGTGAGGTGGTCTGGAGCGGGCTGGAGTGTGCGGCCGGTTGGGAGTGGTAGGGGCTGAGGGGTCCGACCGGTTGGGGAGCTTGGTTTAGATGGGGAGGTCGACTAGGGTTGTGTGGAGGATGATGAATAGTAGTTTATTAGGGTTTTGTATGAGGGGGTTTGTATTTATAGTTGGTGATAGAGATTATGGGCTGGTCTTGCATGTGGGCCTGTCCTGCCTTGTTGGGGCTGGTCCACGTAGCAGTGTGCAAGGTGGGCTTGGTCGAGTTTATTTGAGGTGAAGTTGACTTCAATTATAATCAAATTTAATAATTGAAATGCACTCTCTCAAGAACTGCGGCGTAGCTAAGGTGAGATGCAAAGGCGAGGTGCATTTTAAGACGTAAATGGATGCACATTAATCCTAATTAATGCCAAATAAACCCTAGCGTCTCAATTTAATTCTAATAAGTCTTGAATTGGTCGAGGAGGTTTACATACGCACTTATATTTTGGATCTCAGAGGTTCTTGGGAGGATCATCTACACCTAATAGAGTTTGCTTACAACAATAGTTACCAGGCCAACATTGAGATATCACCATTTGAGGCTCTATATGGACGGAGATATCGTACACCGTTATCTTGGGATGATGTTGGAGAGAGAGATTTATTAGGGCCATAAATGGTCGTGGATGCAGAAGAAAAAGTAAAACTCATCAGAGATAGACTGTGAGTGCGCAGGAAAGACAGCGACATTGGGCCGATAGCCACCGTAGACCCCTAGAGTTTCAGGTATAGGTTTTATTATTTTTGGTTTATGATTATTTTATTTTAGATTGCGTGTTAAGACTGTTTGTTCTAGGTTGGCGATTTGGTGTTCCTACATATTTCTCTGACACGGAGCACGATTCATTTTGGTAGAGACGGAAAGCTTAGTCCATGATACATCGGACCTTTCGGTATTCTTGCAAGGGACGGTGCAGTGGCCTATAGACTGGACTTGCCGCCTGCTCTAGGTGGAGTACATGACATGTTCCACGTGTCGTAGTTAAGACAGTACATGGCAGATCCTAGTCACGTACTAGATCACTCGGAGATCAAGGTTGGACCGACTCTCAGCTATCCTGAATAACCCGTAGAGATCTTGGATCGTAGAGAGAAGGTATTGCGGAACCAGACAATCCCTTTGGTTCTTCTTGCGTGGAGACATCACTCTCCAGGCGAGTCAACCTGGAAAATAGAGGACGAAATACGTGAGCAGTATCTGTATCTCTTCGAGACTTGAGGTATAATTCCTTGTTTGATTGTTTATTCTTGTGCTAGTTTATTTTAATTTTGAGGACAAATTTTTTTTGAAGGGTAGACTTGTCACTACCACATTCCATAATAGAGATATTTTCGTCTTTTTATTTATTTAATTTAATATGTTAATATATTGCATGATATTTATATATTATTTATAGTGTTTCTTAAATGCCTGAGTTAGTGAACTGGACCTAGAAACCCACTAGATGAGCCCTGACCAAATTATAGGACTATGGACATTAATTAGCATTTTTGAGATTTAATATTAGGAAGTATATTTAATTGCTGTGATTTCAATTGATTGTTGTGCCCTACCGTTACTTTGATAATTGGTGCGCTACACTAGCTTTTGTCTTCCAATATATTTCACACCCTTGTCCTAGACGTGCCAGTCTTCCATTCTGACATTTGTGTAACTTATAAATACCCTCTCTTTTGCTTTATTTTAGTCACACAATACTCGTCACAGGCATTTATATTTAATTCTAAATAAATCTAAATTTATAATTTTGTGCGTTCCAATCGAAATTAGAGACACAATCTTGATCCATTTTGTGCAACCCAAATTATGATAATATTCTATTTTTAGGCTTCTACGTCCATGACACTTGTGTCCTACATAATTTTAAACCTATGTACTTCCAATTTATTTTAAAACACCATTTATATTAATTTTAATTAAATTTGTATCAGGACCCAACTTGACCCAAAACTAGATCCAACACCCAACCAAACCCCCATTTACACCCTCAAGACTCATACTAAATATCACACACCATTTTTAACCACTATATCACACCAAACATGGTATTTTTCCTTATCCAATCCCAATCCTCACCTTTTGTACAATTTTTCAATTTTTGGGAGCTTTTATGCAAAAGTGCAATGAGGTGTCCACTTTCCATTGGACCAAACACATGAAGAAACATACATTTTTCTTCATTGACTGGTCATGTAAAATTCTGCATAATTTTGGAGTATGCAACACTCAACATCTTCCCTCATCAATCTTAGCTACCCATTTTAAAACAAAATCATCCTAGCCCTTTAAAATTACTACATGTAGAAAGAAACCCAATTCCAAGGAGTGCCAAACCGGTCCAAATCCCTAGGGCTATATCACCCTTTTCTCCCCATATATATACAATTTTCTCCATAATTTTTATCACCTCCACCTACATCAAACCCCAACAACCGAACCCTAACCCTAAAACCCGCCGGACTTCATCCCTGCTCCCACAACCCACCGGAGCAGTCCCGTTTCCTGTCACCCCCGATCGCCTAAAAACCCGACTGTACGTCCTCTGCACCACACAACCACGTCGAACCGTGCCAACACCCGACAATCATTCTCCTCCACTTTTCCTTGACTCCATCTCCTTTTCGACTTCTTCTCCTCCTCCCATCTCAGATCTCCCCCTGACTCGACAGCCACCGCCTCCATCATCACCATCACCGCCGGACGTCCATCCCGTCAACCTCTATCAACCCGACTGAACCACCTCACCGCCACCATCTACACATCATCATCCTCCTCTTTCCTACAGAACTCATACCCCACGCCGGATCCGTCGACCTCTACCGGATCCACCCAACACCCCTCCGCCGACGTCAAGCCGGCCATCCACCGCGCATACCCCACTGTCAGCCTTTCCCGACATCCCTCAACATCCCCGTCGTAATCGATCTCCCTCGCCTGCACGATTCCACGACCGCTGACACCGCCTGATCACCACAGGAGCAATCCTAAACAACCCGCGGTTCACCTCGACAGCACGCCGGACCGCCCCCCTTTACCATCAACATCACCATTAACACCGCCACCAGCAGCCGAGTCCTCTGCCTGAGCAGCATACGCAGCTGGAGCGGGGCCCTCCACCGTGACGCAACCGAGCACCATCTCCAGTCGACTACACCCTCGACCTCGTGCACGTGCACGCTAATGCGCAGGTTCAACATGCCTTAATTTATGTTTGTGTGTGTCTGCGAATGTGAACGATAATAAGGGTTAGCATGTTACTTCGTGGGAGTTGGTTTGTTAGATGAAATTTCTAGACACTATGCAAGTAACCCTAAAAACTAGTTATACGTGCGTGTGTATAATAACTATTTGGTATATATATATATATATATATATATATAATGTGGAAATTGATTACTAGTGGCAGGTATGACTGTAATATATATATGTTGTATGACCCTAGGTATTAACTGTGGATATCCCATATAATTGCATATGGACATAAGTGTTCATTATGGGTACCCTATTTTTGCATATGACCATATGACCCTGAATATTAGTGAATCGACTGCCTTGTGTACACTGACGTACTGGCTAGACATGTGTTAGCATGGCATAACAATGCGAGTATGACACCTCTGAAGATGGGCACTCCCAATTGTTGCATCGGCAACATCGGATCCGGGTCCATCCCAGCCACCGGCAGCGGAGAAGTCCAACTAGAAAGAAACTCGCTTTCATAGATCATTGCGCAAGGATACGACCCAATGGCTGGATAAGCCTTACAACTTTGACATCTTAGTGCAACTGGACAATACTCCAGCAAAGTTCTCGTTATTCGAGCTTCTTTGACTCTCCAAAGGCACTCGGGCTGCTCTTAGTGAGGCATTACAAAATGGAGACACCTACCTGGCGCAGGTCAAGCCGCCAGCTGAGGATCCCGTCGTATCCCCCTTCTTCAACAATGTGATAGAGGCGATACCCAATATTACGTTCTCGCAATAAAACATATTGCTAAAGAACAATCGGCACGATCTTCCTCTATACTACACAGGATACATTGGCACCATCAAGGTGAACCGGATGTACATCGACCCCGGTTCGTCAATCAACATTATCTCGCAGAGTCTGCTATAGACCTTGGGAATCCCGATGCATCGCCTGGCAGCGACCAACACTAACATCAGTGGTTTCAACGCGTGCAGAAGCTACATTCTGGGAAAGATTTGCTTGAAGTGCCAAATCGACGATCTAAAAAATAGGTCACCTGCTTTTGGATTGTATTTTGTTTCTTTTCTTCGTTATTCCATTCGTGCTCTATCTTTTTTAGTTTGTAATGTGATTGATTATAGTTACATTTGTGAGATACTATATTGTTCCTCCTTTTGGAGTTGAGATGATTGAATGGTATAATATATATATTGTTGAGATGGTAGTCAGTTAAAGTTGACTCAGACAGCGTTCTACCGATAATGCTGCGGCGTAGGCTGGATGTACCCACGTACTCGTGCCCAAATATCCGGGTGCGGGTTGTGACAACAAGGACTATTGTTTAGTTTGAGCAAAGCACCTAGAGGAACATCTTATGCTGTCAAACCAGGAGGGTCCCCTATTTCTCGAGGATCTCGAAGTACCTAGTGGAGTACGAACGCCCATTTTGCCAGTTGACGGTGTCGTCGGGGGTGGAGGAGGAGGCAGTAGCAGAGTTGACGAGCTTTGTAGATCGTGGTCTAGTCCATCTTTGTGGAGATTATGGTCTGGATATCTCATTAAAGAGGCTCACCTTCCTTTTTTCTTTCCGTAGACATTAGATGGAGAAATCAGAATTAGGGTTATCAAACCACAATAATCAATCTCCACCGAGTGGATCCAAGGAAACCCTAACCTCTTATTGTACATCCTCTTCGTCCTCATCCTCCTTCTTCCAAATTCTTCAGATCCAGAAATTCGAGGAAGAAGAAGAAGATGATGAAAAAATGATCGATCATAAAATTATTTGTCAAAAAAACCAAAAAAATGGAACAAAATTGAGGGGATCGATGGAGGACGGAAAAGAATAAGGGACTGACTGAACTTTGCCAGCTTATGCTTCTTGAGGTTCTTCTCATGAGCCATCTTGGCCTTCTGAACGTTTCCTTCTCCTATTCTACCATAGCCTTCTTCTTATTCCTCTTCTTCTTTTCCCCTCCCCCTTTGTTCATTATTTTGGTTAAGAAATTTATGGTTAGGGTTTGGAGGAGATAACAAAAAATAGGGTTAGGATGGGAGGGGGCACGACTTTGATGGCTCTGCAGCTCCTGCTGCTATCGACTTTGGTCCTCGACGAGAATACGACCAAAGTAGTAGCTGTCGGCTGCTCCTCGCCTTCTTTTTTGGTTGTCGGTGGAGACGAAAAGATCTATAGGAGTAGGAGAATAGGAGGAGAAGTAGAGGAGGATAAGGAGAGACGGGGGTTTGATGGAGGGGGGAAATTTGAAGGAGAGAGAGAGAGGGGTTTGATGGAGGGGAGAAATTCGTGATGAAAAAATGGAAAGAGCGGTCGCTGAAAGAAAGAAAGAGAGGGTTGAGTTTAGTTTGGGAAAAAATTTGCAATCATTTATAACGCATGCTTTACAAATTGTGATAAAAGATTAGTATATATAACATGCTTTTAAATAAAAAAATTGTTATAATAGGCGAATAACTCACCTTAACCGTTATATTAGGCGATCTTTCTGAAACTTTATAACATTTCTATATTAAAAGTTGTAATAAGAAAAATTGAAACGTTATAAAAAGATTTTTTTTCTTGTAGTGTTAACTTTTTATGTTAATTAGGGAACTCTTAATTAATTTAACTCTCCTCTTGGGCCAATTCTTTTAGCTGAGGCCATAGGTATTAAAACTCGTTTCTTCCCCCTTATCTTTTGAAAACTTCATACTCGACCACTAAACTTTTCCTATATTGGTGACTCATTTATCCATTAAGCCAAAGCTCCTTTCTTTTGCCCCAACAAAAATTTACATTTGTGTGAAACACAGTTGTTCATCCGTCCTTCTTGCTTTTCCCACTCCATTATGCCTCTATATCGACAGAGAGAAATAGTGAACTTATTCCAACCACTACCTGCCTAAGAACCAATGCCAACCCATGCAAAACAACTCAAGTACGAAAATAGTGCTTTCTTCCAACCGTGCAGTATCATACGACAGACCATGCGGTACAGCCGTGACCCATGCCAACCTGCTCGACTAGCCTATATAAACTCTTCGTTGTCCACTTATCGATCCCTAACCCTCACCATAATATTAGTTTTCCTCGCCAAACCCATTTCCATGATACCTCATTTTTTAGGCCACCTGCACTCGACTCGACTCTGAACCCGACTTCACCACCACTCCGCCCATCCCCAACTTCCGTCACAAATAAATTCTCATCGTCTCTGACCCCATCAGCGAACTTCTTTTCTTTTACGGCATGGCCATACTTCGACTGTGCCATAAGGGTCACAGCGTCCGCAGTACAGACCGCTCCAACTTTTTAGTCGTGTCACAACCGTGCTCCCCTTCTTTTGTGCATTGGTCGCCACCATTCCTGTCACCTTTATCAGTCATCAGATAATAATCTAGTCACGATCCTTGCTTGTAGGAATAGAACTTGTCAAAGTTTAGATCCATCTTAATAGAGTCTGTTAGCTTGATTTCAGAGGTGAGCTGTTAGCAGTAGTAGCTATAAAATGAGAGTGTAGTTGCTCGTTTTAGAAGAGAAACATAAAAAAAAAAAAAAAAAATTCTTTCCCTGTTCCAGTCAGTCTTCCCCAAACCATCTGCATTTTTCTGTCCTTGCCTCCTGCAGGTTACAACTCTCAGCTTCTAGCCAACATCTGGTATCAAAGCTGGGTGTAAGCCAAAGTACCTTCGGCTCGAAAAGACGTCGATCGGCGAGCACTCGACGGTGCCAGCAACAAAGGAGGGAAGCATAACCTTGCACTAACCGATGCTGACATCTAGCAACTACTCCACTTGGACGATCAAGATGGAGGTCTTCATGGAGGCTCAAGGCGTTTGGGACACCATTGAACCCGCGGCCGGGGTGGTCATATAAAAGAAGAAAGACAAGTTGGCATTAGCGTGCATTTTTTAAGTTGTCCCCGAGGATATCCTACTCCAGCTAGCCAAGCACAAAATGGCTAAGGAAGCTTGGAAAAGCCTGAAGACATTGTATTCGGTGCTGATCGGGTGAAGAAGGCAAGGATTCAAACCTAGAAGAGTGAGTTCGAGATTTTTTGTATGAAGCAGACATATTCCATTGATGAGTTTGCGAGGAAATTGACGACCCTCGCAAACAAGATTCGTGGATTAGGAGACAAGATGGAGGACGTTGTCATCGTCAAGAAGCTGCTCGTCTTCGTCCAAGATAAGTACCTGCAGGTCATTGCTGCGATCGAGCAGTACACAGATGTAGAGATCATGTAGGTCGAGGAAGTGATCGGCTGCCTCAAAGCGTACGAAAAACGCATACAGGGTCGAGGCGAGAGCAACATCGGACAACTCCTGCTTACTCACGCTGAGTGGCAGGCGCGGTTGAAGAATGGCAGTGCTGATTTTTCGTCGAGCGGAAAGGGGCACTCTAGCGACGACCGTGGCCGTGGCAAGCCCCGTGGACGTGGTCGCGGGCGTGGAAGTGTTGGACATTGTCACGCCCCGATCTCCCGCAGGCAAATCGGCCGTTCCCGCTAGGCGAGAATCACGCTCGCCAGCGCTCCCGCGGAACGATCGCTTGAACCATCCGGGCGTGACGCCGCACGAGCGTGATCCACGCCCGTGCAAGGCCATGGTTCATTGGCTGGCGGCAAGAGTTCTAAGCCACAGAGTCGCACAGATTTGTCCGAGTGCAGCGGAGTCATGAACGCATAGCGATTTGGTAACAGGATCACTGAGTCGACAAATATAGCGGAAGCATTGAAACACAAGTTTGAAGTAAGCAACTCTTTATTGATATAAATATGTGTTACAGGCGGCGTATAGCCGAGATTACAAGTCGCTCAAGCCTCTCTCTCTGAAACAGTAAAAATGTGCCAAGTGGCTACAATTGTGGAATGATTGTACAGGCGAAGGTCAGGCAAAGTTCAACATTATGTCTTGTATATGTGCTTCAGTCCCGGATGCACCGTTGCTTCAGAGTGATGTCCACGCCTTAGCACGCACGTTGGAGGCATCCGCACCGAACGAGGTTCTCCCGCACCCTGCATACAAACTGGTGGATTATCATTACATTGAATGCACAGGTGGGGAAGCTACTCGCCCGCTCGACAAATCCAAACACATAATACAGGTTCCGTGCACAACTATTAAGTTGTCTTTCTAGTTGCCTTAGGATCAGTTTTATGCAAACATTGAATAGCTTATCGTGTCGGGCAGTGCGCCGTGCGATGTTTGAGGAAACATGGCGAGACTTACCAACTTACCATTTCTCCTTCCCTGTCTGAGGCAAACAATATATATATCAAGCACGAGCAAGTATAAACATTCAGGAGGCATAGCATATGCAAACACGAGGGTCATTTTTATCATGATCGTTCAGTTGTTCTTGATGCGATGCAGTGACTCGCACGCGGATAGCCGCTAAGCGAGGATGACTTATCTATATGAACAGAAGTCGCTGGCATAGCTATAAAGGACTAGTTGTAGTCTCAAGGTCGAGGATGAAGTCCAAGCAATAGAAACGATGGGCCTTGCACTTATTCTGCCGATACAGACGACTACCGTTTGTAGTCTCAAGGTCGAGGATGAAGTGCAAGCAATAAACACGATGGGCCTTGCACTTATCCCGCCGATACAGATGACTACCAGAAGTTCCGTCTAGACCGGGTCGGCCCCAGTGCCCCGGCGATCGCCCGCGGAACGAGATTCGAAGATCACCTTTTTACAAGTTGTCCGCGACATGCAGGTCAGAGTCTCGGTCAAGTACAGAAACAAGTTCGAGGCAGAATATATATATAAGAATAGGTCCGGTATGGAACGAGTTCGAAACAGAATATATATATAGAACTTGTTGAGGCAGGATTCAGTAGTTTGCTCCTCGAGCTGTGATTCAGGAATTCATTCATTCAGGGTGCAGATTTCCTGGTTCGGGAATTGCCTTGGTGACCTAACGGTCCCGGATACTTGCAGGTTCATTCAGGCACGGAACGACTACGTAGTAGTCTTCCGGGGTTTAGATAAAACATGGCAACGTACAAGCAGACAAGCATGCGTTACTAAGGAACATAAGTAAACACGTTTGTTCGGACCCGAAGGTAAGCCGAGAGATGAAGCCGTTAGGGACTTAGCATGCGAGGGTCTGAATACAAGCAGTATTTCAATTTCCATGTTCTAGCAAGCAATACAAGTTGGGATTATTCCCTTAGCTACGTGCGTTGGATTTATTAGCATGCAGGGGGTGAATCACCTAGCGACTAGCATAAATATTCCAAATTTTATGTGTGCTGGCTAAGCAAAGAAAAGTTCACCGTAGCCACCCACCTTAGCGATGATTCGCCTCGGTAGAGCGATACGTCAAGCGAGCCTCTAAAAGCCTAAGCCGGATTCCTGTAGGGACAAGTCTGGATATCCTTTGCTTCTTGTTCGAGGCAAAGCGGGTCGGGACAGCTGCACTATTGCCATTTGAAACGGCAGTCCGCTTGAGCGGAACGGGGTGTTACAGACATGGCGTCCAATAGCATAACACCAGGAGGTTGAGGGGACTGGCGATTCAAGCTCCAACCGTGACAAATTAAAAATCAAGTGCTTCAATTGTTAAAACTATGGGCACTAAGCGTCGGAATGTCCCAACAAATGTCATGGTGAGGAGGCGAACCTCGCACGAGCATAAGACGAGGAGGCCGCATTGCTGCTGGAAGAGACTCAGGAGGAGACGCCTGACCTCGTCATGCTCAATGAAGAGAAGATAGTACCAGACTTGCGTAGTTTCTGGAGAAGCGTAGGCCAACACCGACGTGTGGTACCTTGACAATGGCGCTAGGAACCACATAACAGGCCACCGAGGAAAGTACAAGGACCTTGATCAGGACATCACCGGCCGTGTCAAGTTCGACGATGGCTCAACCATGCATATTGAGGGCAGGGGATCAATCATGTTCTAATACAAGAATGGCGAACAACGTCTTCTATCGGAGGTATACTTCGTTCCAAGTTTAAGAAGTAATATATTGAGTCTTGGTCAATTAACAGAAGATGGAAGCAAGGTAGAGATTGTCGGTTCCTACTTGAGGGTGTTCGACAGGAATAACATTTTGCTGATGAAGGTGAGAAGATCACCTAACCTCCTGTACAAGATAGCTCTTAAATCTTGCAGGCCGATATGTTAAATGGCCAAAGTACAAGACCCAGCCTGGTTGTGGCATGTAAGGCTCGAGCACGTGAATTTCTTCACCCTCAAGATGATGGCAGAGAAGGGAATGGCCATCCTGTTGCTGAAGATTTTTCATCCATACAAGCTCTGTGAAAGGTGCCTCATCGCCAAACAAGCACGACTACCGTTCAAGGAATACACTAAGAATTGATCGAGGAGATAAATTCATGTCCAAGGAATTCATAAGCAAGATGAATACACTAAGAACTGATCGAGGAGATAAATTCTTGTCTAAGGAATTCATAAGTTTCTATGAAGGCGAAGGCATATAATGGCACCTTATTGCACCATATATGCCACAACAAAATGGTGTAGTAGAGAGTCAGAATCACACTATAAGGGCCATGAAAAGGAGCTTGCTCAAGAGCATGCATATTCCTGGAAGTATGTGGGGCGAGGCAGTCAGACATGTTGTGTACCTGCTCAACCAGTTGCCAACTAAAGCTCTCAGTGCACTCACATCGTATGAAGCCTGGACTGGTAAGAAACCAAATCTTGAACACTTAAGGATGTTTGGATGCGTCGCACACATGAAGACTGCAGGTCCTCATCATAAGAAACTTGATGACCGAAGCACGACTTTGGTGTATCTTAGCGTTAAAGAGGGATGCAAAGCACACCGTCTCTATAATCCTAAACGCAGCAAAATCTATGTAAGCAGGGATGTCGTGTTCGAGGAAGAAAGGAGATAGGATTGGAACAATGGTGATGGTACCGAACCGCAAGGCAGGGTAGAACTCTCAGTCGAAGATCATATTATCGAGATAGTAATCACTCCACAGAGAGTGGTGGGTGCGGTTGTGCACACGCTGGAGGGCACATGAGATGCAGCAACACCTATGACGCACGAAGCGGCAATGGCGTCAAGGGAGCCTACTACACCATAAGCTGCGGCCTCAACTTCGAGTGGCTCACCCACACCGACGGCAGCCTCAAATCAGCCAAGGAGATACCACTCAATTGTTGATGTATATGCTAAAACTGAGGAGACCTTTCTTGATCCAGAGATATTATTTTTGTCGACTAAGGAACCGACAAAATTTCAAGATGCTACACTTGAACATGAATGGTGGGAAGCTATGATGAAAGAGTTTGAAGCCATCGAGAAGAATTGGACTTGGGTGCTTACTGAGTTACCATCTGGGCACTAATCCATCAGTTTAAAATGGGTATACAAGTTGAAGAGAGACAATGAAGGTAAGATCCTCAAGCACAAAGCTAGAATTATGGCAAAGGGGTACATCCAGCAACATGGAGTTGATTTTGATAAAGTGTTTGCTCCAGTTGCCAGACTCGACACACTTCTCTTGATCATCGTCCTGGCAGCCCAGTACAGATGGGAGGTTCACCACTTAGACGTTAAATATCCATTTTTGAATGGTGACCACAAAGAGGAGGTATATGTAGCTAAACCTGAAGGCTTCGTTGTTAAGAACCAGGAGCACAAGGTGTACAGGTTGTCTAAGGCTCTCTATGGCTTGCAGTAAGCACTGAGGGCCTGGAATACACGCCTCGACAGCTGCTTATAGGAGATAGGATTCATCAGATGCACTCAAGAGCATGTTGTGTACACGAGGAACAATGGAGAGGGTGCACTCAGTGTCGGAGTGTACATTGATGACTTAATCGTCATAGGCACAAGAGAATTGCAATAAAGGTTTACAAGTAGCAGATGATACAGAAATTTGAGATGAGTGATCTTGGGTTACTCTTCTACTACCTTGGTATAAAGGTAGATCAACAGGGTGATCGCATTACAATGAAGCAATCACCATATGCGATAAGAGTTTTGCAGTAGTTTGGAATAGGAGCTTGTAATCCGAAGCTAAACTACAACTGAGCAAGAACCTTGAAAGAACATCAGTCGATCTAAAGCAATATAAATGTATCATTGGCTATCTTAGGTACTTAACTCTCACTCGCCCGGATATCAGTTGTAGTAAAATAGCCCAGTAAAGAGGAAACAGGACACAAGTTTTGTGGAGGATGAATAGACTTGGTGATTTTTTATTGAATAAAATGGTAGCTATATATAGTTGAACATTTGATGTAAAGAGATAGACTAAATAAAAGATATATCAAAGTTGTTTCAACAAACAAAACAACTTATCAATCTAAACAAACTAACAATCTAAACCAACTAACAAGATTATCACCAACAATCACTCCCTTAATCTTGTTGCATTAATGCTTCACTTTCTGCACCCGGATCTTCTTGCACATCTCGAGGAACTTTAGTCGTCCAAGTGATTTAGTTAAGATGTCGGCGAGCTGATCATTTGTGTTTACATATTCCACTTCAATCTTCTGTCTCTCCATACATCCACGAATGAAATGGTACCTCATGTCAATGTGTTTACTTCTGTCATGGTAGACTAGATTTTTGTAGAGTGCGATCGCCGACTTATTATCTACCTTGAGTAATACTTTGCACTTTATCTTCTTCTTAAGATCTTCTAGCAACCGACCAAGCCATATCCCTTGACAAGCAGCAGTTGACGCAGCTATGTACCCTGCCTCTCAGGATGATAATGCCACGATCTTCTGCTTCTGCGACAACCAGCTAATAATGTTGTCTCCAAGGAAGTAAGCGACTCCGGATGTGCTCTTGCGATCATCTATGTTACCAGCTAAGTCGTTGTCACTATAGCCGACCAAGCATGGTTCTTCCTGATCTTTTTTCACATAAAAACACCCAAAATCAACTGTACCCCGAATATACCTGAGGATTTGCTTCACTGTCGTCATGTGCTGCGTAGTTGGTTCTTTCATGAATCTGCTTGCTATCCCGACCGCATAAGCTATGTCTGATCATGTATTCACCAAATATCCTAGACAACCAATGATACTTCTGTAGTATGTTGTGTCGATAGGAGGATTTTGGCTCACTTTGCTCAATTTTAGTCTCGGCTCTATTGGAGTTTGACTTGGATTGCAATTCGACATCCCACTCTTCTCAAGTATCTTGGAAGCATACGTGGATTGACACAATACAATTCCTTAGGGTGTTTGAGATACCTCAATCCCCAAGTAGTAAGACAGCAGCCCGAGATCACTCATGTTGAATAACTGTTTCATCTGTGTCTTGAACCTTGTAATCTCCGTGTTGCTTGATCCTGTGATAATTAAGTCATCAACGTACACGCCGACCAACAAGCTTGAGTCATCCATGCTTCTCTTGTATATGGCATGCTCCAAAGGGCACCTTTCTAAGCCAAGTGACCTCAGGCTTTTACCGAGTTTTGAATTCCATGCACGTGGAGCTTGATGAAGGCCATAAAGTGCTTTATTCAGCTTTAACACTTTGTGTTCATTGCCCTGTTCAACATAGCCAGGAGGTTGAGATACGTATACCTCTTCACAAATTTCGCCGTTGAGGAATGCTGATTTGACGTCCATATGATGTACCTCCCAACCTTCTTGAGCAGCTAAGGCAATGAGTAGCCTTACCGTCTCAAGTCTCGTTATCGGTGCAAATACTTCTTCGAAGTCCACTCCATGTTTTTGCATATACCCTTTTGCAACAAGGCACGCTTTGTTCTTGATCATGGCTCCTTGTGGATCCTTCTTTAGTTTATAAACCCACTTCAGGTCAATAGGCCTATGTCCACTCGGTAGATTTGTGATCTCCCATGTCTCGTTGTCTTCAATAGCTGCCAATTCTTCCTCTATTGCTCGTCTCCAACATGTTTGTTTCTCGGCTTCGGCAAAACTCGCAGGATCCTCCGCACCTAGCATACATAGCCCAACTTCTTCCATCGGTATTGTGGCGTCGTACACCTCTTGCATAGATTGATAGCATGGTTGACGTGGTTGACCGCCTATCATCGAAGAAGTAGCAGCAGCGGCATCGTCCGCTATACTTGATGCCGTCGAAGAATCAGTGACAATAGCGGCTCCCCCCGAAGTCGCCCCATCGCATGGAACAGCAGCAGCCGCAGCAACCGCATATTACTCGTCATTGTAACCGTCTTTCTCATCTCCTGTGCTACCATGCTTCTTAAGTAGCACGATGAATGTTTTCTCCGAGGTAGGACAGTCCCCGATACCTCGCTGAAAACAGTCTGATATAGCAGAAGAAATGCATTTTTCAATGATAGGAGTGACTGCCCGATCTACGGATGGCCCTATTGAATTCATCTCCTTCTTTAATGCTCTTTCAAGCATAGAAAGGACATCCTTGATCACAAAGGTTGTGATTAAGCTTGTTAACTGCTGCATCTGCTCCCTCTCAGCCTTCTTATTCTTTGCATTTTCCTCCTAGAATCGGGCCTAAAAAGCATCAAAGTTGGCTTTAACATATTTCTCCATGTTTCGGCCCAAGGAAGCTTCTAACTTGCCTTCTCTGTTAGTCTGTACAGAAACAATTTTACTCATTTGTTTCTACATTTCCTTTTGCATGCTCACAAGCTGAATAAGGGTCTCCTGCATAGTCTGAAACTGGGAGAAAGCAGAATCAATTGAAGGGAAATCAGTGTAGCTTCCTGGTTCATTAGACAAATCAGTATAGTTGTGCGAGCTTAAAGGAGGAGCTGAAGAACTAGATGCTTGAGTTTGATTTGATTTCTGTTTTTCTCTTTTGCAGCACCAGGAGACTGTGAGACTGTACTAGCAAATTCCTTTGTCTTTTCAGGCATACCTTTTTTGTTATCCTGTGCTTCTTTATTTTGGCATTTGAATAACACATCACCACGGCCACAAATGTCAACAACAAACCCATCTCCGAATCGCACCTTACCTTTTACTGATATATCAAGTTCGGTGAAATTCTTTCTACATCCCGTCATGTGATTGGTAGCCCCTGTGTCAAGATACCATAGGTGGTTCTCGTCCTTCTCGTCGCCTTTTAATCTTTGTTGCACCTTCTCTTCATGGATCTGCACTTTTTTCTCATGAAGCATGGCCATGAGCAGTGTTGGTTCATCGTCTTCTATCTTCTCGGCTAGGTGAGACATTTCCTTCTTGTTAGAACGAAATTTATAGGCAAAGTGTCCATAACTTTGACAATTGTAGCACTGTACCTTGGTCTTGTCGAACCTTCTTCCACGGTGATTGAGAGCCGTCCCGTGGTCGCCATTACTTCGTCCAGCGGTCTCGTGGTTGCCATTGCTTCGTCCATGACTTCGGCCACGCCCACGACCATGACCACAACCTCGAGTGCCGTTACCATGTCGCCACTCACCAATAGATCCTTCGCCTGATGCTTTTGTATCTCGCGCCTTCCACTCGGCTCTAAACTAAAGGACTTGCTCCTCACCGTTGTCACCAATACCATGCAACCGTTCCTCGTGTGTCTTTAGACGGCCGATGAGCTCCACTACGGTCATCGTTTTGAGGTCACAGAACTGTTCCATCGTTGATACGATCTATAGAAACTTTGATGGCAGTACCCGAAGAAATTTCTTCACGACATAGGTCTCGTCTACCTTGTCGCCCAATGCACGGATCTTGTGGACCATAGTTGTCAACTTTATTGCAAAGTCGTCAATCGTTTCTGCCTCCTTTATGCGGAGAGTCTCAAACTCATTCTTTAGAGTCTGGACCTTTGCCTCCCGGACGCGCTCGGCGCCCATGTGCATTATTTGTAACATTTTCCATGCCTCTTTAGTCGTCTCCTTTTCAGCCAGTAGAAGCAGCGTCTCCTCCGGGATCGCTTGATAGATGGCAGAAAGGGCCATCTTATCTTTCCTTGCTTCAACCGTCACCTTTGGGTCGATAGGTATAATGGCGTCTTATACTCCTTGGGTTTGGATATACACCTTCATCTTGATCGCCCATGCTCCATAGTTGCTCTTCGTGAGCATTGGATATTGGAATGTGATCTTTGACTACTCCATAGATTCTTTGTTCCTCAACCCGGGCTCTGATACCAAATGTAGTAAAATAGCCCAGTAAAGATGAAACAGGACACAAGTTTTGTGGAGGATGAATAGACTTGGTGATTTTTTATTGAATGAAATGGTAGCTATATATAGTTGAACATTTGATGTAAAGAGATAGACTAAATAAAAGATATATCAAAGTTGTTTCAACAAACAAAACAACTTATCAATCTAAACAAACTAACAATCTAAACCAACTAACAAGATTATCTGTCACGCCCCAGTCCCAAAATACGTAGGACCAGGACACGTAAGCGGGCCAGCCGTATGAATATGGCCCTCCAATATATGGGAACTATAACACACGTACGCTGTAATATGAATAATAATTCACAAGTGGTATCATATATATCGTAGGGCATAACTAAATCTCATCCATAGAAACCATATACAAATGAATAACCAATATCTATAACTAGATCTCCATGTAAAGCATCTAATGAGGGTAGTCGGATGGACACAAATCCACTACCGAACTAAAATATAGAATAGTCAAGATATATACACATAAGAATATCAACTACCAATCATAGGCTCGATGAGAAGACCTCATCGCAAATGCGTAGCAAGTCCCGATATATGCTCCTGCGAATACTCACGAACAATACACCTGGAAAGGGACCAGGTCCTCAGAGGGACATAACAAGATACATAAAAGCATGCCATAAGGTAAATACTGAATAAATAACTCTGGGGTGACCTAACCATCTAAGTGAAATGTAATTTGAGGACAACTTGAGTTTATGGAAAAGTGTAGGCTAGACATATGCTGACATAATTCACCAATCGTGACAACTGGCTAGTATATGCCACATATGCCCCCTATAACACGGGCGCAGGAATATAATAACGTCCAACGTTCTCTAGAGTGTGGTATCTGTAAATGTCCATCATTCCGAAGAATGAGGTATCTGTAAAATCACCAAGTAACGTCCAACACTCTAGGGAACGTGGTATCTGTATAAATAATAACGTCCGTATCAGTCCGTCGAGTGCGGTATCTGTATAAAGGAAGTGGGGTGTCCCATACGCCTACTAGTAATCCTCCCCGCCCAATGATCTAAGCATGTTGTATCCACAATACGCCATAGCTACTACGCCGAGGTGTCGTAACCCTGGCTCATAGTCTATCGTTAGAAAAATAGCCCAATCCTTATAATCAAACAAGGACAAGGATTAGATCATCGTACCACGATAGTCTATGCTCTGCCTACTAATAACTGCTAAGTCTTCTAACATGCATCACTATTAGCAGTTATACCCTATCTGTCGCACGCCTACACGTACAGGTGGTCAACCACATACGCAGGACCGTACCCTACATGAGACTCACAACCCATGTAAGAAATGTGTTAAGGCCTGGGAAGTCATACCAATAACTCCACAACTTTAGGTGGGTCTACTAGGCACTAGGTCTGACACAAGTTCTAACGTCAACGCATTCGTTGACTACACCCGAGTCTCTCTCAGATGCGCACAATTAAATAATAAATATGCAGCTAATAATACATAATTTAAACAGTATAACAAGGCAAGATATACTTGCCTGGCAAGAGAGCTGCGTAGCACCAATAATCTGCTCCTGAAGTCACGTAGATAAATCCAACAGGTCTCCGGGGTCAGCGTGCACAGGTACGGAAATTGGGGGTGACTGCTGCGGGTTGTCTGGCAAGGGTGATGGTCCACGATAAACATGATGACGGGGGTTATGATGATGATGATGGCAACAATATGGATGACGTTGACGATGGAGGTGATGATGATGATTATAGATGACGAAGATGGTGATGTGGATAATGGTGATGACGAGGATGATGGTTTGAGGATTTATGTGTTGAGAATGAAAGATGATGATGATGGTTTAAGATGATGGTGATGACAATATTGAGGATGATAGGGATGATGATAATGTTGATAATCCTGATGATGGGGATAACGACGATGTCGGCGACGATGGCGATGGTGCTGACGATGAGGACGATGACTAAGGGTGATAATGACGACTTTGTTAGTGACGATGCTAACGAGGATAATGATGATGTGGATGATGAACAAGTTATTAGGGTTGGTGTTAATGATGATGATGACATAAATAAGATAATGATGGTGATGACGATGATTACGACGAGGACTATGGAGGTGATGATGATGACGAGGACGATGTCGATGACGGCGGGGATGACAATGTGGATGCTAGCGATTGCAAGGATGATGATGTAGGTGAGGGTGATGAGGTTTATATTGATGGTGGTTTTGATAATGTATGTGGTGGCTGCTGACCGGAGTCCGGCCAGGGGGAAGGGAAGGTCCGGCCAGGAAGGTTGAGGAGAGCTCAGGGAAGGGAAGGCTGTGGTGTGGTGGTCGAGGACAGCGGGGCTCGCGGAGGAGTTCAGGGAGAGGTGGAGTAGGAGATGGCAATGGTGGTGGTGGATCACGGTGGTGCTGGCCGTGGAGGAGGTACGGGATGGAGGAACTCGGGAAGAGGGAAGGAGAGGTGAAGCTCAGGTGAATGGGGGAAGAGGAGAGGAGCTCGGTGCTGATGGTGGTGGTGAACCGGAAGAGAAGTTAGAGGTCGAGGCCGGCGGTGTTGGTGAAGTGCTGGTGGTGCGGCAATGGTGTAGCCGTGGTTCAGTTGCTCGGTCGGGGGAAAGGCTCTCGGGGAAAGAAGAAGAATTCAGGGAGGAAGGAGAAGAGGTTGAGGAAAGGGAGGCTGACGGAGTTCGACGAGGTTCCGGCGAGGTAGGGGGATCGATGGGGAAGGAAGAGGAAATCGGGTGCTGGCGGTGGTAGTGATGGCCTAGTGCTGCTCCGGTGGGTCTTCAGGCGGAGGAGGAGAGAGGAAGGGTGGCTGCGGCATTGAGCAGCGGTGGTTCAGGCTACCCCGGTCGACGGGGAGGGGTGGCTCCGTCGGGTCGACAGGTCCAAGGAGGGGGATGGTGTACATTACATGGGAGATGGGAATCGGCTGAATTAGAATTTAGGTTTTGGTTTAGAAAAGGAAAAATCAAAAAATTTGGAAGAGGATTATTTATACATGTAGGATTTTTAGGTTTGGGAGTTGACCTAGGATTAGGGCTTGGTCAACCCTCTTTGGGATTGGGCCTTGGGCTCGCATGAGGGTGTTTGGAGGGCTAGAGTTGCATTATTTAAATGCAAAGATAAATTTAAAATAACGGGGCGATGTTGCACGTTTGTACATCCCAAAATTTATGGAAAATTTTCCTGTAAAGAAAAAATTGGATTTCTTCATGTATTGTCCAATGGTGGGGATACCTCAATGCATTTTTGCATAAAAGACCCCAACAATTGGAAAAATTGCACAAAGACGGAAATTGGATTTAATTAATTAAATCGAATGCGCATGATGTTCTGAAATTAATTAGAAGTACATGAGAATAAAATTAGGTGGGACACAAGTGTCAGGGACGTAGAGGATACAGTATAGAATATTAACAAATTTTTGTTTGTACAAAACGATCAAGATTGTGTTCCGAATTTCGATTGGGACGCACAAGGGTACAAAGTCGTATTATATATAGAATTAAAAAATAACGTCCGCGATGTTTATTGTGCGACTAAAATGTAGCACCAGAGAGCATGATTATAAGTTACACAAAGGTCAAAAAGGTAGGCGGGCACGCCTAGGACAAGGTTGTGAAATTTGTAGATGGGCAACGGCTAGTGTACTACTCCAATTTTGAAGCAACGGTAAGGTGCGCTAAGCGATATAAAATAGCGCATAATTAAATAATTGTCGTGTTTCTAATTCTAATTGGATTCTAATTAGACCTAATCTCTCTATCTATGCCAAGTAGCCCTAATTTTGGGTGAGGGGTTTACAATCTACCCAACTTAAAATAATTTCGTCCTCGAAATTAAAATAAGGCATAGTCTGATATTCCTTTACCTACATAAGGCAAGTTAATCGCAACATCTTTGCGATAACTAACATTCTAATCAATCCTTTGTAACCACTTCAAAATTAAGATGGTCACTGTTCAAATCAAATTTTAACCTATCGTACTTCCTCATCAACATCCAAATTTATTTTCAATCCATATAACATCTTCGCATATCAATTTTTATATCGCGATCTTCAACTAACAAAATCTCTTTTAGAAATGATTCTAATCAATATTTTTTTCTCCTATTCTTTAACTTATGAACTTTTGTACTCTTCCAATTTAAATTCAATTTATATCCTCAATAGTTCAAATTGGTAATCCTGCAATCAAAATTTTTTTTTAATTTAATTCTCAAATTTGAAATTTAATCCGTCCATGTCTATGTTTAGAGTTCTCTTTATTTTTCTTGAGGTTTAAATCGTTGATTCAACCTTCAATATTAAAATTTTAAATCATATGCTCACGTATCGATATTTGGTTTGCTATATTCCAGTTTTTAAAATTCATCAATCCTTTATCATATTAATCATTCTTCTAGAATTCTCAATTTTATAATGACTTGAACCTCTACATCCAATTTTTCTCGATCACAATCTAATAGAAGTTTCTCTTGAGTTGACAATGCAACTGCTACCCAACTTAGTATCTACCCCTCTATCACATAAGGCTCTTACATTTTAGAAATCTTATTCCTCGATTTTACTTAATCCTGTTACTCAATCCTCAAAAGTTTTAACACCAAATATATTACATGTGATATGCCCTTAGTTACAAAATAATCATCAAATAATGTATTTGGCCCATGGGGTACATCTAATACTATTTATATATCAACTTATGCTAAGCACGAGGTTTCGTCTTTCCGAAATAAGGGAAGACGGAAAATATTAATAAAGGGTTCAAGGGGGAGGTAATAGATTAGAAGTATGGGGATCAAGGCGTTTTAAAGAATTCAATGGGAATTATCAAGGCAGTTGTGGATTGAAATCATATTTTGGTAATTTCTATTCACTTGCTCGTATCAGTACAGTTACGTAACAGATACGATATGCTCAGACATATCTAGAGGGCAAGTACATTCGTCTACTAATAACTATATATCTCAATCCACGTAAAATAGTTATGCGAAGGGCGAACCAAGCGCACTATGGTTGATCAGACCGTAGTACACTGATTCTGAAATATATTAGTGTACGCGTCCAATAATATATATGTCATGAACAAGCTCGATAAAAGACTGAGCTTGCAAAACTAGGCTGTAACAGCAGCATAAGTCGAGGTAGTACAAAAATATAAGCACGCTAGATTATGATGAGAGAAATTAAAAAATAATTTAAGTTCACAAAATCAAACAAGATACAAAATTAAGATTCTATAATCTCTACAGTTGTCATACTAACTCCTTGTCTAAGTCGCTAGTCGACCAAATAGGGGTATGGGCCTTTAATTCCTACAGTCTGAATAAACACTATCTTCTTATGCAAGTCTAAAGTTGTGCCATCCTATTATACTACATTAATGAGGCAAGAGGACTCTGTGTTACTAGGTCGTGGGGCATACTACCCAACTTACAACTTTAACTAATATCGTGATAGTCTTAAGGGGATCCTGTAAAATAATAAGGTATAACTCTTACAACTTTAACTAATATCGTGATATACATCTAATGCCAATATGATGTATATTATCCAATATCAATGTGATGAGTCAAGGTAACATCTCA
This sequence comes from Iris macrosiphon, assembly GCA_036927795.1. NCBI lineage: Eukaryota > Viridiplantae > Streptophyta > Magnoliopsida > Asparagales > Iridaceae > Iris > Iris macrosiphon. The sequence goes on from JAYESA010000016.1 coordinate 59,466,278, forward strand.
TGATTGAAGATCCAATGTATGTACCAATATGTGTACCATCGTATCAAGAATCATATGTAATATTTTTAAATACTTGAATTATATTAATTATCAAATAATTGAAACTATAAAGAATATACCCGCCTGTGGTCCAGAGCAATGAATATCAAACATTGTCTGTCTTGGTGTCTCAAGACCTAAATATGAATTTCAAGTCAAAATAGTATTTTGGAATTATAAACATGCTAAACAAGCTTAAAACTAGGTCTCTAGGTCAATACTAGGTCAAACTAGGTCAAACTAGGTTAAACTAGGTTCATACATTGCTAAACAAGGTTTTCTAGGTCATACTAGTCATTACCTTACTAAAACAAGTTATACTAGCTAATACTAGGTCATCTCTATGTCATACCTCATGTATGCCTAGATACTAGGCATTATAACTATACATACTTATTACATATATACAATGTCATAATACTTAGCTAATACCCCAAAGTCTTAATTTAAACTATTACCTTTTTCTAATTTATCATATCTCAGCATTACCTTACTAATACCACATCTTACATCTTAGTATTTATTATCTAGTTACTAGGATACCCAAATCCACATACTAACTCATTACCTACTATTCACTCACTATATATCTTGGTACTTACATACATCATAAGCCCTCGTCTCATAACCAATACCCCTACTTCAACTTATCTTATCCACTTCTAGTGTTAGTACCTATTGGTATCAAGCTGCACTTGTGTGGGCACTATCACACGCTAACCTCACTTATTCACCTCACCCTCAATACCTATTTACTTATATCATACACTCTATGATACTGCCCTTAACTTGATACACACCATATCCCTCACTCTTATTCTAACTCAACTTTACTCTAACCTCCACTGATACTCTGGCCTTCAACTAGACACACATCTATACTGGCTCATCACTCATTGCTCACTGCAACTTGTAATGCCTGCACACTTACCCCTCATTATATTTATGAATAACACATGCCTTACACTCCCCTATAGCAATGATCCCAACTACTCTGGACCACCAAGCAGCAACTGCACTTTGGAGATATGCAAATTTCCATAAGCTTCAGTCCTACATGCTGCACTCAGGTAACAAATGACTAACTTCTACCCAGTGCACTACTGCTGATACTAACATCATTGATACTCTCCCTTATTACTAAAACTAACTTGGCACTAACACTGGGCATTTATAAAATATAATTCACATTACTTACATGTACCCTGAAGCCCCAAAAATTGGTATTGCACCTCTATTGCTGCATGATCCTTCACCCTCAAATGCTTACAACCATCTTCAGTTGTACCCTCAACACCACTATACCTCAACCTGAAAACTAAGAACCCCCTTTCCTAACTGAAATCACCTGAAGCTAAGCCCACTGCAACTGTGTATCCAATGTCCGCACCAAGCCACTGACATCAACAATTTTGCACCCACAATTAGACACCTACACTAACTGTTATCATTCCCTCCTAGACACTACCAACTGGCATCTACACACAGGTTTATTCCCCCCTGAAACTAAACTGTCTGCACACCTCCTTGACACCAATTAACATATAGACTATATGTATATTTATATACGCACACACACCCATAATGCACACTAATGTGCCCGAGTTTTCCCCTTGTTGTTACAACAGCAATTAATCCTCCTCACTGATGTAATATTGATACCTAAACCACTACCCACACACAACATCAAAGCAGACACCAACACTTGTCACTGCAACACAGTCACACACTGTACACAGTTCATAAATCCTCCTCCTTCAACCATCACAGCACCTCACACACATACACACACACACACACACACACACACACACACACACACACCTACACTAAGTAAAACACACTTGGTATGCACCAATGGTACACACTCAAGTATTTCACCAAGATACACATCAATATCTATGAGACACTCCCAATGATCCATACCATCATGTTACCAAACCCTAATTCACTTAGAATATATAAATTATGATATATAATAATTAGAATATATATATATAATGAAATAAAAGAGTAATTAATGCTAATTTGGGCAAAACCTCCAAATCTACCGATATGTACCATGATGTATCACGCTATGTCCTACACGTATCCAATCGTGGACACAAAAATACTAATAAATTATGAATGACACTCCAAAATCACCTAAAAATATTTCTACGAAAATCTAATGGCCTAAACTCAAATTTCCCCCAAATTGGCCATAAAAGGCAATAAAACTATCACAATATGACTCCTAAGAACCTAGTTCTTTATCCTATGGGTAGTCTTTAGCAATGAAAGGGTTACTAACGGTCTAATACATCAATTAGAACAAAAATGGATAGGAAAATAGAAATTTTACCTATTGGAAGATGGATTCTCAATGTATCACCTCCAAATGGACACAAATGAAGGTTGGACACAATCCCTTGCCAAATGCTTCCCTCCAAATCTCCCTCTAGCAATGTCAATCTCCTTAGCCTCCTTTGAAATAAAATATAATAAGATTTGAGAGTGAATTAATTAGGATTTGCTCTCAAATTTGGAAAAAAAATTGGGATGAACTAATTAGGATAGAGAAGGAAACTATTAATGAACTAAAAAGGGTTTTTATATATGCATATAGAGCTGGCCACTCCTCTCTAGGATTAGGGTTAGGTTTTAGAAAATTTGATTTGACTTAAAGGCCCCTCTCACTTCTCTTATGAATAAGATATAATAATCCTTAGGAATGAATATTCTATACTTGAGTCTAATTGGGTTTAATAAGTCTAATCTAGTCATGACGAACTATTGACTTAAGTCAATAGTCTAAACTTATTAACTAAACAAATAATTAATTTAATTAGCTATATCATGAACTAACACAAGGTCATTATTAAGTCAACTAACACTAGTCCATTCTAAACAGACAAACACTAACCAATACAATATAATTAGCAAAAGATAATACGATATAATTAATAAAAATTATCATTAACACAATATTATTATATATAAAAAGACAAAAATATCCTTCCCAAAATTAGGTAGTTATATATATAGTAGGGACCGTGAGAAAAAATTAGGGTTAGTTCTTATAATAGATCTGGGAATCCCATGTTCAGCCCAAACACACAACCCAAGCTCGTTAACAATAGCTCGGTCTACTAAAGAGCTATTGTTGCACTACCTTCCTAATCCTAAATTACGTTTATGGGCTCTTTCTTATTATATGCATGTTCGCCTTTCCATGTTAAGATGTCGAATGTCCCGTTGATCAAAATAAGTTACTGACAACTAGATTGACCGACATCTTTTATCCTTAAGTAGAACCACTCAACTTCATTTATTATGTCAGATATAATCCACCTGCAAGATTTCTTTGACAATCCTTTTGAGCTCCTTAAGGGGACATCATCAACCCGATGTATCGGGACAAGGATTCCTTGTCACGAAATACACCCGGTATAGGGGCACAAGTACGTGGGTACGTCCAGCCTATGCCGTAACATCAGCGGTAGAACGATGTCAAGGTTAATAATACTGTCTAAATATCTCATACAATATATAATGGTACATGTTAATGCTATTCCAACTCCAATTGGAGGATAATATAATAGTATAATTATAATCGATACTCAATCATGATATAAAACTAAAGGAAGATAAAGGCACGATATAAAATAGAAGAAAGAGTCTCAAAGTCACAATACAATACATCCAAGACCAATAGTTTAGATATAACACAAGTCTCAAATAATATATCCATGCCAATGTCTAAAACTAAAATATATACAATATGCTAATGGAAATCTAAGTCGCCTCAGTAGCTAGCACTAAATCCTCGGTTGGCTCATCATCTTGTGGCCCGTAAAAAGTGGGACACATCTTCTCTAACCAATCATCTAGAAAATATATCCAGTCAGGATTGGAGCAAAGTAAAACCCAATAGCAGTTTCAGCTAATTGATAATGACTATAAAAAGAAATAGAAAATATAATACAAGACGAGAAGCAATTAACAACATCATAGTATGGTAGAAGAGACAGATAAACTAGACCAATATGTTATAAATTGATCACGATGAAATAGAATAAAGACAATCAAATAGAATATGGTGAAGAACTGTAACTACACTAAGTATTTGAAATACTAGTTAGATATTTGATCGGCTTGGGTTAAACATTTGTAGAAGCATGAAAAATACGCTGGGAAGAGCTAAGCAGCCTCTTGATGCAGAGCAGCGTAAACAGAGGCCTTCAGAGCCATCAAGCGTACAACAGAGCTTTTTTCGCTAAAATACAGCATGAAGTGTATGCTCAAAAGACCATCCGCGTAAGTGCAGTACGTCCAGCCGCTCCAGCGTAAGACAGAGTTCTTCATCGCCTCCATGGCGTAAAACTCAACCGCTCTCAAAGCAGCGTTAATGCGTACGAGGAACGCTTCGTCTTCCCCAAAATGAACCTGTCAAGTCACGCAGTGAATCTGACCTCTGACTCCTGACAAAAAGTGCTGCACGGCTACCCAAACGACGGCTGGAAACGATGGCAGACCCCTCGGGACGCGCCCCACAGTATGATGGCGGATCTCTGCATTTAATACAGAGGATTTGGTTAAAGCATCACCAAACTGTCGTTTACTGGAGTCCCCTCAGCATAAACCGCTCTTTCGCGTACAAGGGAATACGCCGCCCTATTTTACACAGGCAAACATGAGCTATTTTACGCTCCGCAGCAGGCAAACCGCCTGCCACGTCAAAAGCTGCACCTCGTACGGGACTCGAGGCACGTCTCCCCGTCTAATGGCACAGAGCGGTGACAGTTTCTCTCAAGGCACGTCTCTGCGATGGGTGCACAGAAGGGCTGCAGACCTTCAAAACACGCCTCCGCATTTAATGCATAAGATGGTGGCAAATCCCTGCAAGAGATTCGATTATATCTCCAAAAGCCATAATTTCGACTAAGACGTCCATATCAGCACAGTACGCAGCGGCTTCTACGCCCATTCTAGCACAGTACGCAGCGGCTTATATGCCCATTCAGGATCTGTGCTCATACGGCTTCTACGCCCACTCAGTCTCTACGACCATTCAGTCTCTACGACCACTCGGCTTCTATGCCTGTTCGGCTTCTATGCCTGCTCGGCTTCTATGCCTACTCGGCTTCTATGCCTGTTCGGCTTCTATGCCTATTCGGCTTCTATGCCTACTTGGCTTCTATGCCATGGTGACAGACCTTTGGCTTCTATGCCAACCTCTGCTACACAATGGATACCTACCTACGTGGATTTTACGCCATGATCTTAGTAGCAATTGTACGCGTTGTGTCCCCTTAGTTGGACTCGCGTCACACGCTTATTCAAAAGATCATCTATACGTAGGCATTGTTTACTTTAACCGTTGCGTAAAAGGGTGCTGTACTTTCTACTCCTCGGTTGTTACACCGATGGAGTGGTCACTGTCACCAAAACTCTATAAATAGAGACCCCTATCAATGGGGAACAGGGTCGACAATTTGGTAGATCGAACCAGGTCGGAGAATTGGTAAAGAGAGAGAGAGAGAGAGCACCGGAGCTCAGGCAAAGAGTAGGGATCGACGACTTCGGTATCGTGCATCCACCCTCTTCTGCAACCTTCGAAGCTGCTTCCTATCTCCTACGGCACTTCTTCAATATCGTGTGGTCCAAGGGCTAAAGTGATCGACCGCAGATCAGACACCTATAGCAATATCTACCCAGATTAAATAAATTGTACTCCCACATCCTCGTATAGGATTATATTGTACAAGTTTGTTTGTAAACAAAAGAAGGCGGGTTCCGTGTAAACCCCCATATCGAATACATTCCTATTCTTTTCGTTTAAATAACCACAAACAAGATGGCGACTCTGCTGGGGACATCTTTCTCTTCTAACAAGGAAGCAATTGCTCAATACGATGTGGTATCCGTGGGATCCGTAAAGAAGACACTGGTCGTACAATTCGACCAGTCTGCCTACGAAGGCATGCTTCGGACTGGGGGTGGCTCTCACTCTCTCTCCGTCCAAGACAACAAGAAGCTGCGCAAAGTGTGGATGTCTAAGACATCCTCTACCGTTCCTGTGGACTCTCCGATCTCTCCGACCAATGAGGTGGTAGCATCGCTCCCTCCGTGCCCTGCACGTAAAAATCAGTCTCCCGCTACGCGCGGTACAGACAAAACTTTGGGCAAAGCCTCAGCGCTGACCCAGAAGTATCTGCTGCGCTTTACGCGCAGAAATCAGTCTTCCGCTACGCGTGGTACAGACAAAACTTCGGGCAAAGCCTCTGCGCTGACCCAGAAGTATCTACTGTGCTTTACGCGTAGGAATCAGTCTCCCGCTACGCGCGGTACAGACAAAACTTCGGGCAAAGCCTCAGCGCTAACCCAGAAGTATCCACTGCACTCTACGCGTAGGAATCAGTCTCCCGCTACGCGCGGTACAGACAAAACTTTCGATGGTGCCTCAACGCCAAATCGGAAGTATAGATCATGCTCCACGCGCAAAACAACATCTGACCTCTACGGTAAACCAGATGAGCGCTGTGATCTCCGCGAGGGGAAGCAAACAGGTGAATACTCAGCTTCTCGGCCTTTACGCCAGCAAGAGAACAATCTGCCTACTCTCCGGATTACGCGAGAAGCCGAGGGCCGGCTGAGGATCTCTCCAGCTTTACGCCAGACTGAGCGAATCTCCAGGTTACGCCAGATACAGTCCCGCGACGTAAAACAAGCTCAGATTACGGAAAGACACCCTCCCAGGGGATTATCCGTCGCCCAGATGGCCAACCTGTTGTATACAGGTGGTATAGGGAAAACTGGGGTGCCCAGTCTCCGCGTACCCGCTGATGGGAATAGAAGATACAAGCCTTCGTCTTCCTCTTCGGCAAATCCTCCTGACCTGCGTACCCGTCTCGCCCAAAAAGACAAAGACAGGAGCCATAAACAGGTTTTAGGACCCCTAACGATCAAACGGGGAGAGATCGTATGGGAAGATGCATCAACATCCAATGTCATCATGATGTATGAACCATATAAAGATGATGCCTTTATTGTCCCTCCTACCCACAGCAATCAGCATCCAATAATCTTCAAACACAAGCAGAGCAGTCCGGTTGAACAGGAAGAATTCCGCGAGCTTGAGAGTGGGAAAATGCAAATCCACAGGTATAGCCCACAAGCTTTGAAGATTATACAGAATATGGGTTATGATCTGAAATCAAAGCAAGGCCTCAACTATGGAAAGGGTAGACGAACACCGTTGCAGGGTAATTCTCGCCATCAACAAGCTCTTTTCGGATTGGGATATGCTGCTAATCCCAAAACTTCAAAGTCTAATCCTGTACGACCAGAGACAATTCCTGCTGAATCAGTTTCTACAACCAGGGACCACAGCGTGTCTGGGGGTAACTCGCCTCGACTAAACAAAGCAGCGTCCAAGGCTAGGGGAAGAATGTCCACAGGATCCGAAGATGGCGCAACAACCGCTATCTTTCCGGAAGACCATGAAACTCAGACATTAAAAGCCCCACGACCAAAAGGAACTCTCTTCTTCAAAGAAGATGACATAATTGAAATCTTCAATATATTAAGGAAGGAACGTAAGCTCCAGCTACCGAACATCAGACATCCTGAGAGAGCTGGCGACGTGGATCACCCAGATTATTGTCTCTTCCACCGATACACTCATCACCCCACAAAGGCGTGCTATGTACTAAAAAGGAAAATTTAGGAGACGATCGATGCCAAGGTTATCACTTTGAATCTGTGAATAAGGGCACGGGCCGTACCAATTGGATTCCCATTCCTTTCTTTCATAAAGATTTGGTCCCATCAAGAATTGCCATGTCCATATTACCTCTGAGCAGATATGCGCCTCCTTCCCCGATGGAGTCACAATCACAAAGTTTGTCATGTTCATATTACCTTTGAATAAACTTTCGACCATCAATTATCATGTCCATATTACCTCTGATATCGATTGTCATCTACACTTAACATTCGTACTTAGATTCTAAAGTACGCCAGTAATGTTAAGTCCACAAAAATTGCCATGTCCATATTACCTCTGAGCAGATATGTGCCTCCTTTCCCGATGGAGTCACAATCACAAAGTTTGTCATATTCATATTACCTCTGAATAAACTTTCGACAATCAATTATCATATCCATATTACCTCTGATATCAATTGTCATCTACACTTAACATTCGTACTTAGATTCTAAAGTACGCCAGTAATGTTAAGTCCACAAAAAATTGCCATGTCCATATTACCTCTGAGCAGATATGCGCCTCCTTCCCCGATGGAGTCACAATCACAAAGTTTGTCATGTTCATATTACCTCTGAATAAACTTTCGACCATCAATTATCATGTCCATATTACCTCTGATATCGATTTTCATCTACACTTAACATTTGTACTTAGATTCTAAAGTACGCCAGTAATGTTAAGTCCACAAAAATTGCCATGTCCCTATCACCTCTGAGCAAGTATGGAATCCATGTCCCGTGACGAGGTAGGACCCATAGCACAAGAATTCTTGGCTGCTATAAACTCCTACCATCCATATGTCTGGGAAGCAGCGTCATCGTCTAACATCATCACGACGTATGGACCCCATGAGGATTCTATCTTCGTTGTCCCGCCTAGCTGTAGCAGTCAGCGCCCCATATTCTTCGGTCGCATGCGCAGTCAACCTGCCAGCCTGGAAGACCCTTTCGATGACGATACTGGGAAAATGTAGATTCACCGATACAGCCCGCAGGCATTAAGGATCATGCAAAACATGGGCTATGACTTGAAGCAGAAGTCAGGCCTCAACTACGGAAGAGGCAGACGAACGCCGCCGCGCGGCAACCCCCGCTATCGTCAAACTCGTTTCGGGTTAGGGTATGCCACCTCCCTTACGACTTCCAAGTCGGATGAGGACATCTTTTTCTTCTCCCAGGACGGCCCGTCACCCCCCGACTCACCTGATGCTCTCGGACAAACGCTATCAGTAAATATGGTGGTGACAGATTCCCAGAAGCAGATGAACAGGATTCTGAGCCATTTGAGAATGACTCTTGGGCTCAACAAATGGATACATAGTGGGAATTCCGCTTCGAGCAAAGAGAACCTCCCACCAAAGATGAAGTTATCCAAATCGATGTTGGGGGTGAACTTTCACCAAAACCGATATTTATCAGTGACAATCTTCCCCCAGCTGAAAGGGGAGAAATCATACAGCTGATAAAGGAATACGTCGACGTCTTTGCATGGGATTATGGGGACATGCCGGGCCTTGACCCAAAGGTGGCTACTCATAAGCTTAATATATTGACCGATTCAAAGCCTATGAAGCAGCACCAACGCCGGTTCTGCCCGGACATGATGGACGCCATTGAAGCTGAAGTCAAGAAGCTGATAGCATGTGGTTTCATCCGGGAGGAACAACATCCCGACTGGGTCGCCAATGTTGTCCCAGTCATGAAGAAAAATGGGAAGGTACGTATCTGCATCGATTATCGAGATCTGAATGCGGCCTGCCCCAAGGATGAATTCCCTCTTCCCATCACGGACATCATGATCGACAACACCTGCGGCTTTGAACGCATGTCTTTCATGGACGGGTTCTCCAGGTACAATCAGATCAAGATGCATCCTGAAGACGAGAAGCACACTGCCTTCCGCACCCCATTGGGAGTATATTGCTACACAGTCATGCCCTTCGGATTAAAGATTGTCGGGGCTACATACCAACGGGCTATGAGCAGCATATTCCATGAACATTTACGCAAAACAGTAGAATGTTACGTGGATGACATAGCCGTCAAGAGCCGCCTCAAGGATGATCACATTCAAGACTTAAGGACGGTAATCGAGTTAATGCGCCAACATCAACTCAAGATGACCCTACGAAGTCCTTTCTGGGTGTATCTAGTGGCAAAATCCTGGGATTTGTCATCACCGCCAAAGGCATCCAGGTGGACCCTGACAAAGTCCAGGCCATCGTAGAAATGCGACCGCCCCACAATCTGAGGGAACTCCGGGGATTTCAAGGCCGTCTGGCTTATATCCGGAGGTTCATATCCAACCTCTCAGGAAGATGTCAGCCCTTTTCGCATCTCATGAAGAAAGGTGTATCCTTTGTGTGGGACAAAACCTGTCAGCAAGCATTCAGGGATATCAAACGCTACCTCACCAGTCCGCCAGTTCTTGTGCCTCCCGTTATGGGAAAATCGTTCTTGCTGTACGTCCGAGCAATGGATCATTCGCTAGGAGCTCTTCTAGCACAGAAGAACGATGTAGGGCATGAACAGGCTATCTACTACCTTAGCAGGATGATGGTCGAAGCCGAACACCGGTACAACCCAGTGGAGAAAGAATGCTTGGCTCTGATGTTCGCTATCCAAAAGATGCGGCACTACATCACCGGCCAGACTATCCACATCATCTCCAGGATTAACCCTCTTCGAGTACTGATGAGCAAGCCGAGCGTTCTTAATTCCCGACTCGCAACTTGGGCGATGTTGTTAACACCATATGACATGGTATACGTACCGCAGAAGTCCATCAAAGGCCAAGCGCTGGCCGACTTCCTAGATGCTCATCCGATCCCGGAGACATCCAAATTATACGAAGACATTCCCGACGAAGTTGCAGAATGTAATTCCGCAATGGAAGGTGACGCATGGCAACTGTTCTTCGACGGCGCCTCCAGAACCGGTCCTAAAGGAAATATCGTTTCAGGAGTAGGAGTCGTCCTGGTCACCCCTGATCAGCTCGTCATCTACCGAGCATATTCTCTGAGCGAGCCCTGCTCCAACAATGTGGCGGAGTACAACGCTCTACTAATAGGGCTCCAAGTTGCTAAAGAGCTGGGGGTAGAGTCCCTGGAAGCTTTTGGTGATTCTTTGCTTATCGTCAATCAAGTCAGAGGAATATATGAAGTCCGGAATCCAGACCTCATCCCCTATCACCAAGCGACGGTCGAGATAGCCATGACATTTAAAGGATTCTTCCTAGAGCATGTCCCTCGATCCCAGAATCTGAAAGCTGATGCCCTAGCCAGTCTAGCGGCGGATTTAGCTACTCCTTTAAGAAGGCAGAATTTGGTGATCCTTCTTAACAGAGATTTATTCTGCGTGAAGAACAACCTCCACATAGAACGCAGCCACGCTGTAAACACAGATCCCCTTGGAAGAGACTGGAGGAGTCCCTTTATAGATTTCGTTGCATACGGAATCTTGCCAGAAGCCCCAGAGAAGCAGTATCCGTCAAGAGACGATCATTACGCTTCTACTTCGATGCATCTTCACAAAGTCTATATCGTCGGACTTACGATGGACTGCTATTAAGATGCCTCTCAGACGATGAAGCACAGCAGGTTATCCAGGAAGCTCACGATGGCGTATACGGAGCACATCAGCCCGGTCCTAAGCTACAGGATCGTATCAGGAGCATGGGCTATTACTGGCCTACTATGATCACAGACGCGATCAGCTATGCAAGACAATGCAGAGCCTGTCAGGTTCATGCAGACTTCATACACCAACCGTCTGAATATCTACATCCTACGGTTGCATCCTGGCCCTTTGAAGCATGGGGTATGGATATCGTTGGTCCCATTTACCCGTCTTCCTCCAGAGGCCACCGGTTCATACTGGCCATCACGGATTACTTCTTCAAATGGGAAGAGGCGATCCCTCTGGCTGAGGTAAAGGCGTCTGACGTAATCAGCTTCATCAAGCACCACGTCATTTATCGCTTCGGGGTACCCCGGAGGATAATTCATGATAATGGGCCTCAGTTCATCAGCCAAGCGTTTCATCGATTTTGCGATAAAAATCGGATACACAATATTGCCTCTACGGCATATTATCCAGCTGCTAATGGTTTGGCGAAAGCTTTCAACAAAACCATTATCAAACTCTTGAAGAAATTCGTCTCTTCAAACAAAAGAGACTGGAACGAGAAGTTAGGCGAATGTCTCTGGGCATACCGCACAACGGTACGAACACCGACAGGTTGTACCCCCTTTTTACTAGTCTACGGGAGCGAAGCAGTTCTTCCCATCGAAATCCAGATCCCGTCGCTCAGGATAGTCATGACTAGTGAGCTGACTCGAGAAAAGAATGACCTGTTAAGGCTCCAAGAGCTGGAAGGATTAGACGAGAAACGCCTCCAAGCTCAACAGCGCATCGTGCTCTACCAAACACGCATTTCCAAAGCTTTCAATCGTAAAGTAAAGGAAAGAGTGTTCAAAGTTGGCGAGCTAGTCCTAGCCGTAAGAAGGCCGATGATTCTTACTCACAAGAGTAAAGACAAATTCCAGCCCAAGTGGGAAGGCCCTTATGTGATCGAGACAACGTTCTCGAATGGCGCTTACAGGTTAGCCCAGCCTAATGGAGACATGTTAATGGCTCCTATCAACGGCAAATTCCTGAAAAGGTACTATGCTTAAACTCCCCTGCTCGGGTGGAATATAGCAAGGATCTCATATTCTAACAAGACTACTCCCAAAAAAAAACTAGTTGGGTCATATCCTATCATGTCTGTACGACCTCTTAATAGGTATGTCCTGCTAAGAAGCTTATCGAGAGTCTATCATGTCCATACTACCTCTGATATTACTCTCGCCTAAAGAAAAGGATTATGCAACTGTCATTTACATTCCGAAATGACGGGTCCACAAAAAGTCAGAAAAGAGTCGTCTTTATTTATTCCCAAAAAAAAAGGAGACAGAATTACATCTGGGCAAGCAAAAAAGGAAAGGATACATCATGATGGCGGAGTAGTCAGATTGCGAATCAGCCGCTCCAGTGCAGCTATCCTGTCATTCCTAAGAACCAAGGCATCGGCGCCAGCCTGCTCCAACCGTGCCTCGGGAGTGTTCGTAAGGGTTAGATCAGCCTTTGCCCGAAGACAGCCCGCACGAGCAGCTTCTGCAAGGTCCAAATCCTGCCGCGCTGCGCTCAAACGACCAGCTGCTACCTCTAGACCCGCCAACGATTGAGAAGCCCACTCCTCAGCCCGAGCGAGTTTTTCCTTCAGCTTGGAGGCCCTCGCTGCGTTCCCTTCATGCTCGGTGCGACACTGTGTCTCAACGGCAAGAGCCTCTTCTACGACAGCTTTTCTCCTATCTATCTCCAGCTTATGCCTCTGGATGGAGTTGTCTAGGCTTTCCAGCTTTGTAGCAAGCCGCGCAGTCATGAGGTCGAACCGAGCCTGGACATCAGCATCGAGGCTGCCCCGAGTTAGCTGCAAGTATTCAGTAATGGGTTCCTCTAACCCATTAACCACCGCCTCCAGAGCGTCAGCTGCCCCAGGATCACCGAGCTCCCTGATGACCACGATCGAAGCAAGAGAAGTCTTCTTCAGGCACTTAAAATCTAGACTCTTCGCTAACCCCATTGATATCATCGTCTTCAAACCGGTGTAGAAGAGGCTGGTATGTTGCTCGGTCAACGCAACTAGGTCCGACTGGACGCCGGGAGTGGCCGCAATATCAGCAAGTCCCTCTCCAGGGATAATTGCAGACGAGGTGGCCACAGCCGTCGCATCGACGCATGGCACGATCGAAGAAGGTGCGGCAACGACGATCGAAGTCATCACCACGCTCACAAGAGGCAAGGTCACGACGACGGGTTCATCCTCCTCTTGAGGTGACGAAACAACTCCGGGCGTACTAGCCCCCGAAGCTACTTCCTCATCAAAGTCGAACGCCTCTATATCATCGTCTGGAGCCCGAGTGGAGCCAGAATGCGCTTCAACACTATACTCCCCGTGGGCGCTATCCCCTGAAAAGAGGACAAGAAAGTTAATATCAGTATGATGATAATCTTTCTAAAGAGAGACATGAAGATGACATTTACCCGGAGCCAACGGCATATACGACGCATCTGCACTCGAGGTAGCTAAACCACGCCTTAATGACGCAATACGAATCGTCATGCCTGGAGAAGGAGGTGGGCCGACTGACATCGCCGAGAGTTCTGACAAGCCCTTACCAAGACACGGTCGAGGTTCATTAGCTGGAATCTTGCCAGGCACGCTCGTTGACACAACGGGAGTTTTACCCGTTGCTGACCTCGGGAAAGATTCTCCCATCTGCCTCGGCCACACAGGCAAACTCGCTCCGCTACCTGGAGCAGCAGCCATGACAGTGACCTCTAGCGAGGATTCTCCGGCGCCGCCGGCCGGAACTGTAGAAGGTCCCTCTCTAAAAGGCGAGGAACCTCCAGCCAAAGAATCATCCCTGATATAGGAAGAGGCAGGCTCACTCCCGGGAGCCTCAACACCAAGAATGCGGAGAGGACGAGTGACCGTCTCCTTCCTTCTCTTACGAAGAGAAACTTCCTTCGGAGCAGAAGCCCGTCGCTTCCTAGAAGAGAATACCAAAGCCTCCGCAGGCGGAGGCACTTCGCACCTCGGCACCGACACCAGAGGCTCATCCGGAGTACCAGACTCCTCGCCCTCATCCGAAGAAACCGAGGGGATGTCAACTCTTCCCCCAGGCTTGGGAGAAGACACCCTGAAGCTTCCACGCGTGTCAAAATCACGATGGAAGGTGTTAATCGCCACATAAAACTGGGCGTAATAATGGAGAATGCGGAGCTCCGTGGAGGTTGTAACGACCGGCACGATAAAGCTTGCCCCCTTACAACCCATGAGGAAATATTGCCACCCTCTAGCTCCATCAATGAGTCCGCCCCTGGACATGAAGCTGGTAACGGCATTGCCCACGTGCAACTGATCGTACCCAAACTACCTGGCAAACCGACTAGGCAAGTAGGGCTCAAAAAAGCAGTGATCTTCGCTCTTGTACAGCAGATGAGAGGGCCTAATACAGACCAACCAGTTAAAAGCTTCCTGGGAAAGGTCGGTCTTCTCTCCACCTGAATCCTCAAGCCGCACCCCTGATTGATTGTGATGTACGGGGGGGGGACAATACAGAGAATCTTCCAGCCATGGCTGAGGTTCAACACCAACCGACAGTCTAAGACTGTATTCACATTCCAGGAGGAATCCTTGTAATTCAGCAAGAATGTACCCCCCGAGCTGCTACCGGAGCCAGGAGATATCACCCGGGGATTGTGGAGGATTAACCATCCTATCAAGTATAGGTATGGTAATTCCACCCTGGGAAAACTCTCACGCCGAGCTTCGTCGACGAGCAACCCATCAGTTATAGTTCTCAGGCCAGCCTGTATACGTCATACCATGGCGGGAAGCAAGCCCAGTCTTGCCCCAAACACCAGGCGCACTGCCGGCCACAGGATATTCTGGTGAATACGGTCCGCGGATGCTGTGCCGGGCACTACTACTCGACGCAGCCATATGGAGAGGAAACCAGCCAACTGGGCATCCTTAGACAGAGGCCGGCGACAGCGCCTCAAGTAACTACAGGCCTTAGTGCCTTCGGGGTACTTTCCTACCCCCTCGACGAGAATCTGATCCGGAGCTGCGGCCTCCTCCATAAGACCCTCGACGACCAGGGCGCTAAGCACGCCCAAACAATTCACGGGCTCATTTTTGCCCCCCGAGGCTTTCTCCGACTTGGCAGCCCTAACTCGGTGAAAGAAGAGGTAGGACATCCACTTGGTGGTATAAGCCAAATCAGAAGGCTCGTTATAAAAAGCGGTGCACGCGAAGTATTGACACATCAGCTCCTGATATACTTCCGCCACCCGAGGGTCCAAATCCCCCAACTCCGGGTTGGTGGGAACGTACTCTTCATAAGGGGTATCCCCCATCGGCAGTCTCAAGACAACTGCCATCTCGTGGAGCGCCAATCCCAACTCCCCCAGTGGAGTGGCAAAGGTCCCAGTGAGCGGAATGTACCGCTCCATCAGCGCCAGGAACAAGTTAGGGTTCGGAGGCAACCCGACGCTCGTCGCACTCACAGCGGCATATAGTCCAATAACCTCCAGCTCTCTCCGGAAGTGCTTCAAGGCCCAGTCAACCAGGCATGTCCATCGGGAGTTTGTTGGGGCAATCCACCCATTACACCGAGGATTCTCCTTGGGAAATACCCCACCTCATCCCATGAAGTCGTTGCAGAAGGTCGGCAATTGAACCGGCTGGATCACCGAGCTGTCTTCACTTGGGACACTACCCGGGCACAGTCCCCGTAACAACGTCACAAAGTCGGAAGGGCGATTGACAAACGACCCTCGGTCAGCTCCTTTGAGATGAAAGATCTTCCCCGGCTTACCGTGAAGATCAGGAGTCAGCATCCACGACATCTTCCTGGGATGCGTCGCATGGAAGAAGGCCGAGATGGGATAATCCCTCGGCATTATTGGCAAATACAAAACCAAATTCCCGGCAGGGAAAACCCAGGGCTCCCTCTTGGGCCTCATCTGGGACTGTTTGTCAATCATGTCCCCAAAGAGGAAAGCCGGCTTTATGTACTGCTCCCCGTCTACGTAGGTCAGGGGCTCGCCATTAATCATGCTCAGCAGCGTCCGTTCCCTGAACCGATATCAGAAATCCCCTTCCCTCAGGATACTGGGGTCCGGAGATGGGAAATGCCACGTGGGACAGATCCTCCAGGTAGTTCGAGTGCAGCATCCAAGCAGCGGAGCCCATCACCTCGGCCAGTGGAGACTCACCCAAATCAACTGCAAAAGTGCAAGGAAAATATGTCACTACAAGTCTTGCACGAACATGCAGACCGAAGAAACGACAGTCTGTGCTCTACGCAGGAGTATGCAAATCTGGCTATCTTATGCCGGCAGTCCTCCCGACAAACGTAAAACTCAAAATTTACGATATACACCAATTTTTGGTAGCCAGAGCTTTTACGCTCAAAACTACAAAAATGTGGAGTCTTTACGCTGGCACATTAGAAATGTGGGCGTAAAAGATGAAAACGCCTCCGTGCATCAACTTCCTCCAAAGAGGCTATCAGCACAGAATACGACCTAGCGCGGTCACGTTCAACGTGTGCGAAAGATTTTTTTTCGTCGTTTTTGTCACCCCAAATGCTCTACCTCTAAGGCCGGGTGCGCTACTCGTCGGTGGGATACTTTGCTCGGAAGGAAGTTCGCCTTGCCCGACCAGAGACTCCCTCGTTGGGGCAGAAAAATGAGAGGAAGAACCTATGCTCTTTTCCTTAGCGGAGGGGGTTTGTTTCGGCGCCATTTCTGAAGACTCGAAGTGCTCGGAGAAGGAACGAAGAAAAACTTGAAACAGTCGAAAGCTCTCTTTCGCAGAAGACAGATAAAAAAATTTTCTCTCAAAAAACTTGGGGTATATATAGTCCGGGTCGACTCCTCGAATCCTCGGACGAACTCCTCGAGACCCTAACCAAATCTCGCAAATTAAATGATGGGTTATGATTGGATGCTACGTCAGCCCACTACCCTTGGAAGACGGGCAGTCAGCGAATTGGAAAGGTTTTTCGTGCAAAACGGTTCAGCGGGTTCTACGCTAAAGGAGCTTTCTACGCTCGACAGCAACGGATCTCCGATTTTACGCTCGCAAGCTACAAGTCTATGGTTTTATGCCCGGATGCCTTTGTGCTCGGTAGCTTTTATGCTCGAGAGGCCACAAACCTACGAATTTACGCTCAGCAGATACCAAATCAACGATCTCACGCTTGGTGGCGCTTAGTTTACGCTCAGAGGCAACAGATCCGCAAACTTCACGCTCGAAGAAAATTTCTTTTCATGAGCTACAAATCAAACAGTTCTACGCTAAAGGAGCTTTCTACGCTCGACGGCTACGAATCTACAGCTTTACGTTCGACAGCTATAAGTCTATGGTTTTATGCCCGGATGCCTTTGTGCTCGGTAGCTTTTATGCTCGAGAGGCTACAAACCTACGACTTCACGCTCAGGAACCACAAGTCTACGATTCCGCGCTCGATGGTGTTTTACGCCCAGAGGTTACAGACTGATGATTTCGCGCTCCACGACTTTCCGCATATTCGAAACAGTCCCCAAAGCGGTCAATTGTAAAGAGTTCACACAAAAGATACTCGTTCTTGACCCAAAGCATCCCAAGTACCCGAAGCATACAAGAGTTCAAACATTGAGAAATTACTCTTCTCGGGTCCAAAATTTGAGGTTCATCCAGACTCCAGTCTGAATATCTCGTCTATCAAAAGATGGCAACTCAGTTAGACATCCATTTCTCGACCCTGTTCCAAGGGATTTCTCAGGAAGTCATTCTTGAAGACGAAGTCTGAACAAAAAAAATTTGTTTATCAGAAGTTCAGAGCTCTACGTGGTCCCTCAGTCCTAACAACAGGACAGTTCTAAAATGTTCAAAATGCTCTACAGCGTTTTATAGACTATTCGCTATGCGTAAAGGACAGGACCTAGCACTCTTTCTACAGAGTCGGCATAAAGATTCAGACGTGTTGAAGCTACACATATTCAGACTTCACAGCAACGTATGGCAAGATGATCATATGAAGAAGCAAGACGATTTTATTAAAAGATCAAAGTCATAATTACATATGAGGGAAATCCAATCTACAAGGGTTTTCTTTTCATTTTTAGGATTACATCTGAGGGAAACTCCATCTACAAAAGGAGATACCCCCTCGTCATCTGAAGATCACACCCGGAGTCTATTCTGACAGGTTCTCGCACGGGTGGAGGTTTTTTTCTTCCAAGGAAATTATCACCGGCGGGCACGACAGAGTTGGGGCTCGCATAGACTATGCAGATCCTATGCTCCATGCACCGATCAAGCCGGGACAGAGCGAGTCTGTCTGACTCTCGTCACCGGAGGCAAAGGGAGAAGACAGCACTTGTAAGCTGTGTGGTTAAAGATGACCCTTCCTCTCTCCTGCAGCAGCGCCATACAAAGTTGCTGATTATCTCGAGCAAGGGAGGCTAAGATATCCTTCCATGATCCATCGTTGCAGTGGACATTTGCTCGAAGACGCCGTCTTTTTTGGCTCCCTACATGCTGGAAGAACATGATCTCCTTCTTTCTCAGGTTGACCCGACGAACTCCGGCGATCATCTCTGCATAGTGATGGGAATGTGGTGAGAACAGGTTCACCCCCCCAGCCTTTTTATAGGCAAAAGAGATCACAACGGTCCTCAATAAATTCGCCATAAAGTCTGCATCGACCGTTTCAGTGCTCCATTCAGAAATATTTCGAGTTACGAGGGGCCGTTCATGCTTCATTCAAAGCGTTTCAAATTTCGAGGAATTTAAAAGCTTTAAAGGGGGTCTTGTAGAAGCATAAAAAATACGCTGGGAAGAGCTACGCAGCCTCTTGATGCAGAGCAGCGTAAACAGAGGCCTTCAGAGCCATCAAGCGTACAACAGAGCTTTTTCTGCTAAAACACAGCATAAAGTGTATGCTCAAAGGACCATCCGCGTAAGTGCAGTACGTCCATGCTGCTCCAGCGTAAGACAGAGTTCTTCATCGCCTCCATGGCGTAAAACTCAACCGCTCTCAAAGCAGCATTAATGCGTACGAGGAACGCTTCGTCTTCCCCGATATGAACCTGTCAAGTCACGCAGTAAATCTGACCTCTGACTCCTGACAAAAAGTGCTGCACGGCTACCCAGACGACGGCTGGAAACGATGGAAGACCCCTCGGGACGCGCCCCACAGTATGATGGCGGATCTCTGCATTTAATGCAGAGGATTTGGTTAAAGCATCACCAAACCGTCGTTTACTGGAGTCCCCTCAGCATAAACCACTCTTTCGCGTACAAGGGAATACGCCGCCCTGTTTTACACAGGCAAACATGAGCTGTTTTACGCTCCGCAGCAGGTAAACCGCCTGCCACATCAAAAGCTGTACCTCGTACGGGACTCGAGGCACGTCTCCACGTCTAATTGCACAGAGCGGTGACAGTTTCTCTCAAGGCACGTCTCTGCGACGGGTGCACAGAAGGGCTGCAAACCTTCAAAACACGGCTCCGTATTTAATGCATAAGATGGTGGCAAATCCCTGCAAGAGATTCGATTATATCTCCAAAAGCCGTAATTTCGGCTAAGACATCCACATCAGCACGGTACGCAGCGGCTTCTACGCCCACTCAGTCTCTACGACTATTCAGTCTCTACGACCACTCGGCTTCTATGCCTGTTCGGCTTCTATGCCTGCTCGACTTCTATGCCTACTCGGCTTCTATGCCTGTTCGGCTTCTATGCCTGCTCAACTTCTATGCCTACTCGGCTTCTATGCCTGTTCAGCTTCTATGCCTATTCAGCTTCTATGCCTACTTGGCTTCTATGCCATGGTGACAGACATTTGGCTTCTATGCCATGGTGACAGACATTTGGCTTCTATGCCAACCTCTGCTACACAATGGATACCTACCTACGTGGCTTTTACGCCGTGATCTTAGTAGCAATTGTACGTGTTGTGTCCCCTTAGTTGGACCCATGTCACACGCTCATTCAAAAGATTATCTATACGTAGGCATTGGTTACTTTAACCGTTGTGTAAAAGGATGCTGTACTTTCCACTCCTCGGTTGTTATACCGATGGAGTGGTCACTGTCATCAAAACTCTATAAATAGAGACCCCTATCAATGGGGAACAAGGTCGACAATTTGGTAGATCGAACCAGGTCGGAGAATTGGTAAAGAGAGAGAGAGAAAGAGAGAGCACCCGGAGCTCAGGCAAAGAGTAGGGATCGACGACTTCGGCATCGTGCATCCACCCTCTTCTGCAACCTTCGAAGCTGCTTCCTGTCTCCTACGGTACTTCTTCAACATCGTGTGATCCAAGGGCTAAAGTGATCGACCGCAGATCAGACATCTATAGCAATATCTACCCAGATTAAATAAATTGTACTCCCACATCCTCGTATAGGATTACATTGTACAAGTTTGTTTGTAAACAAAAGAAGGCGGGTTCCGTGTAAACCTCCATATCGAATACATTCCTATTCTTTTCGTTTAAATAACCACAAACAACATTGTCTACTTAAATGTAAGATAAACATTGTCTAACTTAAATATTGAACATTAAACATTGTATGGGCTTTGATCACATATCTAGCTAATACTTTCCCTTTTCCCCGACAAGTACAATGGATCCAACCATGACATGTTTGTAGAAGCATGAAATATGTTGGGGAATTATCCGCGTATTTTACAGTCAAAACACCCAACATACATGAAGTCCCTTCCTGCGTAAAACAGAGCTTCAAGGTTGTTTGGTGTAAAATAGGGCTTCAGAGCTGTCTGCATAAAACAGAACTTCAAGGTTGTTTGGCGTAAAATAGAGCTTCAGAGCTTTCCGCATAAAACAGAGCTTCAAGGTTAATTGGCGTAAAATAGGGCTTCAGAGCTGTCTGCGTAAAACAGAGCTTCAAGGTTGTTTGGCGTAAAATAGGGCTTCAGAGCTGTCCGTAAAAAACAGAGCTTCAAGGTTGTTTGGCGTAAAATAGGGCTTCAGAGTTGTCTGCATAAAACAGAGCTTCAAGGTTGTTTGGCGTAAAATAGGGCTTCAGAGCTATCCGCATAAAATAGAACTTCAAGGCTGTTCTACGTAAAAGGTTGCTATACATTCCTGCGTAAAGTTTAAAATACGTTGTTTTTAATATAGCGTAAAGTTGTACGAGGAACTCTTCGTATTCCTCAGATAAATTTGTCAGTCAAATCAGTGAACCTGACATTTGACAAAAGTATTGCACGATAATCGAGAGAACGGCTGTGATGATAATTTTGCACAGAGACCCAGGTTGTCATTTTGTGACATATTTTTGATACAAGTCATTTTTACACATTCAAAGGAAGAAAATGGAGTCTTCTGAATACGCTGCCTATTCTATATTGACAGAAATAAGTTTTTATGCTCAAGACAAGAAAAAATCAGACGCCATGTCAAAAGCAGTTTCTTGTACAAAGCTCGAGGCATATCTCTACATTTTATGCACAAGATTGAGGCAAATCTCTGCATTTAATGCACGAGATTTTGTTCTATTTTTTAAATTTTGTCATGACTGGGAAAGCTAAGACTGTGACTAATACGCTCACATCACCATCCTTGTATTTTACGCCAACCTGGCTATTTTTAACTATAGGAGTACGCCGTATGCTATCTCCTCGAAATATGCCAACTCGATTATATTTGCAAAGGTACGTTGATAAGGCTACTTAGCCCAGAGTACGCTCAAGACCTCAGTCGTGAAGGATAATTGGCTATTTTACGCTGGTTATCTATTATTCATGAATCATCAAGTCTTACACAGGGGCAGTTACCTACATGGCTTGCATGCCATGATCTTCGAGAAGTAGTTATATGCGTTACCTTATAAAGGGATACGTGTTATACGCAGATTCAGAAGATTATTTGAACGTGGGTAGCAGTTATCATAACTGCAGCGTAAAGGAGGCAATCTTCTTCACAGTTTGGCCTTTTACGCCAACAAGACAGTCATTTGGCTTTTATGCCAACTAGGTAGTTATTTGATTGATCTCTATAAATAGAGACCCCCGGTCACAGGGTAAAAGGGGGGATTGGTTTTGGCTGACAACTTTGGCAACAAGAATTCGATCCTACTTGCAACTTTTCTTTGGCCGGCTTTTGCCTTCAGTTCAGAGAAAGTTTGAAGCTTCTTCTACAATACTTCTTCATCATCGTGTAGTCCAAGAAACAAAGTGATCGACTGCAGATCAGACTTCCATAGCAATACTTTCCCAGAATCATTTTATTGTACTTAATATCCTCGTATAGGATTATTTGTACATTTCTCTTTTCTTGTTTGTAAGCAAAAGTTTCGTATAAACTTTGTTTATCCAAACAAAATGGCAACCCTGCTGGGAAAAAAAGAATCATTTTATTGTACTTAATATCCTCGTATAGGATTATTTGTACATTTCTTTTTTCTTGTTTGTAAGCAAAAGTTTCGTATAAACCTTTGTTTATCCAAACAAAATGGCGACTCTGCTGAGAAAAAAGAATCATTTTATTGTACTTAATATCCTCGTATAGGATTATTTGTACTTTTCTCTTTTCTCGTTTGTAAGCAAAAGTTTCGTATAAACCTTTGTTTATCCAAACAAAATGGCGACTCTGCTGGGGAAAAAAGAATTATTTTATTGTACTTAATATCCTCGTATGGGATTATTTGTACATTTCTCTTTTCTCGTTTGTAAGAAAAAGGTTCGTATAAACATTGTTTATCCAAACAAAATGGCGACTCTGCTGGGGACGACTTTCTCCTCTGACGAGAAAGCAATTGCTCAACACGATGTTGTATCCATCGGATCGACGAAGAAGACTTTGGTCGTCCAGTTCGACCAATCTGCCTATGAAGACATACTTCATGCATGGGGTAGTTCTCATTCCTCCTCTGTCCATAAAAATAGGAAGCTGCGTAAAATGTGGATGCCTAAGACGTCTTCTACCCTTCTTACAAGTTTTCATTCACTGATCAACAAAGTTGTGACAACACAGCCAACACGCCCTGTGCGTAAAACTTTGTCTCCCGTCTGTGACGTGGTAGAAAAAACTTGTGGTAATGCCTCAGTGCCAATCCAGAAGTCTCAAACACGCCCTGTGCGTAAGCCTTCGTCTCCCGTCTGTGACGTGGTAGACAAAACTTCTCGCAAGGCCTTAGTGCCAATCCAGATATTTCAAACACGCCCTGCGCGTAAAATTATATCTCCCATCTATGATGAGGCAAATGTACCCTTTGATAACATCAAAGGAAAACAAGTAACGAATCCTTCAACCTTTAAGCTTTTACGCCCACAAGAGAAGAAAGTTCCCACTTTACAGATTATGCATAACGCTGAAAGCCATTTGAAGATTTTCCCTGTTTTACGCGAACCTATATAAAAATCTAAATTACGCCAGGATAGGTCTGTCCGCGTAAAGAAGACTCGTTTCACGGGAAGATACACTCCTTAGACAGATGATGGATCATATTCTACTCATATGGGTGAACTGTTGTATTCCTATGGCAGAGAAAGGGTTATGGTTCCTAATCTATACATTCCTACTGATATAAAAAGGCAGAATAAGCCTTCTTCTTCTTCTGGTAATCTCCCTGATTTACATGATTTCTTAATCCAAAAATGCAAAGAAGGGAATCTCCTAATATGCCTATCACACCCCCTAGAGAACATTGTTGTAATAGTCATAAGGTTGTAATTAACTGTTGCTGTTCTAAAGCAAAACGGTCAGTGTTCAACCGATTAAACTATTCGTTGTCATTACAGGAAGAAGAACAAATATTTGCTTCAGTAAACATGGCTTCGCATATTCCTAGAGGAAGGTCGAGTTCAAGACGTCGTCCCTCCAGAACTCCAAACCAAAGAAATTTTTTTCGAAACACTCGCTCGAGGTCACGACAATCAGCTTCATATTCTTCAGATTCCGACACTGGGAGTCGCCAGTTTTTTGAATCAGATGCTGAAAGTATATATTCAATCTCTACAGAGATCTATACTAATCCCTCAGTAGCATCTAGAAAAATGGGAGTTTATGCTGTTGGAGACGAACATGAAGAAGCTTTCCCATCAGAAAGTACTGAATAGCACATCACTGTATTAGAAACATCACTTAAAGAAATGCATACCATGATGGAGAGTATGCACCAAATGATGGTGGCTCAACATACAACTGCAATAGCTCAAACACCAAGTTCTTCCTGGAGTCTCCAGCGGCAAATTCTTGGATTTCGTCATCACTTCCCGGGGTATTCACATAGACCCCGACAAGACCAAGGCCATCCAGGAGATGAATCCGTCAAGGAACCTCTGGAAACTCTGCGGCCTTCAAGAGAGGTTGGCATACATCATGAGGTTCATATCAAAACTCTCCATACGTTGTCGGCCGTTCACAAAGCTCATAAAGAAAGGTGTCTCCTTTGTTTGGAATGAAGAGTGCCAACGAGCGTTCGATCAACATCAAAGACTACCTATCAAACCCTCCTATAGTGGTGGCCCCGGTCATGGGAAAGTCATTTTTGCTCTATGTACGTGCGATAGATCACTCTCTCGGTACCCTGTTAGTCCAGAATAGTGATGCAGGCCACGAGAAGGCCATATACTACCTCAGCCGGATGATGGTCGGCCCAAAGCATAGGTATACCGCTGTTGAGAAGGAGTGCCTTGCTCTGGTATTCGTTATCAAAAAAACTTGACATTACATGACTGGACAGACCATTCATGTAATCTCACGAGTCAACCCCCTCAGGGTCCTCATGATCAAACCTGGGACACTCAGTTCCCGCTTGGCTACCTGGGCAATACTATTATCCCCATATGATATGGTGTTCGTCCTACAGAAGGTCACCAAGGGTCAAGCATTGGCCGACTTTCTGGCAACCCACCTGGGGTCAGAAATCTCAAAGCTATATGAAGAAATTTCAGCCAAAGTGGTAGACGCCAACGTCACTTCACACGAAGCTGTCTGGCGAATGTTCTTTGACGGTGCTTCAAGATCAGGGCCCAAAGGCGGCATCATCGATGGGGTCAGGATAGTGATGATCTTCCCATACGGCCTCGTCATCAATCGTACGTACTCCCTCACGGAGCTATGCTCCAATAATGTGGCAGAGAATAACACCCTAATCATCAGACTCCAGCTCGTTAAGAAAGTTGGAGTAGAGTACTTGGAGGCCTACGACGATTCTCAGCTAATCGTCAATTAGGTCCAGGGAGTATATAAAGTCCGAAACGAAGACTTAATCCCCTACCACCAAACTGCACTTAGTATTATCGCAACATTCGAGATGTTCTTTATTTAGCATGTCCCTCGGTTGCAAAACATCGAGGCTGACGTCTTAGCCGAACTCGCTGATTCCTGGGCGGTACCAAACAACAACCATCAGCTAATCGATGTGATCGACCAAGAGCTGGTCTGTCCCAAGAACAACCTATGCATGTGCCTCATCTATGCAGCGGAGATTGATACCGATACTCAGGATTGGAGTTTTCCATTCATTGACTATACAATCGATGGAATTCTCTATGAGAACCTGAAGGAGGCCACTTCAATCAGGAGACGTTCCCTCCGTTTCTATTACGATACGGGGACCAAAATGTTATATCGTCGGTCCTATGACGGCCTTCTGCTACGATGCTTATCGAACACAAAGGCTAAATAAGCCCTCTCTGAAGCTCGAGACGGCATCTGCGGGGTGCATCAACCCGATCCGAAGCTACATGACCGTCTTCAGAGAATGGGCTACTATTAGCCTACGATGGTAGCAGATACTGTCGATTATGCGAGAAAGTGCCAAGCATGCCAAGTCCACGTAGACTTCATCTACCAGCCATGTGAGTTCCTACACCCAACGGTAGCATCTTGGCCGTCTGAGGCAGGGGGAATGGATATCATCGGGCTAATCAGTCCGCCTTCATCGAAAGGACATTGGTTCATCTTGGCGATCATCGACTACTTCTCCAAGTGGACGAAAGCTGTCCCATTCGTTGAAGTCAAAACATCAAACATAATTAACCTCGTCATGCATTACGTCATAAACTACATCGGCCTGCCACGAAGGATCATCCATGATAATGGTCCACAGTTTGCAAGCCATGCGTTCTACTGGTTATGTGATAAAAATCAGATTCAAAATGTGGCATCGACTGCCTATAACCCAGCAACAAACGGTCTGGCAGAAACGATCAACAAAACCATCATAAAGCTACTCAAGAAATTCGTGTCTTCCAACAAACGCGACTGGAATGAGAAGCTGGGGGAGTATCTCTGGGCCTACCGTACAATAGTTCGGACAGCTACTGGCAATACACCTTTCTCTCTGGTGTACAGAAGCGAAGCGGTCCTCCCCCTCGAGATCCAGATCCCTTCACTACGAGTAGCTCTCTCCAACCGGCTAACCACGGACGACAACTACCGCCGACAGTTACAGGAGTTGGAATCACTCGACGAGAAATGACTCGTAGCTCAACCGCGCATAGAGCTGTATCAAGCGCGCCTCTCTGGAGCCTTCAACAAATGCGCAAAACAGAGAATGTTCCAAGTGGGTGACCCCGTCTTAACAGTAAGAAGACCGATGGTTATGACTTACAAGACGGCCTACAAATTCTAACCTATATGGGAGGGCCTGTTTATTGTGGAAATCGTGTTTTCCAACGGCGTATACCGGCTAGTGAAACCCAACGACGACTTGCTCATGATGACCTATCAACGAAAAGTTCTTGAAAAAGTACTACATCTAAACTAGACTTGTACTCCCCTCATCCCCAGCGGGACAATCTAGACGTACATCTCTACACTCTGGGGTCTTCATCCCAAACAAGTGCCTATGCGCAATATTTTCCCATTCGTTATAAATTCTTGTAAAAGCCATCATCTATATCCAGGAGTCCTGGATACGCAACGGATGATGGATCCCCAAAGTCTCCCCAGGGAGCATTCCTCGGGTCCACTCGCACACTGCCGCAGTGGCCACTCAAAAATCAATCTCGTTAGACGCTAGCCATGTACCTATTACCTCTGAGCTGTCGTCCCACCAATTTCTCCAGCGGAGCAATCCTTAGGTCTATCTTCATGTTCGGATAGACCATACTCGATAAATCACTCCTCAGTGACTTTTTCGGACATTGGTTCACGTCTATATTACCTCTGAACTGCTGTCCTAATATTTTTCCCTGACCGAGTTTGCCAAGTCCATATTACCTCTGAGCAAACCTTTCGAATTTTAGAATTTTGGCTATTGATCATCACGTCCATATTACCTCTGATATCGGTTGTCATTCCCACTTATCACCCGTACTCACCAAGGTACACCAGTGGTGTTAAGTCCACAAAAACAGTCACGCCTTTTGGATTAAAGAATGTCGGAGCCACATATCAATGAGCTATGAGTAACATATTCCATAAGTATTTAAGCAAAATGGTGGAATGTTACGTAGATGATATTGCTGTCAAAAGCTGCCTCATGGATAATCACATTCAAGACTTGAAGACAATATTTGATTTTATGTGCCAATATCAACTCAAAATGAACCCTACAAAGTCCTTTCTTGGTGTATCCAGTGACAAATTTTTGGGATCTGTCATTACTGCTAAAGGCATTCAAGTTGACCCTGATAAAGTAAAAGCTATCCTAGAAATATGACCGCCCCGTAATCTCAAAGAACTTAGGGGATTTTAGGGTCGTCTAGCTTATATCAGGAGATTCATATCCAATCTCTCTGGAAGAAGTCAACCTTTTTCTCGTCTAATGAAGAAAGGTGTGTCATTTGTATAGGACGAAGCCTGTCAACAAGCATTTAATGACATCAAATGCTATCTTACTAATCCTCCAATTTTGGTGCCTCTTGTCATAGGAAGACCATTTTTGCTGTATGTTCGAGCAATGGATCATTCTTTAGGGGCTCTCCTCGCACAGAAGAACAATGAGGGTCATGAACAGGCTATATACTATCTAAGCAGGATGATGGTCGGAACAGAACACAGGTATAACACAGTAGAAAAAGAATGCTTAGCCCTAATGTTTGCCATTCAGAAGACGCGATATTACGTAATAGGCCAAACTATTCATATCATATCCAGAATCAAACCACTTCGGGTATTGATGAATAAGCCAAGTATTCTCAATTCTCGACTCGCGACTTAGGCAATGCTATTGACACCGTATGATATGGTGTACGTCCCTCAGAAATCTATGAAAGGTCAAGCCTTGGCTAATTTTTTAGCAGCCCATCCAATTCCAGAAATCTCCAAATTATATGATGATATTCCCGACGAAGTTGCAGAATGTAATTTGGTAATGGAAGGTGATACATGGCAGCTATTCTTTGATGGTGCTTCCAGAACTGGTCCCAAGGGAAACGTGGTTTCAGGGGTAGGGATTTTTCTGGTGATTCCTGATAAACTCGTCATTTATCGAGCATATTCTCTTAGTTAACCATGCTCTAATAATATGGCAGAGTATAATGCTTTATTAATTAGGCTTTAAGTTGCTAAAGAATTGGATATTGAATACTTGGAACCTTTTGGTGATTCTCAGCTGATCGTCAATCAGGTCAGAGGAATATATGAAGTCCGCAATCCAGATCTCATTCCTTATCACCGAACAACAATCGAGATAGCAATGTCTTTTAAAAGATTCTTCTTAGAACATGTTTCTCGATCTCAAAATTTGGAAGCTGATGCTCTGGCCAGTCTAGCTGTAGATTTAGCTATTCCTGTAAGAAGGCAGAATTCGGTGATCCTTCTTAATAGAGATTTGTTTTGTGTAAAAAATAATTTTCACATAGAACGCAGCTATTTTATAAACATGGTTCCTCCTAAGAGAGATTGGAGAAGTCCCTTTATAGACTTCGTGTCATATGGAATCTTACCAGAGGATCCTAAAGAAGCAGCATCTATCAAAAGACGATCGCTACGTTTCTATTTTGATGCTTCTTCACAAAGTTTATATCGCCGAACATATGATGGACTATTGTTACGATGTCTCTCTGGTGATGATGCAAGGCGGGTTATCCGAGAAGCTCATGATGGAGTATGTGGAGAACATCAACCTGGTCCTAAGTTACAGAATCGTATCAGGAGGATGGGCTACTACAGGCCTACTATGATTGCAGATGTCGTAGAATATGCAAGAAAATGCAAAGCCTGTCAGGTTCATGCAGATTTCATACATCAACCTTCTGAATATTTATATCCTACTATTTCATCATGGCCCTTTGAAGCATGGGGTATGGATATCATTGGTCCTATTCATCCTTCATCTTCTAGAGGACATCGGTTTATATTAGCTATCACTGATTATTTCTCTAAATGGGCGGAGGCAATTCCACTTGTTGAGGTAAAGACAGTCAATGTGATCAGCTTTATCAAGCATCATGTAATTTATCGCTTTGGGATACCCCGAAGGATAATTCATGATAATGGGTCTCAATTCATCAGTCAAGCGTTTTACCGATTTTGCGATAATAATCAGATACAAAATGTGGCCTCAATGGCATATAATCCTGCTGCCAATGGTTTGGAAGGAGCCTTCAACAAAACCATTATCAAACTCTTGAAGAAATTTGTCTCTTCGAACAAAAAAGATTGGAACAAAAAATTGGGGGAATGTCTGTGGGCATATCGCACAATGGTACGAACACCAACGGGTTGTACTCCATTTTTATTTGTTTACGGGTGTGAAGTAGTTCTCCCTATTAAAATTCAAATTCCATCACTCAGAATAGCAGTAGCTAATGAGCTGACTAAGAAAAATAATGATCGTTTAAGACTTCAAGAGCTAGAAGGGTTAGACGAAAGACGCCTTCAAGCTCAACAGTGCATTGAGTTCTGCCCAGCACGTATCTCCAGAGCTTTTAATCAAAAAGTGAAGGAAAGAGTGTTCAAAGTTGGTGAGCTAGTTTTAGCTTTGAAGAGGCCAATAATCATTATACATAAAAGTAAGGGAAAATTTTAGCCCAAATGGAAAAGCCCTTATGTGATTGAAACAACATTTTCAAATGGCGCTTACTGTCACGCCCCAGTCCCAAAATACCGAGGGACCGGATACGTGGCAATGGCCAGCAGCACGCACCGATGGACCACCTAATTTAATGGATCCATCAGGGCGTACTTAAGCTGTAGTACAACAATAAATAGATCAAGTATTACAAGTCACAGTCTATACTAATCTCATCCACAACAGATAATCATAGATCAAAAGCCAGAATAAATGCAAACAAATATAATCTAACATGTCTCAATAAAAGTGTCTCGAAAAACAATCCGAGAACAAGTCTGATACACTGTCAAAATACAAGAATAAAGATAACCACAGCAAATACTGAGTATGGACAAAGTATATACTCAGAAGATACCCGCAGAGGACACTCGTCTACTGGATCTGGTACTACTCCAGTGTCTGCTCCTGCTCCTGCTAATGCTCATGTCCTGTTTACCTCAGGGTAGATCTCACATCATCAACTCCAGACAGGCTCCACAATGGTCTATGCTGCAAAACTGGCAGGGGACCAGGTCCTCAGAGGGACGTAACAAGGTACATAAACCGACATGCCAAAATGCAGTATAATAGTAAATGAGATAAATAGGATAAATATGTAACCATCTATGTGAAATGCAAGTTGAGAGCATCACTAGAACTTAGGCTGATACCACTACAAGCTCTGTGTCTGGGAGCCGGTAACAGTGTTTACTATGAGTTTTACTATGTGTTTACTATGGATTTTATATATATATAATCAACCTGTAGCCTGTGTGTCTCTCCCTACCCAATGTAACCACACGTCTCATGTCCATAACGTCTCATGTCCATGTCACGTGAGATCATAACTAATACAGTAAGTCATAATAAGCTCTAAGCATAAATGTCTAAGTCATGTAACATATTTCCTATACAGAATCACCATAAATATCTCAGGAAGATTCTGTCTCATGAATAGTATCAAGTGTCCTGGGTTATGATGTACTTGATAAGACAAGTATGAGAATGTAAAGGGGTCACGATATCCATGTCTAGATGAAGTTACATAACACTGCGTACGGTATTGGCACCCGACTATTAATCGAACGCTAAGTAAGTCACACGATCCTAGGTCAAGCATGCACAATTATATATATAGTCAAAGGAATAAATAACAAGAACTGCAAGTTTGGCAAGGTACACTTGCCTGGTGTTTCAGCTCCAATTGTAACTCTGGCAGCAGTGGGATTTGCAGGCAGTACTCCGGTTGCTGAAACAAACATTACCATCAGATCCAGAAAATATCAATTAGCTAGAAACGCCTGTTCTTGAGTCCAATTTGGAGACAAGGGCAAAAATGACAATTTCGGGTCAAAGTGGGGTCCACATGTGGCCCGCTTCGCACCGAAAAATGTGTCAGGGACAAAGTTCTCCAATTTGTCAAACTTAGTGTCAATAAGTCAGGAACGATGATACGAACCCAACGGAACTTCCAAAATTGGATTCTGATGAGCCGGTCACAAAATTGTCCGTCAAGTGGAGCCTGTGGGGCCCACGACACGTGATTTCGTCAACGTTCTCAGAATCGAACCAAACTTGGATCACATGACCAGCATATTACTATGAGTCCGATGGCGCAAGTTTCGTTTCGATCCGACGTGTGTACACAAAGTTAGGACGCGTTCCAAAACTGACGGATACGGGACGGTGTCCGCAGATACGCGTTGATTCCGGTGTGCACGCACATCCGAATCGACTTCTGTGAAATCCCACACGTCCGTATCAATGACGCGCACGTATCTATGAAGACTGCACGTGACCAAGTCGTCCCGTTTGGCGGGGCGTACCCAGTTCCGGGGTGAATCAGGGCGTTGTTTTTCCTGTTTTTGGATCGCGGTTCGCGATCGCCACAGGACGCGATGCACCGAGCGGGTTGCACGGGCACCGAGAGGGTCACACAGGGTTCGCGATGCAATAGACGGAATCGAAAACGGGTAAACGAGCAGGGAGATACGCGTACCTGAACAGGGCTCAAAAAATCGAATTTCACCGTGTCCGACACGTGTCCGACACGCTCAAGACCTAGGGTTAGGGTTCCGAAAATTGGGCGGCGGCCGGAGCTGGGCGGCGCTGCGGCGGGGGAGGCCGGCCGGAGGGGTCTGGGGCGGCGCCGGCGAGGCTGGGCGGATGCGGCGGCGCGGGCACGGCGGCCGGATGGGCTGCTCGAGGTCGAGATCTGGCGAGGGAGGAAGGAGGGGAGGCCGAGGCACGCGGCAGCGCCGACGCGGGTCCGGCGGCGCTGGAGGAGAGGGGAGGCCGAGGCGCGCGGCGGGTGTCGTCGTCGACGGCGTGCGAGGGACGGGGGCGGAGGGCCGAGCAGCGAGGGGGCTAGGGTTCAGGGGACGCTGCCGGAGGGAGGAGTTGGGGATTTTTATAGGTGGTCGGCCGTCGAGTTAGGCGGAGGAGAGAGGGGAGGACGTGGCGAGGGGTGCAAGGCGCACAGCCGGGCGGGGCGCCGCGTGGCCGGGCGGGGCGGCGGCGGATTCGGGGCTGACCGGATCGTGGGGAGCTGGGGGAGAAGCGGGTTCGGGCGGCGGGTTCGGGTCTGGCCGACCCGACCCGACCCGATAGCCCATGGGCTCGGTTGGGCTGGGCTGGGCCTTGGGCTTGGGTTGGGCTAGGGTTTAGGTTTAGGATAATAAAAATAAAATAATAAAAAAAATAGTTTTGAGGTGATTAAAATAGGTCTGGGGCCCAATAAATTCCAGAAAAATAACCCTAAGTCTAGTTTTTCATTTTACACCCAAAAATATTATTTTCATGATATTTTAATAGTAATAACAGCAAATAAAAATCATTTAATTACCAAGAGCCTAGGTTTTAATTACAGAAAAATCCCGGAAAAATACCAAAAAAATTGTGAAAAGTCCAAATTAATAATTCATGAAAATCAGGGGGCTTACACTTACAGTTTAGCCAAGCCTAATGGAGATTTGATAATGGCTCCTATCAATGAAAAATTCCTGAAGAAGTATTATGCTTGATCTCCCTTGCTTAATGGAGTATGATGAAGATTTTATTCTAATGATATTGTGTAGAAAGATTAGTTGAATCATATTCTATCATGTTCATATTACCTCTGAATAGATGTGTTTAACTAATTTGAAACTTCAAAACCTATCATGTCCATATTACCTCTGATAGTGTTTTGTATACAAATTTAGTTGGATCATATTCTATCATATTCATATTACCTATGAATAGATATATTCAGTAAAACCAGTTACCGAAAGTATATCATGTCCATATTACCTCTGATATCACTTTCATCTTAGCCTATCATTTATATTCTAATAATAAGTGATGGGTCCACAGAGTCAGAAAATGTGTCTTCATTATCTCTGAGAATAACAAATTACATGGTAAAAAATAAGCAAAAAAGTACATAATCCATCATTGCAGAGAATATTTGCTCGAAGACGTCTCTTTTTACGACTCCTTACATGCTGGAAGAGCATAATCTTCTTCTTTCTTAGTTCAGCCCAATGAATCTCAGTAGTCATCTTTGTGGTGAAGGAAGTATGGAAAATCAAGTTCATTTGCTTGCCCTTATATAGGCAGAAGAGAACATACAAATTCCAACGACTTCTTAAATATAGCTGGAAAAAAATTAGCATTGAAGAATGAGTCAAATTTGACCATTTCATGTTTCATTCAAAGTATTTCAAATTACGAGGAATTTGGAAACTTTGAAGGGGATCTTGTAGAAGCATAAAATATGTTGGGGAATTGTCCGCGTATTTTACAGTCAAAACCCCCAACATACATGAAGTCACTCCCTGCGTAAAACAGAGCTTCAAGGTTATTTGGCGTAAAATAGGGCTTCAGAGCTGTCTGCATAAAACAAAACTTCAAGATTATTTGGCATAAAATAGGGCTTCAGAGCTGTTCGCGTAAAACAGAGCTTCAAGGTTGTTTGGCGTAAAATAGGGCTTCAGAGTTGTCCACGTAAAATAGAGCTTCAAGATTATTTGGCGTAAAATAGGGCTTCAAAGCTGTCTGCGTAAAACAGAGCTTCAAGGTTGTTTGGCATAAAATAAGGCTTTAGAGCTGTCTGCGTAAAACAGAACTTTAAGGTTGTTTGGCGTAAAATAAGGCTTCAAAGCTGTCCGCGTAAAGCAGAGCTTCAAGGCTGTTTTGCATAAAATATTGCTATACCTTCCTGCGTAAAGTTTAAAATATATTATTTTTAATGCAGCGTAAAATTGTAAAGGAACTCTTCGTATTCCTCGGATGAATTTGTCAGTCAAATCAGAGAACCTGACATTTGACAAAAGTACTGTACGATGATCGAGAGAACGGCTGTGATGATGATTTTGCACAGAGACCCAGGTTGTCATTTTGTGACATATTTTTGATACAAGTGGTTTTTATGCATTCAAAGGAAGAAAAATAGAGTCTTCTGAATAAGCTGCCTATTCTACATTGACAGAAATGAGTTTTTATGTTCAAGACAAGACAAAATCAGACGCCACGTCAAAAGTTGTTTCTTGTACAGAGCTCGAGGCATATCTCTACATTTTATGCACGATATTGAGGCATATCTTTGCATTTAATGCACGAGATTTTGTTCTATTTTTTAAAATTTGTCATGACTGGGAAAGCTAAGACTGTGACTAATACGCTCACATCACCATCCTTGCATTTTACGCCAACCAGGCTATTTTCAACTATAGGAGTACGCCGTATGCTATCTCCTCGAAATATGCCAACTCGGCTATATTTACAAAGGTACGTTGATAAGGCTACTTAGCCCAGAATACGCTCAAGACCTCAGTCGTGAAGGATAATTGGCTATTTTACGCTGGTTATCTATTATTCATGAATCATCAAGTCTTAGGCAGGGGCAGTTACCTATGTGGCTTACATTCCATGATCTTTGAGAAGCAGTTATACGCGTTACCTTATAAAGGAATATGTGTCATATGCAGATTCAGAAGATTATTTGA
Source organism: Iris macrosiphon (assembly GCA_036927795.1). Taxonomy (NCBI): domain Eukaryota; kingdom Viridiplantae; phylum Streptophyta; class Magnoliopsida; order Asparagales; family Iridaceae; genus Iris; species Iris macrosiphon. The sequence goes on from JAYESA010000016.1 coordinate 59,501,639, forward strand.
ACGTGGGTAGCAGTTGTCATAACCGCAGCATAAAGGAGATAATCATCTTTAAAGTTTGACCTTTTATGCCAACAAGACAGTCATTTGGCTTTTACGCCAACTAGGTAGTTATTTGATTGATCTCTATAAATAGAGACCCCTGGTCACAGGGTAAAAGGGGGGATTGATTTTGGCTGACAACTTTGGCAACAAGAATTCGATCATACTTGCAACTTTCCTTTGGATGGCTTTTACCTTCAGTTCAGAGAAAGTTTGAAGCTTCTTCTACAGCACTTCTTCATCATCGTGTAGTCCAAGGAACAAAGTGATCGACTGCAGATCAGACTTCCATAGCAATACTTTTCCAGAATTATTTTATTGTACTTAATATCCTCGTATAGGATTATTTGTATATTTCTCTTTTCTCGTTTGTAAGCAAAAGTTTCGTATAAACTTTTTTTTATCCAAACAAGATGACGACTCTGCTGGGGAAAAAAGAATTATTTTATTATACTTAATATCCTCGTATAGGATTATTTGTACATTTTTCTTTTCTTATTTGTAAGCAAAAGTTTCGTATAAACCTTTGTTTATCCAAACAATGTTGTCACTACCACATTCTAAAAATAGGGGTATTTTTTACTTTTTATATATTATTAATATTGTGTGTATTTAATTTAAATAATTGCATGATATGTGTATTTATATTATATTATATATAGTGTTCTTAATGTTTGAGTTAGTAGACTTAACCTAGAAGCCCACTAGATGAACACTTGACCGAACAATAGGGTTATGAATTTAATTTGTATTATTCAGGATTTAATTATTTAAGGTTGTAATTAATTATCGTGATTGTTACACCCTACCGTTGTTGCAATATTCGGAGCCCAACTTTAGCCCATAATTTCTAACAAGTTATTGTATTCTAGACTTGACACGCAAACTTAGGCGCTGGACTTTTCAATCACTCAAAATCATAATCCTTAGTGCTCTAATATAATTGCACAACTTCCCATATCCGAAATCTATTATTTAATCTTGTGTCGTGCACCTGTGTCGTTGCCATCAATTTTGAGACACCAACTCGACCCGTTTAGCCGGACCAATTAAAGGGTCTAAGACTGACACCAAGCCTACACCTTTCACGACCTTTGTGTAACTCATAATTATGCTCTCTTGTGCTTTATTTTAGTCGCACAATATTCATCACGAACGTTTATTTTAATTCTAAATAAAATCTAACTTTGTACCGTTGTGCGTTCCAATCGAAATTGGAGACACAATCTTGACCCATTTTGTGCAACCCAAATTAGGGTAATATTCTGTTCTGAGTCTTCATCATTTATGATACTTCTGTCCCACTTAATTTTAGCCCCATGTACCTTCAATTTATTTTAGAACACCACTTGCATTTATTTAATTAAATTGGGGATACCAACTTTGACTCATCCCATCCCATTTTAACCCCAATTTAATCCAAATATCCCATAAATTAAGCCTATGCAAAACACACAACACCCCCTCACCCTACAGAACACCAAACATCAAATCACCCACCAATTTTTCATTATTTCATGTGTCTGTACAAATACCCAAATTTAAGGGGACTTATTTACAAATTTTGCATTAGGTGTCAACACCCCATTGGTTCAAACCAAATGGAGAAGCCCTAATTCTTTGACTAGTCAACCCAACCCCTCTCCTGTGTATGAATAATTTTCTCATGTTGGATCCTAGCCACCTATTTAAAATGGGGCTCATCATCACCACACACTCCACATCATATCCCCTATTTAATGTCTCTTCATGCACCCATTCCCAAGCAGGCCCTAATCCCCACACCTTGGAAAACCCCCCACCTTTTCTCTCCTCCCTCTTCTCCAAAACCCAACCGTAGCATTTTTTTCCATTCCCTTCTGCTTCTTCTTCTTCTCTTCTTCTTCTTCTCTTCTTCTTCTTCTTGTCATCTCCTTCCTTCCAAAAAAAACTAAACTCCACCACCATCACCCTCCTCCGGCCAAGATCCCGACCACCCGCTCCTCCTCCAGCCGAGAACTTCCCCCGCCTGAATCTCTCCCCGACCTCGCTGCACAACCCGACCTCCCTCCGCCTCACCCAATCCCGACCACCCGCTGCTTCCACCACCGTCTGCATGAACCACCATTACAGCACCACCATCATCATCAGAATTACCACCACCATTACTACCACCCGTTCACCTCCGCTCGACCCGACCCCGACGGCCAACCCAAAACTCCACCGCCATCGTCTCCTTCCACCACCCAGCTGCTGACCCTCATCCATTATCACTCTGGCCACCGTACATCATCACCATCGTACTTCATCACCATCGACCTCCATTACACCAACACTCTACACCATCACCTGAACCACCCCGCTTCCCTGCACCTCCGGCCAAGCCTCCCCCGCCTGAACTCTCTACCACCCCGTTCACCACCAGCACCATATCACACAACCTGTGCCACCCTACCACCACCAGTACCACCACCCTTCACCACCCGGTACCACCAGCATCACCACCCCGTACCACCAGCCCCCTCCACCAGCACCATTACTCGTCGTCATCTTCGTCATCGTCTTTGTCATCGTCGTTGTCATCATCACCATCGTCATCATCTTCGTCATCATCATCGTTACCTTCGTCGTCGTCATCGTCGTCATCAACATCGTGGACGTCGTCATCATCGCCCATCTCATGCACGCGCACAGGTTCGAGTTCTCCCCTCGCGTACGCGTACGCACATATGTATACTCTTCACTAGTGTACATACGTATTTGTATGGTTTAATACGTGTATTATGGTATATGGGTGTATATGTGTACGTATGAGTATATGTATTTAGTAAGTGTTTATATATATATATAGCATATGAACCCATCGGTATATATATACATATCTATATATAGTATATTTCTCAAATTAGTATATATATATACATATATAGTATATGTTAGTATGTATGGTACATGTATTAGTATAGGTTTAAACGTATTTTGGTATATATATCAAGTATATCTCTCAACTAGTATATATACATATATATACGTATTGTATATATCTTCTTAATATATGTTTAATATATATACGAAGTATTAATTCGATTTAAAAAATATATATATATATATATATATATATATATATATATATATATATATATATATATATATACATATATCTATTATATTTGTAACAAATGGATATTAATGTATATGTTAGTTAATGATATGTATAATATGTCTATGTACTAGATGATCCAAGTGTAACCACGGATACCCTGTAGTTACATTGGCCTGTGACCATGTAAATGTTAGTTGACTGCCATATGTACATTGACGTACTGGCAAGCCCCGTATCATTTTGACTGTCTATTTTGCATAGCAATTACAGACGCGACACCTGTGCAATCGGACGTACACTTAACCCTAGTTGACCAGTGTCATATCTAGTGTAGCCCTGAGTTCATCGTATTTTGTGTTTGTTAGTGTAATGTCTGATGCAATATTGTATTATATTGCATGTGTATAGGACTATTGGATTTTCCTGCGAGACTTCGGGAGCAAGACATTGGTATTGACAGCTAAGGACCCCAGGCGAGTACATTCTCTGATAGTTTCTTATTTATGATATTCTCTATGTTCATTGTATTTAGTGTAGATATCCATATTTCTCGACATGATGGTTACACGGATTGGTATATCTGGATCTCGTCATGAGATGTTATTCATTTTCATGGTGTATCTTGTACAAGTCATATTTCATTGTTTATCTTGTACATGTACAGACACTGATTCTCGGGGAGAGTCGTTATCTTCCTGGAGAATCCCGTGCCATAGCGTACCATGGTTGGATCTACTATACCAGTCGGGGGTGGGAAGTATTTAGTGTAGATATGTGATCATATCCTTCATGTATAAGTCTTGTTTTCTCGTAAGTGTTAGTCATACACCTCACGTATGACTAGCTAGGCCATTATTCTCGTACAAGTCCCAAGCCGATCACATGTTAAATCTAGTACTCACACACTTAGTCATAGCATTCTTGTTCATTGACATATTGTTCCTTCCTACATTTATTTCCAGTATTTCCTTTATTGTATATCTCCCGTACATGTATATGCATCTTCTATATTTCCATCCATTTACTACTACATAGTTTATATCGTTGATGTAGAACTGCTGTTAGAGATGTACTTTGCTCCTTCCTGACTGGAAATATTTTTCCAGACTGTGCCCTAGAGGACCGGTGTCCGACACTTTATGGACCACAGGGAGAGTAGCTGCATACTTGGACCTTGTAGCCAGGTGTAATTCCGGGAGGTCTAGTCGGGATTATTTGTTATTTAGTTAGTTTCCTTTAGCGTATTTTTGGTACCGGATTTGTCTCTGACTATTTTGTTGAGACTTGGATATTATTGTTGAGTTATATTATTCTATTAGGCTTGTGTTGCATTTTGGTTTATTTATTTCTTCGATATCTTATCGTGGTTTAGCTATGTGATTGAGTATTGTTTATATTATATTGTGTTATCCGTGTCTCCTTATGGAGTTGGATACTCGTACGAGATTGTTTAGATAGTGCATTGACCTAGACAGCATTCTACCGCCGATGTTGCGGCGTAGGCTGGACGTACCCACGTACTCGTACCCCAATTCCGAGTGTGGGTCGTGACACATTTTTAGTGGCGGCCCATGCAGGTCAGTCTTCGCAAGTTGTGCGATGTCGTGGTAGTGCGACAACTTAGTTGTACTATTGCGTGCCTGCAATAGGATCTAGGATATAGCATACTAGGATGAGAGCGAATACTCAATCACAACTAGGAACACTTCCAATCTATTGCTATTCCTTCTGAATATTGCTTCCATAGAATTTTACTGTCCTCCCTTGATAATATCATATCTATTTGTAAACCCCCTGAATTTTCAAATTATTAAATCTTGGATTTTTCCCAATTTTCTGGAATTTTCTGTGAATTTTCTGTAATTAAAATCAAGGTCTTTGATTAATAAATGATTTTTAAATGGCAATAAATAATATTAAAATATCATGAAAATAATATTTTTGGGTGTAAAATAGAAAACTGGACTTAGGGCAATTTTTCTGGAATTTATCGGACCCCGGACCTATTTTTAAATACCTAAAAACTATTTATTTAATTATTATTTATTTATTAATTAATTTACTGATTATTTAATTATTTATTTATTATTACTATTTATTTTATTTTAATTTTTATTTGCTTTTGGGCCCGGCCCGGCCCAGTGGGCCGAGCCCGTTAACCCAGCCCAACCCTCAAACCCTAGCGGGTCGGGCGGGTCGGCCGGACCCGGATCCGCGCCCGACCCGGAACCCTCACCCCTGTACCCAGTCCCCCGACGACCCGAGAAACGCGCCGCCCGCCGCGTTCTCCGGCGACGTGGCCGGAGAACCCCCCCACGTCCGCCTCCCCTCCGTTTCACCCGCCCACGACCTCCCCGCAGTCCCCGGCACCTCCTCCCCCGACCGGCCCTATAAATCCCCCTCCCTTTCATCTCCGCCTCATCCTCCCCTTCCCGTAACCCTAACCCTAGCTTCCGGCGACCTAATTCCGGCTACCCCCGACCTCGCCGACCTCGGCTCCGGCCGCCCCTGCACCGTCCTCCTCCCCGCCGAGACCTCCAGCGCAGCCCAGCTCCTCCAGCGCTGCCGGCTGCCTTCTCCCCGTCCTCTTCTTTCTCCGCCTCTCTCAGCCGCTGCTGCCGCCCCTTCGCCTGAGCCGCCGCAGCCCCGAGGCCCGACGCCGCCGGACGCCTGCACTGAACCGCGCCGCCCTCTCCGGCAAGGACTCGACACAGCAGGACACAGAAACCCTAAAACCTAGGGTGGACACGAGGACACAAGACTCGACTCAGGACACGAGGACACAGAACTTCTCGGGTTTTCAGACCCACTTCAGGTAACTGTATCTTTTGATTCGTAGCTCCGTTTTCGATTCCGCAAATTGCGTTGCGAAGCCTGTACGACCCTCTCGGTGTCCGAACAAACTGTTCGTGGCACCGCGTCCTGTGGTGATCGCACACCGCGATCCAAAAACAGGAAAAACCAGACCCTGTTTGACCCCGGAACTGAGTCCGCCCCGCCAAACGGGACGACTTGGTCGCGCACGGTCTTCACAGATACGTGCGCAGCGTCGATACGGACGTGTGAGTTTTCGCGGAAGCTGATTCGGGTGTGCGTGCACACCGGAATCAACACGTATCCGCGGACATCGCTCCGTATCCGCCTTTTCGGCAATTCGCCCTAACTTCGTGCACACTCGTCAGATCGAGACGAAACTTGCTCCATCGGACTCGTAGCGATACGCTGGTCCTGTGGGTCAAGTTTGGTTTGATTCTGAGAACGTTGACGAAATCGCGTGTCGTGGGCCCCACAGGCCCCGCTCGACGGGCGATTTTGTGTTCGGCTCATCGGAATCCAAATCTGGAAGTCCCGTTGGGTTCGTATCAGCGTTCCTGACCTGTTGGCACTAAGTTTGGTGAATTTGGAGACCGTTGACCTGGACACGTTTTTCGGTGCAAAGCGGGCCCACCGGCGGACCCCGTTTTGGCCCGAAATTACCGTTTTTTCCCTTGTCTCCAAATTGGACCCAAGGACAGGCGTTTCTAGCTATTTGACATCTTCTGAGCATGATGGTAATGTCTGTTTCAGCTTTTGGACTCACCTCTGGACATTTCTCCCAAGAACCTAATTAAACAGATCCAAACAACAGGCAAGTACCTGCACTTCAAGTTAAATCTAATTGTATTGTGATAATTAAATTCCTGCTTTTCTAGTACCCTTGATGATTACACCTAGTGTCAGAAATGCTGGATTTTCATGTCTTGAATATATTAGTCCATGTCTTGTTATCATGTCGGGTGGGAGAATACTGAAAGGCATGTAGTTTACCCTTCCCCTTGTCGTGAATAATAGTTGTTGGTACACGACTGTCCATCAGCCGGATCTCGATTATTCGTGAATAATAGCCGTTTATGACGGCCGGATTAGCCTTATAAACCCCTGCATGCCAACTAAGTATTCTAAAAACAAACACAAGTTTCATACAGATAGTTCTAGTCATGTTATCTTCTTGCTGACTGTGATAGTTTCACTCTGCTCATTTACTTCTGTTTTCTCATATTCCTATTTATAGTTGTGACTCTGAGCTATTGACATTCTTTATGCAATTTCCTTAACATGATATTCAATGTTTAATTGTCATAAATATTTAGTTTAACATTGTTGTGCACTGTGTACTTTGCTCCTTTCCTGACTGGATCTGTTGATTTAGGCGATGATGAGGATCTTGCCCCTACCTATTATGGTCCTTATGAGGGTACAGATGATACCTATGAGGAGCCAGAACCCACCCAGGAGACCCCTGCTGCTGAGTAGCTTTTAGTAGCTATCTTTTATTTCTGTTCTTATCTTATTTATCGGGTTTGTCCCCGATTTTATTTGAAATTCCTGTATTAAACATTTGAATTGTTGTCACATTCATTCCAGTTGCATAATTTAAGTTTCTATTCTCATTATTATCTTGCCTATGTTAAATTGTGAATGAGTTAGACTAGTTAGATGGATTGACCTAGACAGCGTACTACCGCCGACTCTGCGGCGTAGGCTGGACGTACCCACGCACTCGTGCCCGAACTTCCGGGTGCGGGTCGTGACACGTTTTTATGGTGGCCCATGCAGGTCCTATCCTTAAATAGGGTAATACCCTAGGACAGGGTATTAAATAAAATTGAGGATTCTAGGAAAAGCTCATTCACAGTATAGCGTCCTTATTTCAATTCTTGATATCATTGCTGCTCAATTTTTTTCTATCGCCTTTGATTTCCAAGTATTCTATTCTGATCTTCCTATCCCTTAATCTTTCAGAATGGTCCAGACCAGGAACACCGTAGGAGGCACATCAGAACCAGCTGAGCCGAATGTGCCCGAGACTCTTGCACTCCCGCCGCCCCCATCTGTTCCGGCAGTTACCTTAGATGGGGCACAGCTAATAGGAGTATTCCAGGGATTAGTGGAATCCCAGAAAGAACAGACGGCACTTCTGCGGACCAGCCTCTCAGAAGCTCTTAAACCCCAGGAGTCGTCACTCAAGAGGCCAGGGAGTGCTAAAGACTTCAAGAACCTTAGGCCTCTGGAATTTTATGGAACTGAGGGCATTCTCTACGCTGATGAGTGGATAGAGAATGTCGAGAGACTCCTGAAGACTGCTCGGGTTCCCGATGATCTTAAAGTGGAATCCGCTAGCCTGCAACTGTTCGATATTGCTCGAACCTGGTTCAGAGATGAACCCCAACTATCTGCTCCCGACGTCACCTGGGAGGACTTCAAGAGGCTATTCAAGGAGAAATTTTATCTCGAAGTGGCTCGGGAAGCTCTCGAAAGCCAATTCGAGAGACTGGAACAAGGTAACATGACTGTTGATGAATATACTGCTGAATTTAGCAGGTTAAGCCACTTTGCGGAGTACATGGTTCGTACCCCGGAGGACAGAGCCCGAAGATTCAAGAAGGGGCTATCTCCGGATATCCGCCTTGCTGTCACCACCAGCCGAGCTCGCACCTATGAAGAAATCCTGAGCGTGGCACAAGGAGTCGAGAGAGACATGGGGCACAAACTTAAGCGAGAAAGAGATACCGGAAATGCGGGACCCAACAAACGCCCTTTTCAACAACAACAACAGCAGAGGGCTCCGCAGCAAAATCAGCGTCCTCCCCCTCGAGCTCCAGCACCCCAGGCTCAAGGACAGAACCAACGAGCTCCCCCTTGCAACTATTGCCAAAAACCAGGCCACACTTGGCAAGACTGCAGAAAGAGGCTAGGTGCTTGCCTCTATTGTGGTTCCCCAGCACATCAATTGAGGGACTGTCCTGTTGCTCAAGGACGTCCAGCTGCACCAAAGGCTCCAGTCCAGGCCAGGCCCCCAGCAGCACCACAAAGGGGACCCCCGCTTCCAACTCAACAACAACGCTTTGCTCAGCACCAGCAGCAACAGAGGGGTGCACCGCAGCAAGGCCGTGCTTATGCAATGACTCTGAAAGAAGCTGAGGCCACAGCGGACGTGATCACAGGTTCCGTGCTTATAAATTCAATACCAGCTATTACTTTATTTGACTCTGGAGCTTCACATTCATTCATGTCAGTAGAATTTCTTATGAAGCATAGTTTAACCACTAAACCCCTTAGGAATTGTTATAAGATCATTACCGGTGGAGGAATCATTCCGGTTAGTGATGCTTGTAACAATTATCCTATCACATTATGTGGAAGAGAACTGTATGCTAGACTACTTGTAATGCCAGTGCCCAGTTTTGACATTATACTGGGTATGGATTGGTTAAGTCAACATCATGCCACAATAGACTGTCACAGAGGCAGTGTAATCTTCAGACCCCCTGGCAAGCCAGAATTTGAATTTGCTAGAGGTTCTAGAGAAATGGGTAATAACATAATTTGTGGAGCCCTAGTAACAGAAGAATTGCCACCTATCATCTCTGAATACCTTGATGTCTTCCCTGAGGATCTCCCAGGATTACCCCCAGACCGAGAAGTTGAATTCTCCATTGACTTAGTACCAGGAGCAGCACCAGTATCTCAGAATCCCTACAGAATCAACAAGAATGAGATAATAGAACTTAATGAACAAATCAAGGAGCTAGAAGACAAAGGGTTCATTAGGTCTAGTGTCTCACCCTGGGGAGCCCCAATACTTTTTGTGTCCAAGAAGGACGGAACATCCAGAATGTGTATTGACTATAGGGCCTTAAATGCCTTAACAATTAAGAATAAGTATCCCCTGCCCAGGATAGATGACTTATTTGATCAGTTGAGTGGAGCTCGGGTGTTTTCAAAGATTGATTTGAGGTCTGGTTACCACCAAGTAAGGGTGAGAAAAGAAGACATCCCTAAAACTGCTTTCAATACCCGGAATGGACACTACGAATTCTTAGTAATGCCGTTCGGGTTGACGAATGCTCCAGCAGTTTTTATGAACTTAATGAACAGAGTTTTCCAGCCATACCTAGACAAATTTGTAGTGGTCTTCATCGATGATATTTTGATCTACTCCAAGACCCCCGAAGAACATGAAGAACATTTGAGGCTGGCATTAGAGACTTTGAGGAAGGAAAAACTTTATGGAAAATTATCCAAATGTGCTTTCTTCCTAGACAAAATAGAATTCTTGGGATATGTTGTGACTGGAGATGGAATAGCAGTAGACCCTAAGAAGATAGCTGCAGTAGAATCCTGGCCCACTCCAGACTCTGTAGCTGAGATTAGAAGTTTCCTGGGACTAGCTGGTTACTATCGGAAGTTTGTGAAGGACTTTGCTAGGATTGCTGAACCCATGACAAAGTTAACAAGGAAGGATGAAGAGTTCACCTGGACTGAAGAATGTCAGCATGCTTTTGAGGAATTGAAGAAAAGGCTGACTACTGCTCCTATCCTGACCTTACCCTCTGGAACCGGAGGTTTCGCTATTTATAGTGATGCTTCTGAAAAAGGTCTAGGTTGTGTACTGGAGCAGAATAAGAAAGTAATAGCATATGCCTCTAGACAGCTTCGACCACATGAAAAGAATTATCCAACCCATGATTTAGAATTGGCAGCTGTCATTTTTGCTCTTAAACTTTGGAAGCATTACCTTTATGGAGAAAGGGTGGAAATATTTACAGATCATAAAAGCCTAAAATATATCTTCACCCAGAAAGAGCTAAACATGAGGCAAAGAAGGTGGCTGGAACTAATGAAAGACTTTGATATCACTCTTCAATATCACCCTGGGAAGGCAAATGTAGTTGCTGATGCTCTAAGCAGGTATCCTATGGCGATGTACTTGACTATGGACAAACACCTGCTGGAGGACTTGGAAAGTCTGGGTATTGAAGTAATTATCCTAGGAAAAGAAGGCCAAATGATGAACTTGCAGATTCAGTCTACTCTAATGGACAAGATCAAGGAGACTCAATTTCAAGACGAAGGCCTGCGAAGCCTTCGAGGTCAAGTACAAGCTGGATTAGTAGAAGAGTTCAGAATTCATGAAGATGGATCGCTGAGGCATGGCGATAGATTATGTGTACCTCAAGGAGACATAAGAGAAGAAGTTATGCAAGAGGCGCACAGATCGCAGTACTCTATACATCCAGGAGCCAACAAGATGTACAAGGACCTGAGGACGCATGTTTGGTGGCATGGCATGAAAAGAGAAGTAGCCAGGTTCGTATCTCGTTGTTTAGTGTGCCAGCAAGTTAAGGCTGAAAGACAACGACCTGGAGGATTGCTTCAACCACTACCCATTCCGGAGTGGAAGTGGGAACATATCACAATGGATTTTGTTTCCGGTCTTCCAAGAACACCTAGTGGTAAGGATGCAATCTGGGTGATAGTAGATCGACTGACCAAGTCTGCACATTTTCTACCTTTCAAAGTAGGGCTATCTACAGAGAAGCTGGCAGAGTTATATATCAGACATATTGTTAGGCTGCATGGAGTTCCAGTAAGTATTGTCTCCGACAGAGATTCAAGGTTCACCTCTCACTTCTGGAAGAGCTTACAAGCCAGTTTGGGAACTCAACTCAAATTCAGCACAGCTTATCATCCCCAAACCGATGGGCAATCAGAACGTACAATCCAGACCCTTGAAGATATGCTCCGTACATGTGTTCTGGATTTTGGAGGATCCTGGGAAGACTATTTACATCTGGTGGAGTTCTCTTATAATAACAGCTACCAAGCCAGTATCGAGATGACTCCATTTGAAGCCCTGTATGGCCGAAGATGTCGTACCCCGCTATCATGGGACGACGTTGGAGAAAGAGCCCTACTGGGACCAGAGATGGTGATCGATTCAGCTGAGAAGGTAAAGCAAATAAGGGACAGACTTCGAGTGGCTCAAGACAGGCAACGACATTGGGCAAATAGCCACCGAAGGCCCTTGGAATTTGAGGTAATTAAATTTATGAAATTCAAGTCAATTTAAATATTTTGCTTATGGAACTAAGACTTGATTGTGACTTTATTAAAGGTTGGAGAGCTGGTATTCTTAAAGATTTCCCCGACACGTGGCACCATTAGGTTCGGAAGGAGTGGAAAACTCAGCCCAAGATTCATCGGACCTTTTGGCATACAGGAGAAAATCGGAGAAGTGGCATACCGACTGGCATTGCCACCCTCTCTGGATGGAGTACATAACGTCTTCCACGTGTCGCAGCTGAGGAAGTATGTGTCAGACCCCAGTCACATTTTGGATCACTCAGAGCTCGAAGTAGGCCCAAGTCTGACTTACCAGGAGCAACCCGTGGAGATCCTGGATCGCTCGGAGAAAGTCCTACGGAACCAGGTTATCTCCCTGGTTCGCGTAGCTTGGAAGCACCATTCTCCCGGCGAATCCACCTGGGAGCGAGAAGACGAGATTAGAGAGCGATACCCCTATCTTTTTGAACCCTGAGGTGTATTTTTTATTTTTCGGCCTTTTTCTTTTCGTGCCCTGTTATTCTTAAATTTCGAGGACGAAATTTTTTTGTAAGTTGGGTAGGTTGTAAACCCCCTGAATTTCCAAATTATTAAATCTTGGATTTTTCCCAATTTTCTGGAATTTTCTGTGAATTTTCTGTAATTAAAATCAAGGTCTTTGATTAATAAATGATTTTTAAATGGCAATAAATAATATTAAAATATCATGAAAATAATATTTTTGGGTGTAAAATAGAAAACTGGACTTAGGGCAATTTTTCTGGAATTTATCGGACCCCGGACCTATTTTTAAATACCCAAAAACTATTTATTTAATTATTATTTATTTATTAATTAATTTACTGATTATTTAATTATTTATTTATTATTACTATTTATTTAATTTTAATTTTTATTTGCTTTTGGGCCCGGCCCGGCCCAGTGGGCCGAGCCCGTTAACCCAGCCCAACCCTCAAACCCTAGCGGGTCGGGCGGGTCGGCCGGACCCGGATCCGCGCCCGACCCGGAACCCTCACCCCTGTACCCAGTCCCCCGACGACCCGAGAAACGCGCCGCCCGCCGCGTTCTCCGACGACGTGGCCGGAGAACCCCCCCACGTCCGCCTCCCCTCCGTTTCTCCCGCCCACGACCTCCCCGCAGTCCCCGGCACCTCCTCCCCCGACCGGCCCTATAAATCCCCCTCCCTTTCATCTCCGCCTCATCCTCCCCTTCCCGTAACCCTAACCCTAGCTTCCGGCGACCTAATTCCGGCTACCCCCGACCTCGCCGACCTCGGCTCCGGCCGCCCCTGCACCGTCCTCCTCCCCGCCGAGACCTCCAGCGCAGCCCAGCTCCTCCAGCGCTGCCGGCTGCCTTTTCCCCGTCCTCTTCTTTCTCCGCCTCTCTCAGCCGCTGCTGCCGCCCCTTCGCCTGAGCCGCCGCAGCCCCGAGGCCCGACGCCGCCGGCCGCCTGCACTGAACCGCGCTGCCCTCTCCGGCAAGGACTCGACACAGCAGGACACAGCAGGACACAGAAACCCTAAAACCTAGGGTGGACACGAGGACACAAGACTCGACTCAGGACACGAGGACACAGAACTTCTCGGGTTTTCAGACCCACTTCAGGTAACTGTATCTTTTGATTCGTAGCTCCGTTTTCGATTCTGCAAATTACGTTGCGAAGCCTGTACGACCCTCTCGGTGTCCGGACAAACTGTTCGTGGCACCGCGTCCTGTGGTGATCGCACACCGCGATCCAAAAACAGGAAAAACCAGACCCTGTTTCACCCCGGAACTGAGTCCGCCCCGCCAAACGGGACGACTTGGTCGCACACGGTCTTCACAGATACGTGCGCAGCGTCGATACGGACGTGTGAGTTTTCGCGGAAGCTGATTCGGGTGTGCGTCCACACCGGAATCAACGCGTATCCGCGGACATCGCTCCGTATCCGCCTTTTCGGCAATTCGCCCTAACTTCGTGCACACTCGTCAGATCGAGACGAAACTTGCTCCATCGGACTCGTAGCGATACGCTGGTCCTGTGGGTCAAGTTTGGTTTGATTCTGAGAACGTTGACGAAATCGCGTGTCGTGGGCCCCACAGGCCCCGCTCGACGGGCGATTTTGTGTTCGGCTCATCGGAATCCAAATCTGGAAGTCCCGTTGGGTTCGTATCAGCGTTCCTGACCTGTTGGCACTAAGTTTGGTGAATTTGGAGACCGTTGACCTGGACACGTTTTTCGGTGCAAAGCGGGCCCACCGGCGGACCCCGTTTTGGCCCGAAATTACCGTTTTTTCCCTTGTCTCCAAATTGGACCCAAGGACAGGCGTTTCTAGCTATTTGACATCTTCTGAGCATGATGGTAATGTCTGTTTCAGCTTTTGGACTCACCTCTGGACATTTCTCCCAAGAACCTAATTAAACAGATCCAAACAACAGGCAAGTACCTGCACTTCAAGTTAAATCTAATTGTATTGTGATAATTAAATTCCTGCTTTTCTAGTACCCTTGATGATTACACCTAGTGTCAGAAATGCTGGATTTTCATGTCTTGAATATATTAGTCCATGTCTTGTTATCATGTCGGGTGGGAGAATACTGAAAGGCATGTAGTTTACCCTTCCCCTTGTCGTGAATAATAGCTGTTGGTACACGACTGTCCATCAGCCGGATCTCGATTATTCGTGAATAATAGCCGTTTATGACGGCCGGATTAGCCTTATAAACCCCTGCATGCCAACTAAGTATTCTAAAAACAAACACAAGTTTCATACAGATAGTTCTAGTCATGTTATCTTCTTGCTGACTGTGATAGTTTCACTCTGCTCATTTACTTCTGTTTTCTCATATTCCTATTTATAGTTGTGACTCTGAGCTATTGACATTCTTTATGCAATTTCCTTAACATGATATTCAATGTTTAATTGTCATAAATATTTAGTTTAACATTGTTGTGCACTGTGTACTTTGCTCCTTTCCTGACTGGATCTGTTGATTTAGGCGATGATGAGGATCTTGCCCCTACCTATTATGGTCCTTATGAGGGTACAGATGATACCTATGAGGAGCCAGAACCCACCCAGGAGACCCCTGCTGCTGAGTAGCTTTTAGTAGCTATCTTTTATTTCTGTTCTTATCTTATTTATCGGGTTTGTCCCCGATTTTATTTGAAATTCCTGTATTAAACATTTGAATTGTTGTCACATTCATTCCAGTTGCATAATTTAAGTTTCTATTCTCATTATTATCTTGCCTATGTTAAATTGTGAATGAGTTAGACTAGTTAGATGGATTGACCTAGACAGCGTACTACCGCCGACTCTGCGGCGTAGGCTGGACGTACCCACGCACTCGTGCCCGAACTTCCGGGTGCGGGTCGTGACACTATTGCATAAATTAATTCTTTTCGGTCTGTCTTTAGGATGCTGCCGAAGACAAGATCTATGAGAGTGAGAGCATCGACTTCAGAGGGGTCTGCCACCTCTCCACCTGATGGACAGACATCTAGAGTTCCTCCTCTCCCACCTGTTCTGAGTGTTGCCCCAGCTATGACAGAGAACCTTCCTCCTTCACCGACTCCGATTTTCGGAGGTGTGCCCATTGACGGGGCATAGATGTTTACTTTGATCGTGGACATGGTATATGCCCAGAGAGTGACAGCAGAAGCTCAGCGAGTTCAAGCTGAGGCTCTGAGAGTGCAGGCAGAGGCATACCAAGCGCAGACTGAACTGATAAGAGAGAGCATGGAGAACGCTCACCAGATGGCACTACAGGCAGTTGAGAGAGTTGCCCAGCAGTATCCTGGCCAGCAGCAGCCAAGGACGTTTCAGTATAACTACCAGCAGTATCCTGGCCAGCAGCAGCCTAGGATATTTCAGTATAACCACCAGCAGTATCAGGCACCGGTTCGTGTTCAGCTGGATTAGTAGACTTGTCATTACTGTAAGAAGCCAGGTCATCTTAGGAAGAGCTATAGAGCGAGGCTAGGACTTTGTTTGCTCTGTGGCACTGCAGGACATCGAGTGAGGGATTGTCTTCTAGCTCCTTATCTTCTCGGCCAGCGCGTAGCTCCAAATCATAGAGATCCAGTTAGGCCGCCTGTGGAACCGCAGATTGCTCAGCACCCGCGAAGGGAGCCACCCCAGTAGGGCGGGGCATTTACGATGACGGTCGAGGAGACCGATACTGCAGGTAATGTGTTAGCAGGTTCTGTTCTTTTCTTTCTTCTATTCCTTTTTATTTGATTGATTGATTGATTTCTTAGTACCGTAGCTTGTATTCGTGATTTTCTTGCTAGAAAATAGTTAGTAAGTACACCCTGACAAAGACTGCAATACCATGACAAAAGATACCATAACCATACATGTTTTCCTTAGATTGCATATTGAATGACTGTAGGTAGAATTTTTCTTAGACCTTGATTATTGGGGGGTTTGACCATAGTGAAGATTTATGAAGAGGTTATGACTTGACAAAGAGAGACAAGATGCTTAAAATTTTGAGGATAAATATTAATTTAAATAAAGAGTTGAGAATTCAATATAGCAGAATTGACAATTTTGTTAAATCATTTGATTTTTATGAAGATTGTGGTATGATTGAATGTCATTAACATTTAAGGAATTTAAGAGGGTTATCATTATATTTATTGGACTGCAAGTTATGAACTTATATTTGAATATTATATTGAAGATTTCATAAGTATTACATAGTTGAGTATTATGTAGGAAAAAAAAATTGAGGAATAAGATCCCTAATGGATTAGTGTCAAATTCAAAATTTTGGGATGAGGATTTAAATTTATGAATACGCATCAATTGGACTCAAATTAGAGGAGTAAGATGATTAATGGATTAGTGTTTTTAGAGGAGATTTCTTAATTTTATAATGTGCATTGAGTGAATTTAAATTAGAGGATTGAATATTAAATTTCGAGTATTTAGATATGAACTTAAAATTTTGGAGGAGATTGTGATAAGAATGGAATTTGATTTTTAATTTTAAAGATTTGCAGGAATATGATACTTATAGAAATTTGAAAGTTTTATGAAATAACAATATAGACTTACTTTATGATTATATGGCTTGATGAATTTAAATTTTTGACGAAAAATAATATAACGGATAGATACAACTGTCGAGGATCTTAAATTTTGAGAACGAAATTCTTTTATGGAGGGTAGACTTGTCACTACCATATTCTAAAAATAGGGGTATTTTTGACTTTTTATATATTATTAATATTGTGTGTATTTAATTTAAATAATTGCATGATATGTGTATTTATATTATATTATATACAGTGTTCTTAATGTTTGAGCTAGTAGACTTGACCTAGAAGCCCACTAGATAAACACCTGACCGAATTATAGGATTATGAATTTAATTTGTATTATTCAGGATTTAATTATTTGAGGTTGTATTTAATTACCGTGATTGTTACACCCTACCGTTGTTGCAATATTCGGAGCCCAACTTTAGCCCATAATTTCCAACAAGTTGTTGTATTCTAGACTTGACACGCCAACTTAGGCGCTGGACTTTTTCGTTACTCAAAATCATAATCCTTGGTGCTCTAATTTAATTGCACAACTTTCCGTATCCGAAATCTATTATTTAATCTTGTGTCGCGCACCTGTGTCGTTGCCATCAATTTTGAGACACCAACTCGACCCATTTAGCCGGACCAATTAAAGGGTCCAAGACTGACACTAAGCCTACACCTTTCATAACCTTTGTGTAACTCATAATTAAGCTCTTTTGTGCTTCATTTTAGTCGCACAATATTCGTTGTGGACATTTATTTTAATTCTAATAAAATCCAACTTTGTATCGTTGTACGTTCCAATCAAAATTGGAGACACAATTTCGACCCATTTTGTGCAACCCAAATTAGGGTAATATTCTGTTCTGGGTCTTCATCATTCATGACACTTCTGTCCCACTTAATTTTAGCCCCATGTACCTTCAATTTATTTTAGAACACCGCTTGCATTTATTTAATTAAATTGGGGATACCAAATTTGACTAATCCCATTTTAACCCCAATTTAATCCAAATACCCCATTAATTAAGCCTATGCAAAATATACAATACCCCTTCACCCTACAAACCACAAAACATTAAATTGCTCACCAATTTTTTATCATTTCATGTGTCTGTACAAATACCCAAATTTAAGGGAGCTTACTTGCAAATGTTGCATTAGGTGTTAACACCCCCATTGGTTCAAACCAAATAGAGAAGCCCTAATTTTTTGACTAGTTAACCCAACCCCTCTCCTTTGTATGAATAATTTTCTTATGTTGGATCCTAGCCACCCATTTAAAATGGGGCTCATCATCACCACACACTCCACATCACATCCCCTATTTAATGTCTCTTCATGCACCCTTTCCCAAGCAGGCCCTAATCCCCATACCTTGGAAAACCCCCAACCTTCTCTCTCCTCCCTCTTCTCCAAAACCCAACCGTAGCATTTTTTCTATTCCTTTCTTCATCTTCTTCTTCTTCTTTTTCTCTTCTTCTTCTTGTTCATCTCCTTCCTTCCAAAGAAAACCAAACTCCACCACCATCACCCTCCTCCGGCCAAGATCCCGACCACCCGCTCCTCCTCCAGCCGAGAACTTCCCACGCCTGAATCTCTCCCCGACCCGCTGCACATCCCGACCTCCCTCCGCCTCACCCAATCTCGACCACCCGCTGCTTCCACCGCCGTCTGCACGAACCACCATTACAGCACCACCATCATCATCAGAATTACCACCACCATTACTACCACCCGTTCACCTACGCTCGACCTGACCCCGACGGCCAACCCAAAGCTCCACCGCCATCGTCTTCTTCCACCACCTAGCTGCTGACCCTCCTCCATTATTACTCTGGCCACCGTACATCATCACCACCTTACTTCATCACCATCGACCTCCATTACACCACCACTTTATACCATCACCTGAACCACCCCGCTTCCCTGCACCTCGAGCCGAGCCTCCCCCGCCTGAACTCTCTACCACCCCGTTCACCACCAGCACCCCATCACACAACCAGTGCTGTCGTACCCCGATCCCGTAGGGGCCGAATCGTCCTCGCTTGGTCCCTACGGAACCGCTCGTCCTCGCTTGGGCGCGATGCCGTGCAAGCCTAAGTTGCGCTTGCACCAGGCAACGTACCTGCACAAGACACAAGAGAGACGAAAATATATATATATAGCCAAAGAGTAAATGCAGAGAACCAAAGTTGAACACATTTGATAGCACACAAAATACTTTCTTTCATTGAATACTTGAAGATTTGATTACAAGAGCTTGCTTGGCTGAGTTACAAAATATGCCTTAAAAGGCTTACAACTCTTTTCATATTCCCAAAATCTAGCCACAACGCCCATTACATTATGTCCTTGTAGTAGGACCAAAATAGTAAGACATCTAGCAAAAAAAGAAGTAGCCCACTGGAGAGGTAAGCAGCGAAGGAAGCAGCACGAACACAGTCCTAAGGAAGGGTGCGCACACACTAATTCAGATTCAGAAGGCTTGCCAAACTCTCGCTCCCAGCATCTGAATATATGCCCACAAATGTGGGTCAGTACTACCACATGTACTGGTGAGCGACCGAGGCCGAACTCACCTAAGAAATCTACACTAAGTAAGCATATGAAGCTAGCATTATTAGGTGATCTTTCTGGTTGTCTAGTTTCTTTTTAACAATTCATGTAAGGAAACATAGACGATATATGGCATATGCATATGATATTTCTTACCCACGGTCGATCGGTTATCCCTGCAGCAGACACACAAGTTAGGCACAATTTGCATATGAATAACTTATGAATCGAAAATAGGCATCAATTTGTTAGGTATGCAAGAAGGTAAACCTAGCATGCGCCCTAACTATATGATGGTCCCCTCTACGGGATTAGTAGTTGGGACGTACAAGCCCATCTTACTAATGGACGAGTCTCGGTCTACCCAAGGACGTACAAGCCTCAGGTATCTAGATCTCTTTCCGGCCGAACGATCCCCAGTGCCCCACGGACCGCTCGAAAGATAATCCTTGTTCACAAGTTGTCCTGACCAAATGCATGAATGCAAGCTCTATCAGAAAAATATGCTATCATGCAACTGATGAACAATGCACAACAAGTCTATCTCTTTTTCTCATTTTCCAGATCAAGTCCAGATGTTCCCAGCCATAATACTCAGCACACAGCATACAAGGGACAATAAGCATTCCATAAGCAACTAGTAAGGTAGCAGTTCTATACTTAAAGCATGCAATACTTTTCTTTCTCTTTATTTTATCTTTTTAGTGAGGCAACATATTTCCAGTGAACTAGAGATTCTTTATTAGGCATGCAGATTAAAGGATTCATCGAAGGGCCTAAGCCACTCACCGAATGAATCGAACGAGAGGATGGAGAATCCTTAAGCGACGTTCACTCGTTGGTTATGCGTCCTGAAAATGCAACAATACTTGGTTAGCATACTTCAATCTCTTGTCCTTACGATTCGAAAAGAACGCGCAAGCGAGAAAGCAAAATCATGAAAACCAAGTCATCGAAAGCAACTCAAAACCCAAAGCAACACAAAACCAATAAGCAAAGCAACCAACAAAACTCTTGGACTTATTTCAATAGAAGCCGCTCGATTAATTCGAAGGGTTCATTGCACTCCGTCCGTGTTGATCTGGCGGTAAGGTTTCCCCGAGACTCGATTCTCAACCGAGTCGAAGCAGCGAAGTGTTTCTTAAGTAACCGTTTGGAGCGGGGCGTTACATACTACCCCACTGAGAAAAAGTTTCGTCCTCGAAACTTAGGAGATCAAGGAGACAAGGATCAAGCATCAAGAGTTTCAAAGGAAACAGACTCACCAACATCGTGCCCACTCTCATCGCGCTCAATATTCAACTGATAAACTCTAGGCCTCCTTATCTGATCAGTTGGTTCCTGAGCGGGACCCGGAGTGGTCTGAGTCTCAATTCGAGCAGTCTTGTTGTTCCTATTCTGATATGGCGGCGGAACCCTCTGATTTTGGCAGTTCACTGCTAGATGCCCCTTTTCCCCACTGTTATAACACTCCTTATTTGCAGCACGACAAACATTCACGGTATGGCCTGGTTTGTGACAGTAATTACAAGTAGGACCTGGGCGCCGCTCGCCCGCTGTTTTCTTTTCTCCGTCATGGTATCTTTTAGCAGGAGGGTTTCGAGGAGCGGGTGCCTTCTCCACAGCACTTTGTGGCATAAACTGCTCATTCTGTACCGCTGCCTCAAATGCTTGAATGTACGATTTGCACTCCCGGTTCATAACATCTTTTCTCAGATTATCGTTTAAGCCTTTTATGAACCGATGTGTGCGGGCTCCCTCGTCAGGAATCATCGAGCTAGCGAACTTAGCAAGTTTGGAAAATTCTGACTCATACTCTTCGACGGACATATCCCCTTGCTTAAGTTCGGTAAACTCATCTTCCTTCTTCTGCCTGACAGCTGGCGGAAGATAGTGTGCAAGGAATGCTTCCTTGAACATTCCCCAAGTAATCTTGCCATCCTGATGCTTGGTGGCTAGATCTGCTTTCTTGACTTCCCACCAGTCGTGTGCACGTAGCCGCAGCTGCATATCTGCGCACGCCACCCTCTTGTTCGCAGGTATTGAGGCAAAGCTAAACAAGCTTTCCATCTTTGCGATCCAGTCCATCACCTTATCCGGCGTGGTCCTGCCCTCAAACTCCGGAGGGTTCAACTTCAAGAACTCAGCGCCTTTAAAGGTAGACTTCCCGACCGCACGATGAGGCTCGTTAGCTTCTGCTACTACTGCTCCATGAGGCATGGTTGGGGCAGTCACTGGTGTTACAGCGGTTCCCGATGTACCACTTTGTGCTACAAGTGATGTCACCATCTGAGCCAGGGACTCAATCTGCTACTGCTGTGTCAAGGCTCTAGCATCTGCTCGTTGCTGCTGAGCCTCAACTCGTTCTTGTTGAGCAGCGTAACGATCATTCTGATTCTGAAATATTGCAATCAGCCTATCGATTTGATCATCGCTCACGCTCGTTGCGCGCGATGTCTCAGGGTTACCAACACCTGTTTTTGTCATCTTTGCTGCAAAAGAGAGTAGCTTTCGCTAGTCTCATAACGTATTATAGACTCATTGCATGGGACGTTGGATTTTCATACTCTTAGGGACCTTTCATACTCTCGATTTACTTCTTATAGATTTGAAATCTATTTTCAAAATTCGGGACTTTTGAAATCGCTTGAAAACTTATATCATTTTTCGAAAACGATATTTGAAGAGGCCAAGGACGTAAAGCCATGCTCTGATACCACCTGTCGCGCCCCGATCCCGTAGGGGCCGAATCGTCCTCGCTTGGTCCCTACGGAACCGCTCGTCCTCGCTTGGGCGCGATGCCGTGCAAGCCTAAGTTACGCTTGCACCAGGCAACGTATCTGCACAAGACACAAGAGAGACGAAAATATATATATATAGCCACAAAGTAAATACAGAGAACCAAAGTTGAACACATTTGATAGCACACAAAATACTTTCTTTCATTGAATACTTAAAGATTTGATTACAAGAGCTTGCTTGGCTGAGTTACAAAATATGCCTTAGAAGGCTTACAACTCTTTTCATATTCCCAAAATCTAGCCACAACGCCCATTACATTATGTCCTCGTAGTAGGACCAAAATAGTAAGACATCTAGCAGAAAAAGAAGTAGCCCACTGGAGAGGTAAGCAGCGAAGGAAGCAGCACGAACACAGTCCTAAGGAAGGGTGCGCACACACTGATTCAGATTCAGAAGGCTTGCCAAACTCTCGCTCCCAGCACCTGAATATATGCCCACAAACGTGGGTCAGTACTACCACATGTACTGGTGAGCGACCGAGGCCGAACTCACCTAAGAAATCCACACTAAGTAAGCATATGAAGCTAGCATTATTAGGTGATCTTTCTGGTTGTCTAGTTTCTTTTTAACAATTCATGTAAGAAAATATAGACGATATATGGCATATGCATATGATATTTCTTACCCACGGTCGATCGGTTATCCCTGCAGCAGACACATAAGTTAGGCACAATTTGTATATGAATAACTTATGAATCGAAAATAGGCATCAATTTGTTAGGTATGCAAGAAGGTAAACCTAGCATGCGCCCTAACTATATGATGGCCCCTCCACGGGATTAGTAGTTGGGACGTACAAGCCCATCTTAATAATGGACGAGTCTCGGTCTACCCAAGGACATACAAGCCTCAGGTATCTAGATCTCTTTCCGGCCGAACGATCCCCAGTGCCCCAAGGACCGCTCGAGAGATAATCCTTGTGCACAAGTTGTCCTGACCAAATGCACGAATGCAAGCTATATCAGAAAAATATGCTATCATGCAACCGATGAACAATGCACAACAAGTCTATCTCTTTTTCTCATTTTCCAGATCAAGTCCAGATGTTCCCAGCCATAATACTGAGCACACAGCATACAAGGGACAATAAGCATTCTATAAGCAACTAGTAAGGTAGTAGTTCTATACTTAAAGCATGCAATACTTTTCTTTCTCTTTAGTTTATCTTTTTAGTGAGGCAACATATTTCCAGTGAACTAGAGATTCTTTATTAGGCATGCAGATTAAAGGATTCATCGAAGGCCTAAGCCACTCACCGAATGAATCGAACGAGAGGATGGGAAATCCTTAAGCGACGTTCACTCGTTGGTTATGTGTCCTGAAAATGCAATAATACTTGGTTATCATACTTCAATCTCTTGTCCTTACGATTCAAAAAGAACGCGCAAGCGAGAAAGCGAAATCATGAAAACCAAGTCATCAAAAGCAACTCAAAACCCAAAGCAACACAAAACCAATAAGCAAAGCAACTAACAAAACTCTTGGACTTATTTCAATAGAAGCCGCTCGATTAATTCGAAGGGTTCATTGCACTCCGTCCGTGTTGATCTGGCGGTAAGGTTTCCCCGAGACTCGATTCTCAACCGAGTCGAAGCAGCGAAGTGTTTCTTAAGTAACCGTTTGGAGCGGGGCGTTACAAGTGCCACCCTACCACCACCAGTACCACCACCCTTCACCACCTGGTACCACCAGCATTACCACCCCGTACCACCAGCCCCCTCCACCAGCACAATTACTCGTCGTCATCTTCGTCATCGTCTTCGTTATCGTCGTTGTCATCATCACCATCGTCGTCATCTTCGTCATCATCATCGTTACCTTCATCGTCGTCATCGTCGTCATCAACATCGTGGACGTCGTCATCATCGCTGATCTCGTGCACGCGCACAGGTTTGAGTTCTTCCCTCGCGTACGTGTACGTACATATGCATACTCTTCACTAGTGTACATACGTATTTGTATGGTTTAATACGTGTATTATGGTATATGGGTGTATGTGTGTACGTATGAGTATATGTATTTAGTAAGTGTTTATATATATATATATATATAGCATATGAACCCATCGGTATATATATACATATCTATATATACTATATTTCTCAAATTAGTATATATATACATATATAGTATATGTTAGTATGTATGGTACATGTATTAGTATAGGTTTAAACGTATTTTGGTATATATATCAAGTATATCTCTCAACTAGTATATATACATATATATACGTATTGTATATATCTTCTTAATATATGTTTAATATATATACGAAGTATTAATTCTATTTAATATATATATATATATACATATATCTATTATATTTGTAACAAATGGATATTAATGTATATGTTAGTTAATGATATGTATAATATGTCTATGTACTAGATGACCCAAGTGTAACCACGGATACCCTGTAGTTACATTGGCCTGTGACCATGTAAATGTTAGTTGACTGCCATATGTACATTGACGTACTGGCAAGCCCCGTATCATTTTGACTGTCTATTTTGCATAGCAATTACAGACGCGACACCTGTGCAATCGGACGCACACTTGACCCTAGTTGACCAGTGTCATATCTAGCGTAGCCCTGAGTTCATCGTATTTTGTGTTTGTTAGTGTAATGTCTGATGCAATATTGTATTATATTACATGTGTATAGGATTATTGGATTGTCCTGCGAGACTTCGGGAGCAGGACATTGGTATTGACAGCTAAGGACCCCAGGCGAGTACATTCTCTGATAGTTTCTTATTTATGATATTCTCTATATTCATTGTATTTAGTGTAGATATCCATATTTCTCGACACGATGGTTACACGGATTGGTATATCCGGATCTCGTCATTAGATGTTATTCATTTTCATGGTGTATCTTTTATAAGTCGTATTTTATTATTTATCTTGTACATGTACAGACACTGATTCTCGGGGAGAGTCGCTATCTTCCTGGAGAATCCCGTGCCATAGCGTACCATGGTTGGATCTACTATACCAGTCAGGGGTGCGGAGTATTTAGTGTAGATATGTGATCATATCCTTCATGTACAAGTCTTGTTTTCTCGTAAATGTTGGTCATAGATCGCAAATATGACTAGCCAGGCCATTATTCTCGTACAAGTCCCAAGCCGATCACATGTTAAAGCTATTACTCACACACTTAGTCATAGCATTCTTGTTCATTGACATATTATTCCTTCCTGCATTTATTTATATTATTTCCAGCATTTCCTTTATTGTATATCTCCCGTACATATATATGCATTTTGTATATTTCCATCTATTTACTGCTACATAGTTTATATCATTGATGTATAACTGCTGTTATAGATGTACTTTGCTCCATTCTGACTGGAAATATTTTTCCAGACTTTGCCCTAGAGGACCGGTGTCCGACACTTTTTGGACCACAGGAAGAGTAGCTGCAGATTGGACCTTGTAGCCAGGTGTGATTCCGGAAGGTCTAGCCGGGATCACTTATTATTTAGTTAGTTTCCTTTAGCATATTTTTGGTACCGGATTTGTCTCCGACATATTTTGTTGAGACTTGGATATTATTATTGAGTTAGATTATTCTATTAGGCTTGTATTGTATTTTGGTTTATTTATTTCTTTGATATCCTATCGTGCTTTAGCTATGTGATTGAGTATTGTTTATATTATATTGCGTTATCCGTGTCTCCTTATGGAGTTGGATACTCGTACGAGATTATTTAGATAGTGCAATTACCTAGACAGCGTTATACCGTCGATACTGCGGCGTAGGCTGGACGTACCCACGTACTCGTGCCCCAATTTTGGGTGCGGGTCGTGACACATATTACAATGCAATATACTCAATGAATATTATTTAATATTAAACATTATCTACTGTTAAATATTGTCTAAACCATACGAGAACATGAGAAACAATAAAATAATAAATAATATCTCATGACTTAAGATCCATGTATATATTAATCCCTGTACTAATGTGTCATAAATCAAGTAATATATTTCTAAATACATGTATTATAGCAATTATCAAATAATGGAAACTATTAGAGAATGTACTCGCATTTGGTCCTGAGCAAAGAATGAGGATCAATGTCCAAACTGGAACCCCAAATGATCTAAATATGAAATATTAATATAAATTGATATTTTTGGAAGATAGTGATGATTAGCTAGTTAAAACATAATTTTTAAGTCAAACTAGGTCCATGCTAGTCAAGACTAGTCAAACTAGGACAATATTAGGTCTTTATCTTTATTCTAGGTGCAATTCTAGCTTCTAGGTTGATCACAAGGGTGCTCAAATCTCGGATCTACTAAACCTAATGACAAACACTTAGTGCTCAAATCTCGGAGTCCTCCAAATTGGGTACCAAACTCAATATTAAAGTCACAATAGGGACATTAGAAGTCAAAAATTCTTTCTATTGTAGCCCTAATGTATGGGTGAAATCTAAATGCCTAAGTACAACAATTAGAAGCTAATTAGAGAGAAAATCTTAGAATTACCTATTTGGAGATAGATTCCTAATATAAAGTCAAGTGGACACAATTTGGACACTAACTTCTTGTCCAAAGCCTTTCTCTCCAAGTGCTCGTGGAAATTCAAGCTTCTAGTCTTCTTAGATGGTGAGGATGAGTGAATTTTAGAGGTATTTATAAACAATTTGGTGGAGGGATGAACAATTGGAAGAGAACACTAATAGGAAATGAAATGGAATAAACAATAAGAGGAGAGAGAGACTCTCTCCCTAAATTAGGGCCAGCCATGTATGCCCCCTTCTCCAAGCAAGGTACAATGACCCATCTACCACTATTGGGTTGTCATGAAGAGATTTTTAATTAATAAGGCTTCTATTCCTGATGAAGGTTTAGTCTAATCTCTTATTAAGGAGAATGGTTAACTAGTTGGTTCTAAATGGATAAGTCTAACCAATTAGTTAAGTTGTCATGTCAAGTTGGTTAGGTCTACTAGGGTCATGTCTAATCAAATAGTCCAATATACCAACCAATAGTAATATTAGTCACCAATATATATAACATGCACTATATTAAATAAATTATAATCATAATATTTATAATAATACAAAATAAAAAAATTATCCCTATTCTAGAAATGTGGTAGTTACAAGTATACCATCCTTAAAAAAAATTCGTCCTCAAAATTTAAAGATGGTTGTATCTCCTCTAGGTCAAACCCCTAAACATTTAAAATCATACAAACATGTAATTTAAAGGAATCACTAATTATAGTAATATGAATTATTATGGTCTCTGTCCATCATAGTATCGCAGTCTCTGTCGCTGTATTCTACTAACTATACTATAGCACAAAGCAATCTATAAGGAACTAAAGAAACAAACAGAATAACAGATGGAAAGTAAAGGAACAGAACGAACGAAACATGCTAACCCATCACCTTTAGCGTCGGCCTCCTCGACCGTCATCGTAAATGCTCCACCCTACTGGGGTGGCTCCCTCCGCGGGTGTTAAGCAATATGTGGTGCCACAGGTGGCCTACCTCCACTTCTTTGATATAGAACTACACCATGATCTGGACCATATGGATTATTGGAATACTCTCTCACCTAATGATCAGGGGACCCACAGTTCAAGCATAGTCTGAGTCTTTTCCGACAGTTCTTTTAATCATACCCTTGTCTCCCACAATTGGCATAAGAAAAGTCTGCTAGGTCTGCCTCTGAGTCTGTTGTGGTGCCTGATGAATTATCCTCTAAAATTAATGTATCTGTTGAGCTGGTGTCCTGACTGGCACAGGAAACTGATGATGCTGATATGCTCTCAGTTGTTGGATATTGGGCTGCTTAGTTGGACCCGCACTGCTGCTAACTCCTCCTGATATGTCTATCATCGTCATGGAAGTGAGCTCCAAGTCATCCTCCGT
This sequence comes from Iris macrosiphon, assembly GCA_036927795.1. NCBI lineage: Eukaryota > Viridiplantae > Streptophyta > Magnoliopsida > Asparagales > Iridaceae > Iris > Iris macrosiphon. The sequence continues at coordinate 59,529,933 of JAYESA010000016.1, forward strand.
CCTTTATGCATCCATTAATATCTCTTTGAATGTAGCAGTACGGTGACCCCTAGTGTGGGATTTGATATCCCTGGTCAAACCCTATCAAAATTTTCTAGCTCTCCCTAGGAGATTTTGCCACTGCACAAACCTGCCTAATCTACAGAACTCTGCGGCGTACTTGTCCACCGTCATACTCCCTTAGACGAGATCCTGAAACTGGATCTCCAAGTCACTCAGAGCCACATCCGGAAAGAACTTCTGCTTGAAAAGCTCCTTGAAAATCTCCTTGAAAGCTTCCCAAGTCAATCCCGGTGACGTGATCCTTGTGTCTGTACGGAACAATGTCAGTGTAATATCGAACAACTGGTTGCCCGCTGCCTCCACCTATAGACTCACCGAAATATGCCCCTGTCACGTCCCAGTCCCAAAATACGTAGGACTAGGAATACGCAAGAATGACAGTCGTATGTATATGGCAACTCCAATATATGAAAACTATAACACATACGTACACTGTATTATGAATAACAATTCATAAGTGGTATAGATTTATGTCATAAGTCACAAGGCATAACTAGATCTCATCCATAGACTCAAATAGAAAAGAATAACAAATCAACTATATAACTGAATCAAGTATAAAATTCTTGATAAGAATAATTAGTTGTGTGGATACAAATCCACTACCAAACTAGAATAGAAATAGAATCTGACTACTTAAAATAAATAAACAACAGAAAAGTATCAACTCAACTACAAACCAATAGACTCGAAGGTAAAGAGCTCCTCGAAAGGGAATATAGTACCAGGTCCTGATCCGTGTTTCTACAAATCGACATGATCGTTTATACCTGGAAAGGGGCCAATCTTCAGAGGAACGTAACAAGATACATAGAAGCATGCCAATAAAGTACTAAAAATAAGCATCCAAATGGTCACCTAATCATCTATGTGAATGCACTTTTGAGAACAACTTTCCAATACGTTGGCTATCTGCTAAAAATGGGATTGGCATAATTCTCTCGGAGAATTAGGGGCCTAAAAAATATAACATCTTTCGATCGTCAGACCTGTAAATAATATAACATAAGGGTCATCTGACCACGCTTCTTCGACGGAGCGTACTGGTTACATAAGAATAAGTAAAAATGAGCCTAAATGCCTTACTTTTTTTCTTCCCACCATATGCTCTATGCATATTGTATCCACAACACGTTTTAGCTACTATGCTGAGACGGAGTGCAAGTAACGGCATCGTAACTTTGGTTCATAGCCTATCGCAGCACAATAACCAAACCCTACAACCAAACAAGGACAATAATTGGGCTACCACACCATGATAATCTATGTTCCTGGACTACTAATAACTGTTAATTCTTCTAACATGCATCTCTATTAGCAGTTATATCATATCAGTCGTATGTCCCATACGTACCTTTGGCCAGCCGAATACGCAAGTTCGTATCCTACATGAGACTCACAACTCGTGTAACAACTATGTCACGGCCAAAAGAAACATAATAATGTCTCAACTCATAGGATGGTCTCATAAAACTAGGTCAACATGTATAATATAAATAAAAACAAAAGATGATGCCACCATCATTGCACCCAAGTTATTCTTGTACGTGCAGTTTGTATAGCAGTTAAAATATATGAACTAAATAACAGAAATAAAATGTAGGCACCATATGGAATATAAATCATAGTATAATGACAAGGTATACTTTTCTGCTCTGAAAAAAAGTATGAAGTCGCAACTCAAGGCGTCGTCCGATCTACCCGTCACATAAATTAAATAAATTAGGTTACAAAAGTAGGTGAATAGGTTCCTCCATTTTAATCTATTTTAATTCTAACTAAAATAACCTAAAATATTATTTTAAATTTATTATAATCAAATTTTATGGTTAAACGCTAATTTTGGTCCAAAGAAAGTCAACTTTACGGATTTGGGATCAATGACACAAATCGAGGCGATCCGTTGACCAAAAAGTCAACCAACTCAAATTCTAGATTTTTTTTATGTTATCCTATAGATTTCAACTCTATATGAACACCGGAATCGACGGTTTCATAAAATTATAAGTCGGTTAAGAGTTATGGCCACAAGGGCGCACAGATGATAGTTTTCGGTGGTTTCCTAGTTACGTCTCGTTGCACGAATTTTACAGTAGATTAAACTTATATGTTAAATTCTGGAAAATAATTTTATGGAAGTTCATCATGTCATATTTTCTAAACTTCAAACGTCTCATAATTCCGAGTTCGAGATCTCTCAAAATCTCGAAAACACCAAAACGCGTCCGATTTCGGACAACTGGCACTTTTAGAATTTTTTGGATAAATAGGTTCAAAAATTATTAAATAATTTATATATTCAAAAAACTAACCTTGATATGGTTCTACTAAAAAAATATAGCACGTTTGGAGTCCGATGCTAGGATATATCGTCTTTTTAACTCGTCATAACTAGTAGAAAATGTGGCTAAATTTATGACAAATTTTGACTATTTTTGGACGAAAAGGGGAGGAGTTTAGGGAAAAAATATGAAAGATGAGTTTATTCCATAATTCTAATAGGTATTTATAATGGTGGAGACTACTTAATTGAATACGACTAGGATTGGCTAATTTGGATAGAATTTGATCAGTTCAAATAAGGATAGGATATGCATGAAGTTGTTTTCCTAGTAGGCTCGGGATTAGAATTAATTTAAAATATAGTTTGAATTATAAAAATAATTTATAATCTTAGATAGAATCAAAATAGTACAACTTATTTATATCTATTCTTATTTATATCTTTTAACACTAATTTATTATATATCCAATATAAAAAATATATATTCAAATAAATATTGAATAATCCCAGAAAAATCCAAATAAATCCTAAATAATTCTATAAAATCCAATAAAATTACAAAAATATATTTAAATATTTTAACCCTAAAATAAATATTTGGTAGGAACAACATGCAAGTATGCTTTAATAGTAAATCATGAAAGTCCTAGAAATTTACGTTTTCTAAGTTTTAATTACCCAAAAAATATATAAAATCTCCAAAAATTTAAAATAGCCTAAAAATAATTCTAAATAAATATTTATATAAGTAAATATATCATGAAATTGATTTTCTAAATAAATAAGAGAATACTCTTAAAAAATTCAATATTTAAAATAATCTATAATAAATATATTAATATAAAATACGCACAAAATATTATTTTTGGTGAGGGGGTTTACAATCACCTAACTTACAAGAATTTTATCCTCAAAATTAAAACTAAGAAATAATTTATTAAATCCTTCACATTTGTATCTAAGGCAAGTCAAGAACAATCTTCTCAAAAATTTAAATGACAAAATCTATTCAACATCGCCTTATCTTCCAAATTAAAATAACCACTATTTAAATCAAAATTCAACCTATCATAATCACTTCTCGATTTTTAAATAATCAACATCCAAATTTAATTCAAATTTATATGACATCTTCAAGATTTAAATAACATACCTCAAATTTTAAATCATGATTTTCAACTATTATAATCTCCTCTATATTTTAAATAATAAACAATTTTAATCAAATCTTATTCAAATTTTTAATTTAAGAATTTTGTACTCTTCAAATTTTAGATTCAATTTCCAACATCAACATTTCAAATAGGTAATCCAAGAATCAAAATTTAACTTTTAATTCAAATCATCAAATTGTAAAATTTTGAATTCAATCCACCAATGTTCAATGTTTAGAGTTTTATTTTTTATCCTAAAAATTTAAATCGTTAATTCAATCTCCAATATTCAAAATTTAAATCATGTGCTCAAATTATAAATATTTGGTCCATAATATCAAAATTTTAAAATTTATTCGATAAGGCATTTTTATCTTTAAAGTTAAATCATTATAATCATCATAATTATTCTTCTAAAAAAATTCTCAAAATTAAAATAACTAAATTCCCTCGATCTTATCTTACTTGATGACCTTCGTAGCCACCGTCTAAGACCTTCGTAGCCCTAATGTATGGGTGAAATCTGAATGCCTAAGTACAATAATTAGAAGCTAATTAGAGAGAGAATCTCAAATTTTACCTATTGGAGATGAATTTTTAATGTAAAGTCAAGTGGACACAATTTGGATACCAACTTCTTGTCCAAAGCCTTTCTCTCCAAGTGCTCACGCAAATTCAAGCTTCTAGTCTCCTTATATGGTGAGGATGAGTAAATTTTAGATGTATTTATGAAGAATTTGGTGGAGGGATAAACAATTTGGGGTAGAACACTAATAGAAAATAAAATGGAATGAACAATGAGAGGAGAGAGAGAGAGTCTCTCTCCCTAAATTAGGGACGGCCATGTGTGCCCCCTTCTCCAAGCAAAATACATTAACCCATCTGCCCCTATTGGGTTGTCATGAAGAGAGATTTAATTAATGAGGCTTCTATTCCTAATAAAGGTTTAGTCTAATCTCTAATTAAGAAAAATGGTTAACTAGTTGGATCTAAATGGACAAGTCTAACTAATTGGTTAAGTTGTCATATCAAGTTGGTTAGGTCCACTAGGGTAATGTCTAATCCAATATTCTAATCTACCAACCAATAGTAATATTAGTCACCAATATTTATAACATGCACTATATTAAATAAATTATAATCACAATATTTATAATAGTATAAAATGATAAAATTATCCCTATTCTAGAAATATGGTAGTTACAGGTCTACCCTCCTTAGAAAATTATCGTCCTCGAAATTTAAAGATGGCTGTATCTCCTCTAGGTCAAACCCCCAACCCGTCTAAAATTATACAAGCATGTAATTTAAAAAAAAATCACTAATTATGGTCATATGCATTGTTATAGTGTCTGTCCATCATAGTATCGCAGTCTCTGTCAGGATATTCTACTAACTATACTATAGCACAAAGCAACCTATAAGAAACTAATGAAGCACACTAAATAACAGATGGAAAGGAAAGAAAAGGAACAGAATGAACGAAACATGCTAATCCATCACCTGTAGCGTCAGCCTCCTCGATCGTCATCGCAAATGCTCCACGCTGCTGAGGTGGCTCCCTCCGCGGGTGTTGAGCAATCTGCGGTGCCACAGGTGGCCTAACTCCACCTCTCTAATGTGGAACTGTACCACGATCTGGACCATACAGGTTATTGGAACACTCTCTCACCTGATGATCAGGGGACCCATAGTACAAGCATAGTTTGAGTCTCTTCCGATAGTTCTTCCTATGGGTAGCCCTAATGTATGGGTAAAATCTAAATGCCTAAGTACAACAATTATAAGCTAATTAGAGAGAGAATCTCATAATTTACCTATTGGGAGATGGAATCCCAATGTAAAGTCAAATGGACACAATTTGGATACCAACTTCTTGTTCAAAGCTCCTCTCCAAGTTCTCTTGCAAATTCAAGCTTCTAGTCTCCTTAGATGGTAAGGATGGTTGAATTTGAGAAGAATTTATGAAGAATTTGGTGGAGGGATGAACAATTTGGGGGAGAACACTTATAGAAAATAAAATAAAATGAACAATGAGAGGAGAGAGAGAGTCTCTTTCCCTATATTAGTGTCGGCCATGTGTGCCCCCTTCTCCAAGCAAGGTACAATGACTCATCTATCCCTATTGGGCTGTCATGAAGAGGGTTTTAATTAATGAGGCTTCTATTCCTAATGAAGGTTTAGTCTAATCTCTAATTAAGGAGAATAGTTAACTAGTTTGGTCTAAATGGACAAGTATAACTAATTGGTTAAGTTGTCATGTCAAGTTGGTTAGGTCCACTAGGGTGATGTCTAATCAAATAGTCCAATCTACCAATAAATAGTAATATTAGTCACCAATATATATAACATGCACTATATTAAATAAATTATAATCACAATATTTATAATAATATAAAATAAAAAAATTATTCATATTCTAGAAATGTGGTAGTTGCCTTCTTTTTATAATTAACAGTCCATCATACGCACAATATCATTACCCAATTCATAGAGATTGTTGATCCATAATGAATCTCACTCTTTTATGAGTCAAAGTAATGCACAATGTATACATGTTTGTTATTATATCCGGATTAAGAGCACAAGCATCCATAATAACAGAGTTGTTTGTTTTCTTATGTAGTCAGTACAAAGAGAACAATCTCAAGTGGTCATGTTCAATAAACACAAAGTACACTAGTGTAAACCTATAGTCAAGATAGACAAATATCAGATTACACTACAACATTACTAATGGTTTGTCCAAATCCATCTAGGTTGTGAATCATTTAAATATTCTACAGGGAACAAATAATATGATCTTCTATATGACACTATTGTAAACCCATCAAATTTTAGATCCCGATTTTCTAGTTAGTATTATCAATAATGTTAGAGTTAGAACTTATATAATATAATATTCTTTTATATTATTTTTCTTTCTTATGTATATGTGACTAATATAGGCTTAAATATTATTATTGATACATTAGGATCGATTTTAATGTAATATAAATAGGTAGCAGACTTTAACATTTTTATCCATTACTCACTCCAACACTTGAATCCATGTCAATTAGCAAGGAAGCTAAGCCAATACTTCCACCCCATATCAACAGTTTTGCCAGCCCATACATGTAGAAACTTTTGCTTGAATGGTTTGTTAACTTTTGTTCCGGCCCCTCATTCAAACTTGTACAAAAACCACTTTGCTAACTTATGTGAACACATTTTGCTAAAAGTGAGCCACATATAGAAGCAAAACATTTGTGGTTCAAATAACTATTTGAACAACCTTATACTTATAACCTACTTACAATTTTCACGTGACATTCACGTGACGACTGTCTATTGAAAAAGAGAGAAGAGATAGAATATGATGACCGTCCGAATAGTCGTCACGTAACTGAAACGTCATGTGACAGTCGTTCATTGGAAGAGAACTAGTACCAGAAATAGTCCACATAGTAGGAGATGAAAGAGTCGTAAGCGTTTGATAGTAAACTTAGCATTATTGTTGAATAACAGGACCTCTCTTCTTTTAAGAAACCAAACCCGATAAGACAGCAGCACTGAGTGCCTACCCGCTGCATGCTCCTGTAGCTGGGACTACATAGTATTTCTTTGTTTTTCTTTCTCTTCGAAGCAGTAACCCGATTCAGGCCTCCTCTCCCTGCCTTTGCCAAATTCCAGCCGTGCGTTCTCGTTCGGTTCTCGGGTCGAACGAGTCCCAAATCAAGTGCCCAGACCCAAGCCCAAACCGTAAACCATTATGTTCATTGGGAGAAGGCAAAGACAACTGATTTCTTTGCTTGGTACTGCTACTAGGACACTGCAGCCCCTGCATTCCGCAGGTGACAGCGGCCACAGTACTGTACGGCGCCAACGACCTCTCCCCTGGCCAACCTATCCAGCCGTCCATCCCATAACCATCTCCTTCTATATAAGTAGACTTCATCCCCTTCCTTTCATAACCCTATCCCTAATGAAAATCTAGCCGCCACTGTTCCATCTCCCCCTCGAATCTCCTCACTGAAGCAAGCTTCGGTGGACATCGAACTCGACGACGAACCAAGTCCCTCGTCGGTCCTCCACACGACCACCCCTCTCCCCCAAACCCTGGAAACAGCCCTACCTGTCGCCATCGCCGCATCCGAGGGACCGGACTGCACCGCGTCGAGGCTGCCTCTGCGTGGTAGCCGACCGGTGCACTGTCGACAGTGCCTCCTCGCTGTTCTTCTCCGATCCCGACCAATCGGATCCCCGTGCGTGCACCAAGGCCTCCATGTGCTCGAGCAGATCCTCCTTCCAGTTTCGGCCAGTCGGTCGACATCCATTTCCGCTCAGCGTGGGCACCCCGGTCGACGCGGCTCGAGCAACTGAGGTCGGCGCGGTCGTCGACGACAGCTCCTTGGTGTTGCTTCCGACCAAATTTGGGAACCTGGGCGAGGCTATAGCCCCCTTTCTCCCGCTCGGTTGAAGAGCAGAACCCCATGTTCCATCTTCTTGGTAAGCCATTATCCTTTCCCCTGCTTTTGAGGCTTTCATTTCTCCATTATGCAATAAATTACTAGGTTTAGCAAGAGCTGTCCTTGCTCGTGTGGAGTATATCCATCTCACGAGTATGTGTATGTGCCTTCCTCAGTGAAGGAAATGACCATTCTAAGAGGTGTCTGCAGGGGAGCAATATGCAGTTGTAGCTTAAAATTCTATGTGGAGGTTACTGCCTTCCTCTTTGTAACACTGTGTCATAAGTGACCATTGATTCCCTAGTATGGTTGTAGAGTGAGGATCACTATAGCAAAACTAAAGAGTACATCTGTGTACTGTTGGGAACACGTGTGCTCTGATACAACCTGTTGGACGTGTTGCAGAAGCGTTTTGCCAACCCACCTGAGATGACCAAACCAATCTACGAACACTAAGTACAGATGAAGACAAGTATATGGCGGTGACTACGTCACCTGGACAAATCTCAATCTTTATAACTCAGATAAAATTACAAATGTTGAAATCGTTTATCCTAATAGATTCAACCCCATCACCACACTCAAGAAAAAAAAGTAGAAGATTACAATTGAAATCACTCACCAACCCGTAGCAATCTTTCTAGTAGATCACCTACTTCCTTCTGTCTTGGATGGTGAAATCCTAAAAGCAAAACTAAAAGCAAAACTAAAGAGTACATATGTGTACTACAGTGAATAGAGGGTATTCATGCAAGGAAGGGAATCATGTCCAGATAAAGAAGAGAGAAGATCATACAATAATATTCTTGTGTAATGATGTCCCTTACGACATTAGAAGGAATAGGCATTAGCTTGACACTGTTCGGTTGGTACTCCCCCTGGGTTGCTGTAGACTACATAAACTTTTTTGTAGCAAGCTCAGCGTGAAACATATGTAAAGGAGAAGTTGGAGCAAGTGTTTTCTCACATAAGGACTGTTTGGATCCCTGTAGGTGTGGTGAAAGTGGGGGAGTCTGCGACTTTAAGCTGCAACTGAGCATTGAAAGTGGAAGTTCATGTGTTTGGTTACACCGTTACAATATGCAAGTGCCAAGCAAGTGTAATCACTGACACCAAAGAAGCACTTGTTCCCTGGCTCCTTCCCTTCTCACCTACAACTCAAAAGTGGAGTAACTCCACTGAAAGTCCTAATGCTACTGTGTTCATTCTGCTAGCAAGCAGATTCTCTGCCAGTGGAGCTCTGGTCACCTTCCTTCTCCTGCCATCAAGTTAATTTCCAATGGTTTTTTTTTTTTAAAAATTTTGTTGGGCATCCAGGTGCACAGGCCCTCCGCACCCATGGGTGCCAAAGAGGCCACACCGGCCGTCGGAGATAATCGGAGTGCAAGGAAGAGAAGGAGGAGGACTGGAGAGGGGAATACTGTGCCACCGGTGACTCCGTCGCTGCCGCCCACCGCCGTCTCTGCCTCTCCAGCCTCCCCCCCGCTCCACCCCCACCGACTCCTGCTGCTCATTCGCTGCCCCCTTTCCTCCCCTCCCCCCCCCCCCCCCCCCCCCACCCCCCCCCCCCCTTGCACCGCCACCACTCGATCCCCCCTGCTCCACCGCACCTCCGTCTCTCCTACTCCGAACTTCCTGGCCTCCTCCGCAGCCGCGGGTGCACGAGACGGACCGTGCACCCGGATGCCAAATTGGAAAACTCTTTTTTTTAAGACTTTCACTAGCCAGGGCTGGCCAAGGGGTTGGATTGTGTTTGCCGAAGCTAAATTTGGTTGCACTTCAACCTTATTAAAAATTTATAGGTTTAAGTTAGATTTGGGCTGGACTGGTCCAAAGAAAATCAAATAGCCTAGAAGGTTATCCTATGGAGGGGGATTGTCTAAGTCCGAAGGCTTGTCGGACTTATCTCAGGACCAACCCTGTCACTAGCATCTGGTCACGCTGCAAGAAGTCGCCTTTCCCATGGAGCCACCAGGCCCTCCCTTGCGCAGCGGACCCGTCGAGCAGGAGTGCGTGCTCGATGCGGCGTACGGAGGCGAGCCCGATCGTCGACGGACTGGTCGACGGATCCGGATGCGAGATCGTTCGGCTCGTCATCGTCGTTGGAGTAGGTAGAGTGGTTGTCGAGGAGGTCGAGCTCGTTGATGCAGTCATTTGTGGGGAAGGGGAGGTTGAGACGGGAGTAGAGGAGGAGGAGGAGGAGGAGGGCGGCGGATGTAAGAGGTCAATGTTGTGAATGTCCGCTCCATTGGACTGTTGTGAATGTCCGCTCCATTGGACTCCTGAAGGCTGCCCGGTTTTTTTGTTTTATTTTGGATATTTTCTGTTGTGAATGTCTGCTAGATTGGATATCATATTTCCTTCCTTCAAGTTTTTTCGTTTTTCTGTGAAATTTTTTCGAACATTGAATCAAACAAAATCATGATATTTGGCACAGTTTTGCAAATTTCATCATATTTGGCAGTTCCAAAAGGAAGTTCGATTTTTTTTTCCTTTAGGAGTGTCATGGAAAAAGAATGCAGCTGTAATAACTAATATTTTCAATTTCATCATGTTTTCTATTGTTAGTTTATATAACCTCTTTGGTGATAAGCATTCCATATTTTCAATTGGTGATCATATAACTTACATAGTTGCAATCCAAATATTGAAAGGGGCACTTGCATGTTGTCACAAAAACACAATGTTGTGAAACGGGGGGGGGGGGGGGGGGGGGGGGGGAGGGGGTGGGGGGGGACAAAAATTAATGTATCCAAACATGTTTTTGGCAACTCATAAATGTTGCAAGTGCACTTCAACTTGGAATGGTGTAAGTGGAACTTACACACTTTCGAGTACGCTCCCGCGATCCAAACAGGACCATAGAGAAACTCTCTCTCTCTCTCTCTCTCTCTCTCTCTATATATATATATAATATATAATATATATATATATATATATATATATATATATATATATATGCTACAAGTACACTGTAACTTGGAATGGTGCAAGTGAAATTTACACACTTTCGAGTACCTACGGCGATCCAAATAGGCTTATAGAGAAATTTATAAATGAGTATGTGGCATTGTGGTTAATATATACATGTATATATCAACTACTAGTGAAATTGATTATTATATGAGAAAATAAAATAAATAAATGATTAGTGATTATCAAAATACTTGATGAGGTGCATCTATGTGAAGCTGGACTGTAAGGACTAGCTAAATAGCTATTGTGTATGGACAGTAGAAGGATGTCTATAAGTTTGGCTTTTCTTGAATTAACAGTATTAAATATGCATGTGGGTTTCCTTTTATGAGAATATGGTGTGTTTATGTGAGAGGGTTTTGTTGAGGTTTGATTTCGTGTGAGAGTGACTAGGAAGGAAAAGATGGAGTATTGTTGAGTATAGATAGTGCAACTTGTCCTTTTTGCCAGGGATACTTGTGTAGGATTGAATAAGCACTTCTAGAGAGGGGGGGGGGGGGAGGGGAGGATAAATAGAGTGCGTGTATATGCAGCGGAATGAAATCACCCAATAACTTTCCTTTATAAAGGATGTCCTACTTCTATTTTATATTTCACCGAAGCCTACTTTACTCAACACAGTTTGCTAACAATATAAGCATGAAATAACAGTAAGGAGGAAGAGAGAGAGAGAGAGAGAGAGAAGAGAGCAGCAGCAGCAGTCGCAAACACAACCATGTATACTGGTTTTCTCTGAGAGAACTAGTCCAGTCCCGAGAACCCTAACTCGAAGTTGAAATCCACTATCAAGTGAAACATAATTAGTTTTGATCTGAAGGCATGCAACTTCGTACAGACACGAGCTTTGATTCGAATGACTCGAATACTTCCAGTTGAAGTGTTGAACTTCTTGACAAGCTCTTTTACAACTCTTGAAAAAACTTCTAATAAAGAATGCACTGGCACTTAAGGCTTAGGATTTGTAAATATGTTGGGATTGGAAAGTGAAAAGGCTCTTGAATTGCACTGAGTGAAATAGAGAAAAAAATGAAAGTGAGTTGTCAGACCCCAGTCCCAAAATACAAAGGGACTAGCCACGTGGCAATGGCCAGCAGCACACACCAATAGGCAAACCCAATTTAATGGACCCATTAGAGTGTACTTAAGCTATAAAACAACAATAAAGGTCTATGATACTAATCTCATCCACAGAAGATAAACACAATCAATATAAGAATCATTAAGATGAAATAATAATCAATAGGTCTTAATAAATATCTCGGAGAACAACCCGATAATGAGTTTAATACATTATTCCACGAGACATGAAATAGAGTATCAAGAACAGAAATGATTGAGTATATAAAGCAAATACTCAGGAGAAATCTTCTGGCACCACCTCGTCCTTTGCTGCTGGTACTGCTCCAATGTCTGCTTCTGTCCCGTAAACCTCGGGGTAGATCTCCTCTGCTATACCCGGGGACATAATCCGGATTCCAGGTCCTCAGGGGACATAGCAAGGTACAAGAATAACTCAAGCCAAATAAATGCAGTATATAAAAATGTATCAATAGGGCAAACTATCTAACCAGCTATGTGATATGCAAGTGAGAGCATCACTAGTACTCAGGATGAGACCACCAAGCTCTGTGTTGGGGAGCTGGTAGCAGTAATATCATGTAATGTGCCTAGCTCTGATGTAGAGTCTACGGCCTCACAATAATAAATATATATATATATATATAATCAGTCTGTAGCCTGTGTGTCTCTCTCCATCCAATGTAGTCACACGTCTCATGTCCACGATGTCTCATGTCCATAACACGCAAGATCATGACCTCTAACTAATGTAGCGAGTCATAAAGATAGCTATGCATATGTAATATCTATGTCACGAATCCTGTAAACATATACAGAATCACCATGAATGACTCAAAAAAATTATGTCTCATAAAGAGGGTCAGGTGTCCTATGGTATGACGTACTTGATAATGCAAGAACGAAAATATATAGGATCGCGATATCAACTCTCTGGGTGACGTTACACAACTCCACGTACAGCGTTGACACCCGAATCTTTTTCGGATGCTAAACAATGTCACATGGTCCTAGGTTGAACAGATCATATAAATAAATTAAAAGAATAATATAAAGCAAGTACTGCAAGATTGGCAAGGTACACTTGCCTGGGGTTTGAATACCAACAGTTGCTCCGGTATCTGCGGGATCTTCAGGTGCTCCTACGGATGCTGAAATAAACACTACAATTATTCTTAGAAGATATGAAATAGCTAGGATAGCCTACCCATAAGTCCAATTTGGACACAGGGGCAAACTTGACAGTTTCTGGTCAAAGTAGGGTCCACATGTGGCCTACTTCGCACCGAAAATGTGTCAGAGACAAAGTTCTACAAATTTGTCAAACTTAGTTTCTACGAGTCCAGAACGACGATACAAACCCAATAGAATATCCAAAACTGGATTCCGATGAGCCGATCACAAAATTGTCTATCAAGTGGAGCCGTGGGGTCCACGATACGGAATTTTGTTAACGTGCTCAGAATCGAACCAAACTTGGGTCACAGGACCAGCATAACGCTACGAGTCCGATTGTGCAAATTTTATTGTGAAACGACGAGCACACACGAAGTTATAACGAGTTTTAGAACATGGCGGATACGGGACAATTTCAACGGATACGTGTTGATTCCGGTGTGCACGCAAATCCAAATCAACTTCCGCATAATTCTACACGTCCGTATTGACGGTGCGCACCTTTCGATAAAATTCGTACATGACCTCGTTTAGCGGGGCGCACCCAGTTCAGAAAAATTTATGTTTTAAATAACCAAGTTTTTTGGTCAATTTTACCATCGAATAAATTACGATCTACAGCAGCATAAATCTATATTATACATACCTATATAGTAACTAAGTGGTGAAGTTGTGTTTCAGTTCAAACCATTTTTTTTTTTGTTTTTGTCATAGATTTAGTCTTTTGTGGGTTAAATCAATAATTAATTCTCAATCATCTCTAGGTTCTTTGGACTCTTCGGACTTGGACGTTGGACCAACTTCTATTTTCCAACATCTGGAACCAGGCAAGTGTACATTGCCATTATGTATTTAATTCCCCATTTTATTATGTATTTTTTGTGCAAAGTTATTGTCATCTTTGGACCATTAGTCGATACTTCGCGTCTGAGCCAGATTCGAGTGCCGACGTCCGTCAGGGACGTTGAGTATCGATAGTAGAGTTGGACATCAAGATACCGACGACGTATCTCCATTTGTTACTTTAGGCCTTAGGACACTTTTACACGACACTTTCATTATGATAGATTTTATACTTGATGTTCTTATACTGACTGAAATCTGTATTGGTGCTAGGAATTGTGACTTGATACTTTACACCATGTATTATTATGACTCGATATTTTAGTTAGAGGATCTGATATTGTGTATCGTAGATACGATTCGTGGGGTAGCATTGGAGGGAAGAGCACACACTGGACGCTTTGGCTACTTTTTCACATTGTTACCGTTGTCTTATTCCCAGAGCTTCAGAGATTCATTAGTTACCGTTGTTTTTCTTACAGGGACTGCAGAGTCATCATTAGTTACCACAGTTTTTCTTACAGGGAATGCAGAGTACACCGAAATAGCCCACGCGTATGAATTCTCAAATTGCATATCATTGAGTCAGTTATTCTAGATTTACCCCACCTTGAGTAGATGTTTATACCTATATATTACGATATTGTTTTACTTTGGCATATTGTGTGTACCTTGTTGTCCCTATAAGGAGTTGGTTCCCTTCTAGGTTGGTTAAGTAGGTTTGTAGAGTTCGTTGTTGGATTATTGTTGTGTACCTATTCACTACATTCCACTACAGATATTTACTCTTCCGATGTTTATGATTCATTTTTGATATTTGTATCTGCTTGATAGTCTAGCATTTGGTAGACTCAAATTATTTCCTTCGAGTCTATTCGGGCAAGTATGATTATTGGGCTGCAGACCGGTACTCATATTTCCCTTTCTTTGTTTTTTGTCTTATGGATTGAGTTATAAAGATGTTATAGAGATAGCTACACAATTTAGTATAGGTTACTGGAGTCTACTTGGATACGTAGCTGGCCATCGCCACGCATACCGGTTCCGTATATTTTGGGACTGGGGTGTGACAACCACCCACCATATTGTCTAAAATTTAGAATATAAGATACTTGCATTAACATTATAACAATTATAATATACAAACATTTGACCATATGATTCTCATTCAAAAATAAGGAAATGTAGTAAATACAAAAGTGATACTTTTAGTATATAACCATAACAGATTAGCCAATGGCCTTAATAAGTTCTCAGGTATTTTGAATGTCTAGTATACTTTACAGGAAGCACGGGTGGCTCGGCACCAAAAAGGGTACCCCAATGTTATAGTGGCATGACACCATGATGAGGTAAAAGCTTCGGCCTTAGGAAATGTCATAGCGATAGTAGCACCGCATATAGGCATGTAGCCTAATGTCGAAGAGGTGGAGCGTAGTAGTAAAGTACTACAAAAAGGCATATGACCTCATGCTACAGTGAGATGACACCACCAAGATATAGCGGATCTCAGCTTTGAGCCATGTCATAATGTCTTTGCACCGCAAAGAAGCGCAAAGCTTCATTTTGGAATATTTTAAACTCTCTGAAAGAACTCACCTAAGTGTATGAAAAAAGATGTAAGCCGTCACTTGAGGGTAAGCTTGTAGACACCCAAGATACATACACCGAGACTAGGTCAGCACAGGGCCTTTAACGTGCGACCAGAGGTACAACTGATATCATTTTGTATAGGAAGAATAACAGATATGGTACTGAATTCAAGGCTCAGTCCATACTGTTGTTTGACCCATGCAGGAAGATTCAAGTCGTTAGTGACATATATCCTAATGCATGATGGACAGTCACTATGGGGAACATTCTATCATATTGTGATATATATGCGAGATTGTTGGGGTTTTTTTCTTAGCTTTAGGGACTTTAGTCCCATATTGGAAACCACCAAGGTGTATATCATAATATATAGCTATGTTTGTATTGGCATATGCACATGGGGGGTATAGCCCATGTGGGATAATTTTTCTAGATGGTTTAAGTTTGAATCTCAAAAGAACAATCTTTGTTTTTGTCACTCTTTGGAAAAATTTCACCAAAGGGACTTAGCGACTCGAACTCGGGCGAAGGGCTCGGACGAAGGATGCAAAGTGGAGCTTTGATGACACACTTTGCACTTCGTATATCCGCATGGTGCTTGTGTGCATATGTTGCGCTTGTGCGCTCATTTTATGTGTGAGTTGCATGCGTGGTTGCTAGCGCATTTATATATGCGAGTTGCATGAGCGGCTGCATGCGTCGGCACTATGCTGGCTATGCTCGGCTATGTGAGAGATTTGTGCAGCTATGCCTGTATGTATGTATGCGTGCATGAGATATTGTGCATATGTGCGCATGAGCGATTGAGCTGTTGTGCGTATGGGAGTATTCTCATATGCGCCTATGTGCAGAGATAGCACATGATTCGCTCATATATTCGCTGATTGCAGAATTTGGACGGTTATGGAAAGATTAAGTTAATTAATTTGATCCTTATTTTGGGGAATTCTGTTTTAATTGATTATTATCTTTACTATTTTGGCGGATAGCTAGATTAAGGTTAGGCTTTCAACCCTTCCTTATAAATAATCTCTTTGTGCCTCATTTTGGAGACAAAAGAAATTAAGAGAGAGAGAAGAGTCTATGTGCTGCTACCACCATAGAAGTTCAGGAGTCTTTTCGAGTCAGCAACAGAAGTGACTACGAGTGTTCCAGAAGTTCATTTGTGATGAAGCAGATCGTCTAAAGGGCAAATCTTGCTTTGAGAAACAGGCTGACAGTTTTTGTCCTATTCTTCTTTTTTCCTTATTCTAGTTGTAAACGTTCTATCTCAATTGCAACTGCATTTGCAAAGAAGAACGTATTTTGATTATCATCAGTTTATAATAAAAAAAGTTATAGTATGATATTTTTATAAGTTTTCGTTGGAATCAAGTCTCTTAGAGAACAAACATGTTTGCGTGAATATCTGAGTCTCGAGTACAACTCCAGGATCAAATAGAGAACAGGCTGCAAAGTCTTGTGTGAATCTCTATTCCTGACCTTTGTGATCCATCTTTTATCTACCTCGGGACTAACAATATATATATATATAAGCAAAGTCTTTAATACATACGTCCAAAAATTTGTATCAATACATGCAAAATTTGAACCATTCATTCTTGATCCAATGGTTCAGATTAGAAGGGCTTTCTTGTAATATGACTAGAGGAGGGAACATTTAATGCAATGTTTCACTTTTGACATGTTGGTAACTTGCTAGTGTAGGTCATTCTTCTCTTTAAAATTTTCAATGAACACCCTTGATTAACTCATATTTAATTTAACTTTAAGTTGATAAAAAATTCACGAAACACCCTAGATTAACTCATATTTTACTCTTGAACACCTGCGGTATTTTGTAACACTTGAATGAATTGATAAAAATTTCACAAAACATCCTAGATTCACTCATATATGACTCTTGATCGTCTGCGGCCTTTTTTATGACATATACACCCGCCTAGACCAACGGTTTACTTAATAAAAAATTTAATAATAATATTTTTAGCTTTCTAACGATAATATTTATCGGTTTTAATGTAGAAAAGTAAACAGATCATAATTTTAATTTTTAATGAATATATGAACTTAATATCCAATTGAGGGAAATCTTAAAGCAGGGTCAAGCTAATCTGAATATCATTCTTTCAATCAATATTAAATATTTTTCGTTTTAAAGGAAAAAGAATTTTGGATTGTGATATATATTTGGTGGTTGATTATGGTTAACATATAACCTGGATCTCATATTAACTCATATTTAATTTATGTTGAAGTTGGTTATTTCTTTCTTAAGATTAAAATAAAATAAAATAATAAGAAAGATAAGTATTTTAGGATAACACTATTATTTTGTATATTTTTAAATTAATTATCTCCATCTTTAATCTATATTTAAAGATAATTTGCTCCATCAATCCTTATAAAAAGTACTATTAAATGTACTTGCGTTGACGTTAATTTTTTTAGTATTGTTGAAAATAGTTTAAATGTTTGTAAATTAAAAAAAAAAAAAATATATATATATATATATATATATATATATATATATATATATATATATATATATATATATATATATATATATATATATATATATATTTAAAATTAGATTTATAAAATTTATTAATATTAGAAAATTTTAATACAATTTAAATTATATTAAAATAGTTTAAATTTGACTTGAATATATTTAAATTAAAGTTTGTTGTAAATATGTATATTTGTAAAACTGTGGATATATGTCTAGATACAAAAAATTAGTTTAAATATATTTTGAATATTGAATATATTTTATTTAGATTTGTTATATATATCTTTATATACATTTGAATATACGTTTAGGTAATTATAATAATTTTAAGATATTTTGACGTAAGGGAAACACGTACTTAGAATTTTTTAATTTTTAATTTGTTAATTAAATTGTTTGGTAATTTATTTACGGTTTGGATAGATAAGAAAGAAGTTGGTTGATGGTTTGATTTTTCTCCCGTAAGTAATATGAACCGCATTATAATATGGGAGATGGGAGGTATCTGGACCGATCATCATCAATCATATATGTGAGAAGAGTATTTTTATTGAATCACGATAAACTTTCAATTTTCAAGGTTAGTTTGGCAACTTTATTAAGAAATTATTACTTCTTGGAATTTGTAATCACTTCTTTGTTAGTCCCAAGCTACTTTTGTCTTTCTATCTTCCTCACTTTTTGTATTTTTCTCTTGTTATATGTTCAATAGTTTCTTTCCATCTTTCTCACTTTTTATATTTTTCTCTTTTTATATAGAATAGTTTTCTTGTTTCAACTGTAGAAAAATTGTGTTGTTCAACTAGTAGTGATGAAGAAGATGTCTAAGAATATAAAAGATATATAAGATGTAGAAGATTGGATGTCATCTTTAAATGAATCCATTATTCCACGTATGATGCGTAGGTTTGAAGAACAAGTATCCAAAATTTTAAGTCAACTTTCTTCGATGAATGGTCTACTTAGTTCAATCCAACTTGAACAAATCAATATATCTGAGCGTCTACAAAAACTAAAAGCATCTTCCGCATCTTCAGCTGTTAATAACGAAGTTAATAAGGCATTTTCAACTGTTATTATTGAGGAGGAGGATGACACCCAATCTTCTGATGAGGAAGAGAATTGATGAGGAAGAGAATTTGAGGGTAGTTGAGAAAATATCAAGAAAATTTTGGATTCGGTTGATCTCAGTGAACTTGACCTTACAAGAAGTCCTAAGAGAAGTATGGAAGGGAATTTAGTACCAGTCACCCCTTTCAAAAGTCAAACAAAAGGTTCAACCTCAAAGCCTATCCAGTTGACTAAGGAAGAAAAGAGTATTTATAATTATATTTTTGCAGATGATAGAAGTGACCGATAAGTAATATAAGTCTTCTTTTCGTTTCAATCATACTTAATTTTTTTTTCTTAATCATAGAGACATACTTAATTCTTTTTCTTCTTAATATATTCACTTTTTTTCTTAGAGAAATAATATCATCTTGCAAGGGTCAGTATGTTACCCGGGCTGATTTGAAGTATATTTCTCTAAAAATAAAAATTAGAGAAGTGGTATGTAGATACTATATTTTTTTCGATGCCATCAATGTTTACTTCGATGCAATCGTTGCTATTTTTAATGAGAAATACTCAGATTGTTAGCATGGTCTTGATGCCATCAATTTTTACTTTGATGCAATCTTTATTTTTTTAAATAAAAAATACTCAGATTGTTAGCATGGTGTCTACAATTCTCACTGAGGAGGAAAAGAAAAGAACGAACAATAAAGCTAGTGTGTGGTATTTACCAACACAGCTATCAGTGAGTTAGCATTTTATTCTTTTATGATTATGCATTAGAAATTTCTTCTCGTTTATTTGTCGTTCGTAATGTATTATTTTATGTTTATTTTTATGTAGAGTGCAAAAAGTTCTAATAAAGCTATTCGTGAAATATAGAAGATGTGCAAATAATTTGAGAATTATATGGGCTCTCTAAAAACTTGTGATGAGGTATAAATTTATTTTGGTTTAATTTTTTATTCTAATTTACTGAAAATTAATCAATTTGTTATAATGATTAATCCTTGGTCAAATATATATACCCATGCTTGTGGATGAACATTATATTCTTGCAGGAGTTATAATTGAAACAAAATTGTTGAAGTTTGGGACTCCTTTGCATCTTTAGATGAGCCGCTTTATAACAAAGGAGTCATAAAAGAAATAGTAAGCTCATGTTCATAATTTTGTATGAATTACGTACTAGATTCGCAATATACTAATATATATTGTATTCTGGTAATTGTAGCTTTCAAATTTGGATCTCTTTCTTGAGGAAGAGAATAGGAAGTTCAAAAATGCTAGATTTAACTTTTATACATTCTCCATAAAGCGTCATCGTAATGTTCCCCGCCACGAAAATACATTTGATTGTGGTATATTCATAATTTTATTCATGCAAGGCCGATGTGATCAAATGGAGTCTCATTCTTTCTATGTAAGTCTGAAAATACATCGTCAAATAGTTATACTATTTTTTAGAGCAATACTTTTGATGTTATGTTTGTTATATGCAGTTTGATTCGAAATTTGAAAGAAAGAAAACTTGTTGTATGGATTGCATCTTCAAAGCACAACGTAAAATGCAGAAGGAACTAAATTGTGCAACCATCTAATTATGCAGCAAAGGATGAAACAATGAATCTTAGAAAGGAGTCCACTCTTATGGGTTAAGATGTAAGATGATAAAAAATTTGTTTCTTATGTCAAATGAAATATGTCCATTTGTTTTGTAACAAATGGTTACGAAATATGTCCAAAAATTTCTAGAGTTATAATGTTCTTAGAATGTGCGATGAAATTTATATCAAGTTGTCTGCTCGAATATATTTGATAATATATAAATTTTTACTATATGATTACAACAAATGAAAATGAAAGAATCTTCGAGGAATAAAAATGTATAATATATTCATTTGTTATAAGGATTTCGATGTAATCGAAAAGGTCTTGCTTGCATAATAAAGGCTTACGCTACAGTCGAACAAATATTGATTTCATCAAAACGTTCCAAATTCAGAAATTTTACTTTATTTAAAATTGGACAAAAACTATTCCCACAAGACATAGCAGATAAACACCAAAAAACAAAAATATAACAACAGATTATTCTTCAAACGATTTAGGTTTTGAATATCCATCTTTAGCTTTTTATTTTTCTTCTTCAACTTTTCTATTTCCTTGTCCTTGATTTTAATTTTCTTAAGCACTGCTTTTAGGTTTTTCTTCTCTATATCAGGGTTGCTTTAATCAGACCACATAAAATATTGACATTCCTTCTTCCCCAGTTTCTAAAAAAATCTGAATTAATAAAACAGATCATAAGATAAATTTAATAATTATTATTATTTTTAATCCAAATAAATCCTTACCTCGTAATTACCATAACCATAGAACTCTCTACCGAAATTGTCAGTCGGCGAAGCGATTCTTTTTTGAGAAAATACACCATAGTGGCAGATGTGATGATTTATTGACGAACATTTGGATGAAGATGATGACATATCCTGAAACTCAAATTTCTTTTTTTTTTTCATCTTGGATGTTATAACTCATCTTCACCAACTTCTTTGAACCCTTTGGTAAATCTCTCTTATAAGTTCGATACACAATATAAAGAGCCAAAAAACTTTTAGTATGTAATTATGTATTAAATTTCCCCCGAATTACCTACCAACCTTCAAGGAAAATATTGGTAGAATGGAAATATTAAATATTGCTTCTAGTTTTGATGTCTTGGGAAGGAGTATTGCTTCTTGGCTCCCGGGGTCCAATGGCCCCTGCGACATGCCTTCTATTGGGATTTACCAAGAAAGAAATGGAACGTTAGTTCAATGAATTAAGATCTCATAAGTTCCTATATGATTTATGCTATTAAATTGTGTCATAATATGGAAGTTGTTCTCCTAGATTTTTTCAGGATTATGCTGTCATATAATATTTCTTTTTGTCATGAAGAAGTATTCTGCTGCATTTGGAATAATTGTATGGAAAACCAATAATATTAGCTAGGAAATTAATAAAAAAAAGTACATAATAAGAATTAAATCAAAGAAATATTTACTTAGTTGCTCACTTTATTTGATTCCATTGACTTTTTCTCGTTACAACGCTTATGTACTTTAAATTAAGTTAATCGTGACCTAATTTTTTGCAAACTCTACAAATTCTAGGCTTGGGCATATTCTGACTTCCTTTTTTCTGGCTTGATTTTCCTTGAGAAGTCCTTCCTTTTGTTGCTACCAGGTGTGGCTCTTTAAAAGCTTCATGAATTCCATGAACATAAGGCAGCCAAACCGTGGTAGTTTGTTTGACAGTGGGTAATGAGAGTTTATCAATGACATTATTACTCATCTTGCCGTAAATAAGGCAACCAAACCGTGGTTACAATGTTGAAGGGCCCTCCATATAGACAGCTTCTCATTCAAAAATCTTTTCAGAAATGCGTTAATTGATTCACATATATTTGTTACAGTAGAACCACCAAAATAATTTTCCCGAAGGAATGTGTCCGCCCATTGATGCCTCGTACTGTACAATGCTTTTGTCCACTCATTGTTCTCTGCATTATAATCATATAGCATCTTATGCCAATGACTTTTGAAATCATTCTCTGAATAGTAGTTATTTAAAAAACATGAACAACAACAAATTTTTTAAAATTGATAATTAAAAAAAATTATAACACCAACATACTTTAAATTAAAGTACCAAGTGTGAGATGTACCTTTTATTTAGATTCCTCAATTCTCCTGCAAACCCTTCTCTGCGTACATGTTTTATTGCACTGTTTAGGATATGCAATGAGCACGTTCGATGAACTATAGTAGGGA
Source organism: Iris macrosiphon (assembly GCA_036927795.1). Taxonomy (NCBI): domain Eukaryota; kingdom Viridiplantae; phylum Streptophyta; class Magnoliopsida; order Asparagales; family Iridaceae; genus Iris; species Iris macrosiphon. Next base: position 59,552,939 of record JAYESA010000016.1, read on the forward strand.
TTAAGTCCTCAATTGCTTTATTCATGGATCTGCATCCATCCGTGATAATTATCTCTGGTAATTTGCCTCCCATACACTCTTGAAAGTTTTGTAAAACCTAAGAATATGTATCTACAGACTCATTATGGATTATAACAATACACACAAGTCATTGCATGATTGTTTGAACACACCAGAACCACCAACGGTATTTGACATCTATTTGTTTTATATATAGAATCAAATGCTAGTGAATCTCTAAATAATTTAAAATTGAATCGACTTACACCATCGGCCCAAAAGAGATGGGTCAATCTTGAATCTTTATCTACCTTGTAAGCATAGAAGTAATCAGGGTCAATGTCCTCCTTAGCTTGAAAAAATATAAGTGTTGTAGTAGCATCATGATCGTCTAGTACTCTATAATCATTAGCTAAAGCATTGTATACATCTTTTTTCGTCCATCCAACCTTATCACAGCTACTATTCTGGTGGACCAATAAATTCTATATTTCTGAAGTCTGCATCCCGGCTTGTTTCATCGGCTTTGCTTGTTCCAAATCGGCGGCTGATATTTTTCGATGGGATCTCAAAAAAACTTTCTCAAAATCATTCACCATATTATGGTTGTGATGTACTCGAAATAATTTGACAACCCACATTTTTGTAGAACTTTTGTACAAAATCTGAAATATTGCTCGACAACCAGTCCAGCTATCACTTCTTGGATCACGAACTCTATTAGGAGCTTCAATATATTTCTTCTGTCCGAATCCCGTATTCGAACAACACCAACTACGGGATTTGACCATCCCAGATTTGTCTTTCTTTTCTTCGTTCTTTCTAACACTAAAACCTATTATTTTTTAATATATCCGGTAAAATGAGTCTGCTTCTTCAATAGAGTTGAACACTAAGCCAACCATATATTCATCTACGAGCTCCCTTGGGTGTTTATTAATGTTGGCAGACTGTATTATTTTTTTATCGTATTTTTATCGAAATCCAGTTGAGATTCACCTTCGTTCCTAAAAAATAGAATTAAACAAAATTAGTATTAGAAATAAAAGTAATATAATAAACTTCGTAAATCCATTAGAAATAGTGAAATAAAATAACTTATCATTGTTTGCGTTGATGTCATCGTTAGGATGCATTTCTTCATTATTTTCTTCCTTTTGTTCTTTATCGTCTCCCAAGTTAACAGCTTCAATCTCTTCTTCATCATCTAATTATTCGACCTGACCCTCAGTTTCTTCCTTTGACACCGCCATTGAAGAAAATATATATTGTTAGAAAGGAAAGAGAAGAAACAATACAAAGAGAAGAAATGCTTGAGTCGTCTTAAAAGCATGCAGCATTTTAAAAAATAACTTCCAACACCTCATTTTTGTCTTATCCAATGCCACTAACACGAGGACACGTGGAAAAATGGGTTACCAAAATAATAATGCTAAGTTTATAACCAATCCTTACAACCTTCAAACAACTCCTCTCTCACCCCCTGACACATGTGTCCCACCCCGGTCCCACCTCACCTCTCACCCCCCTGCACCATGGGTTCCACCCGGCCCCACCTTTTCCCCTCTCCTCCAATGGAAGCCGGCCATGTGGCCGGTTGTAGGAGTGTTGTAGGGATTTGGTTGTAACTATAGCAAAGTGCTTTCCAGAAAAAATAATACTAAGATTACTACCAAATGTTTACAACCGTCTTACAACCAGCCCCACCTCCCCTCTAACACCCCTTACATATGGGTCCCACCCGACCCCACCTTCCCTCTAACCCCCCTACTATAAGGGTCCCACCCGGCCCCACCTTTTTCAAGAACTAGAAATTCAACTAAAAAATATCTTTTATAATTTTTGTCGCATATGTAGGCATGCAACAATTTATACAAAGATTTCAATTAATATTATAATTTACAATAAAATTAATAGTAATATTAAAGTTTACATTAATATTATAATTTACACTAAATTTAACATTAACATTAATATTAACTAGTATATATGCATGTGTCTTGCACGTATTTTATACTAATTTAGAAAAATAAATAATAAGTTTTTAATATTTGACTACTTAAGAAAAGCAAAATATTTTAATTTTTTTACATTTTTGGGAAAAACAAAAATTCTCTTTAATAATTTCATACGTAATTATTAAATATCTATATTAAATTTAATGAACAATTTTAAGTAGTAAATATATATAATGATATTTTTAGAAACAAATTTTTTTAGCATGAAATCTATCCTTTTATGTAGGAATAAAATTCATGAGTATCTTAATAAAATTCGGATAATATTGGTTATTTATTGTAGATGATACTTCCCAAAAATAAAAATTACTTCCTTAATTGTCCATAACTTATGCCCTTTGGGCACATGTTAAGAAGACCTTAAAAAACAATTTAAATTTAAAATTTTCAAAAACTAATGTCACGCCCCAGTCCCAAAATACATAGGACTATGACACGTAAGCATGTCAACCGCATGTATATGGAAACCATAACACATGCGTATGCTGTATAATGAACAATAATTCACAAGTGGTAAATATGTCACAAGTCACGGGGTACAGTCTAAATCTCATCCACAGAAATCAAATAGAATTAAATAACCAATATCTATATAACTAGATCTCAATATGAAGTATCTAAGGATGACAGTCGGATGAAAACAAATCTACTGCCGAACTAGAATAAAAAATAAATACAATATAAGTACATCACTAATAATTACGAGGCTCGAAGGGAAGACCTCCTCGAAATATAAGTAATAAGTCCGGATCTGCGCTCCTGCGAATACTCATGAACGTCTACACTTGGAAAGGGATCAGGTCCTCAGAGGGACGTAACAAGATACATATGTTTTGGGATAATAAATGAGAAAAGATTTGATGAATGCGGAAAACGAGGTCTTGTGCGAAGACCCGCCCTTCTTTTATGTTTACAAACAAGATTGTACAAATTTGATCCTACACGAGGATGTCTAAGTATAATTTATTTAATCTGGGTGAATATTGCTATAGGTGTCTGGTCTGCAGTTGATTACTTTAGCCCTTGGACCACACGATGTTGAAGAAGTGTCGTGGAAGACAGGTAGCAGCTTCGAAGGTTGCTAAAGAGGGTGGATGCCCGATGCCAAAGTCGTCGATCCCTTCTCTTTGCTTGAGCTCTGGATTCTCCTCTCTCTCTCTCTCTCTCTCTCTCCTCTATTTCTTTTTTCAATTTGTCGACCTATTTCTGATCGTTCGACCTCTTCCTCTGTTGATAGAGGTCTCTATTTATAGAGTTTTAGTGACAGTGACCACTCAATCGGTGTAAAAACCGAGTAGTGGAAAGTACAATACCCTTTTACACAACGATTAAAATAACCAATGCCTGCGTATAGATGATCTTTTGAATGAGCGTGTAACGCGGGTCCAACTAAGGGACAAAATGCGTATAACCGCTATGAAGATCACGGCGTAGAAGCCACGTAGGTAGGTATCCCTCGTGTAGAAGAGGTTGGCATAGAAGCCAATGTTTGTCACCATGGCATAGAAGCCAAATAGTTATCAAACCGGCATAGAAGCCGAATAGGCGTAGAAGCTGAGTGGTCATAGAGGCCGAGTGGGCGTAGAAGCCGAGTGGTCATAGAGGCCGAGTAGGCATAAAAATTGAGTAGGCACAGAAGGCCGAATGGGCGTAGAAGCCGAGCAGGCACAGAAGGCCGAATGGGCGTAGAAGCCGAGTAGGCACAGAAGGCCGAATGGGCGTAGAAGCTGAGCAGGCACCGAAGCTGAATAGGCGTAGAAGCCGCTGCGTAACGTGCCAGAGTGATAATGTGGACGCCTTAGCCAGAATTATGGCTCTTGGAGATAATCAGATCTCTTGCATTAAATGCAGAGATCTGACCCCATCATGTGCATTAAATGCAGATGCTTGTCTTTAAGATTTGCCATCATTCTGCGCATTAAATACAGATACGCACCTTGAAACCTGTGCGAAGAGTAACCGCTGTCGTGGTAGTCTGTTCGTCTTCTGCGGAGCGTAAGAAGCTCATGTTTGCCTGTGTAAAACTAGGCAGCGTATTCCCTTGTATGCGTAGGAGCAGCTCTCGCAAAGGGATGTCACTAAACGACGGTTCGGTGACATTTAATCAAATCTCCTGCATTAAATGTGGAGATCCGCCACCATCCTGCACATTAAATGCAGAGGCGTATTTTGAAGGTCTGCCATCCTTCTATGCATCAAACACAGAGATGTGCCTCAGGCATCTGTCAGTATTCGGTGCATTAATTGCAGAGACGTGCCTTGAGGGCCTGTCACCACCCTGTGCATTAAATGCAGAGACGCGCCTCGAGTCCCGTATGGAGTGCAGCTTTTGACGTGGCAGGCGGTTTGTCTTCCGCGGAGCGTAAGGAGCTCTCATCTGCCTGTGTAAAACTAGGCAGCATATTCCTCTGTGTACGTAAAAGCTGTTTTACGCAAGGGAAATAGTAGAAAATGACAGCCTAGGTTGCAGTATCGCGCCATCATTATAGCCGTCGCCTAGGTAGTCGAGCAGTATCCCTTTGTCAGAAGTCGAGACATCAGGTTCATTGCAGGATCTGACAGGTTTACTTTGGAGAATATGAAGCGTCCCTCGTACACTTCAATGCTGCATTGAAAGAGGATGAGTTTTACGCCATAAAGGCGATGAAGCACCCTGTTTACGCTGAAGCAGCCTGGACATACTGCCTTACGCGGATGGTCCTTGAGCCTATATTTTATGCTGTGCTTTGGCGGATAAGCTCTGTTTGTACGTTGAAGGCTCTGAAGTCCTCTGTTTATGCTGCTTTGCATTAATATGCTGCGTAGAGCTATCCAGCATATTTTTTATGCTTCTACAAGACCCCCTTCAAAGCTTTTAAATTTCTCGTAATTTGAAACGCTTTGAATGAAGCATGAACCGCTCCTCGTAACTCGAAACATTTCTGAATGGAGTTTTGAAATGGTCGAGGCTGACTTTATGGCAGATTTATTGGGGATCGGTGCTCTCTCTCGCCTATAAAAAGGCTGAGGAGTTCTCCTGTTCTTCCCACACTTCCTTCATCATACAGAGATGATGGCCGGAGTTCGTCGGGTTGACTTGAGGAAGAAGGAGATCATGCTTTTCCAGTATATAAGGAGCCAAAAAAGACGGCGTCTTCGAGCAAATGTCCTCTGCAACGATGGATCATAGAAGGATATTATAGCCTCCTTTGCTCGGGATAATTAGCAACTTTGTATGGTGGTTCTTCGGGAGAAGAAGAATTGTATTTCACCACGCTGCTTGCAAGTGTCACCTTCTTCCGTTACCTCTGGGGACGAGAGCAGACAGACTAGCTCTGTCCTGGCTCGAGTGGCGATGGTCTATAGGTAAGCAGATTTACCCTGCTTTTCTTCTGTTGGAGGATGGGTCTATGCCCATTTTTGTATCCTCCCGCCACTGATCGTCTTCTTGTTCATCGACTGTGGATGTCGATGAACCGTCTTGGAAGAAGAGGAAGACCTTCACCAATGTGAGAACCTGGCAGAACAGCTTCTCGGTGCGATCTTCAGACGATGATGAGGAAGCCCTTTGTAGACAGGATTTCCCTCATATGTAGTCATAAAAAATGAAGAAAACCCTTGTAGACTGGATTTCCCTCATGTAATCATGCTTTTAATTTTAATAAAATCGTCTTTCTTCTTCATATGATCATATTGCCATACTTTGCTGTGAAGTCTGAATATGTGTAGCTTCGACACATCTGATTCTTTACGCCGACTCTGTTTAGAAAGAGTGCTAGGTCCTGTCCTATCTTTTACGCATAACTAAGGATGCGCAGAAAGCCGCTTTAGCATTCGAGTGTTCGAACTGTCCTGCTGTTTAGGAGTGAGGAACCGCGTAGAATTCTGAACTGTTACTTCTGATAAACAGAATTTCTTTGTTCAGACATCATCTTCAAGAATGATTTCTCGAAAATCCCTTGGAACAGGGCGAGAAATGGCTGTCAAACTGATTTACCGTCTTGGTAGATGAAATATTCAGACTGGAGTCTGGATGAACTTTGAATCGACCCATGAAGAAGAGTAATTTTTCAATGTTGAACTCTGTACGCTTCGGGTACTTGGGATATCTTGAGGTCAAGAAGGAGTATCTTCTGTGTGAACTCCTGTAATTGACCGCCTTGAGGATCGTTCAGATGTACTATACTGGCCTGCGCATCTTTCAGATGTGCGAAAAGTCGTGGAGCGTGAAATCATAAGTTGGCAGCCTCTGAGCATAAACTAAACACCATCGAGCGTAAAATCATAGACTTATAGTTCCTGAGCGTGAAGTCGTAGGTTTGTAGCCTCTCGAGCATAAAAGCTATCGAGCACAAAGGCATCCGGGCGTAAAACCCGACTTATAGCTGTCGAACGTAAAGCCGTAGATTCGTAGCTGTCGAGCGTAGAAAGCTCCTTAGCGTAAAACTGTAGATTTGTTGCTTCTGAAAAGAAAATTTTCCAAGCGTGAAGTCGTGGATTCGTCGCCTCTGAGCATAAACTAAGCGCCACCGAGCGTGAGATTATTGATTTGGTATCTGCTGAGCGTGAAGTCGTAGGTTTGTAGCCTCTCGAGCATAAAAGCTACCAAGCACAAAGGCATCCGGGCGTAAAACCATAGACTTGTAGCCTGCGAGCGTAAAACCATAGATCTGTAGCTGTCGAGCGTAGAAAGCTCCTTTAGCGTAGAAACCACGAACCTGCTTTGCGCGAAAAACTTTTCAAATTCGCTGACTGTCCGCCTTCTCTGAATAATAGGCTGACGTAGGACCCAATCATAACCGAATATTAATTAGGGTATTTGGTTCGGGGTCCGAGGAGTCCATCCGAACTCTATATATATCCCAAGTTTCTGAGGGAAAAACTTTCCATCCGTCTTCTGCGAGAGAAAGCTTTCGACTGTTTTGAGTTCTTCTCCGTTTCTTCTTCGAGTCTTCAAAGTTTCCAGCAATGGCCTCGAAGCAAGCTTCCTCCACTAAGGGAAAGAAGGATGATTCTTCTTCTCGTTCCTCCGCTCAAGCGAGAGCGTCTTTGGTTGGACAAGGCGAACTTCATTCTGAGTGGAGCATCCCGCCGACGAGTAGTGCACCCGGCCTGGAAGGTAAAGTTTTTGGGAAAAAGAGAATGACTGAAAATCCTTCGCACACGTTGAATATGACCGCGCGAGGTCATCTTCTGTGCTGATGGCCTCTTCGAGAAAGATGACGCACGGAGACGTTTCATCTTTTTACACCCATATTTCTAATGTGTCAGCGTAAAAACTCTATTTTTCCGCAGTCGAGCGTAAAAGCTTTGACCGCCGAAAACTTGGCGTATAAAATTTGAGTGTTTTACGCTTTTGGATAAAAATCCTGGCGTAATAACTCAGTTTTAATCAGTCTGGCATAAAGCACAGACCGTATACTGCCAATCTTGAATTTTACGTTTAGGGAATGGATTCCAGCGTAAAAACTCAAGTTTCACAGTCTCGACGTAGAGCACGGACTGTTGATTTTTTTGCGGATGCTGCAAGTCCTGTAATGTCTACTTATAGGAACTGACGTGTTTCTCTTGTACTTTTTCAGTCAACTTGCATGAGTCTCCGCTGGCTGAGGTGATGGGCTCTACCGCCGGGATGCTGCACTCCAACTATCTGGAGGATCTGTCGTACGTGACATTTCCTATCTCCGGGCCCTAGTATCCCGAAGGAAGGGCAATTCTGATATCGGCTCAGGGCGAGCGAACGCTGCTGAACTTGATCAACGGGGAGCCCCTAACGTATGTAGACGGGGAGCAATACCTGAAGCCGGCTTTCCTCTTGGGGGACATGATTGACAAGCTGTCCCAGACAAAGCCCAAGAGAGAACTCTGGGTTTTCCATGCCGAGGGTTTGGTCTTGTACCTGCCCAATATGCCGAGAGACTACCCCATCTCGGCCTTCTTCCATGCTACGCATCCCAGGAGGATATCGTGGACGCTGACCCCCGATCTTCAAGGCAAGCCAGGGAAGATCTTTCATCTGAGAGGAGCTGACCAGGGGTCGTTTGTTAGCCGCCCTTCCGTCTCTGTGATACTGTTTAGGGGGCTGTACCCGGGCAGTGTCCTGAGTGAAGACAGTTTGGTGATCCAGCCGGTCCAGTTACCGACTTTCTGTAATGATTTTGTGGGGCGTGGGGGAGTATACCCTAAGGTGAACCCTCGGTGTGGCGGGTGGATCACCCCTTCAAACCTTCGATGGGCTCGCTTAGTTGATTGGGCCCTGAAGCATCTTCAGACCGAGTTGGAGAACATCGGTCTGTTTGCAGCTGTGAGTGCTACCAGTATTGGGTTACCTCCTAATCCTAACCTATTCCTGGCACTGATGGAGCGATATATTTCGCTTACCGGGACTTTCGCCACTCCACTGGGGGAGTTGGGATTGGCCCTTCATGAGATGGCAGAGATCTCGAGACTGCCGATGGGGGACACTCCATACGAAGAGTATGTTCCTACGAACCGGGAGCTGGGGGATTCAGACCCTCGGGTAGTGGAAGTGTACCGGGAGTTGATGTGCCACTACCTCGCTTGCACCGCTTTTTATGGCGAGCCTTCAGATTTGGCTCATATCACCAAATGGACGTCCTATCTTTTCTTCCACCGGTCCAGGACTGCTAAGCCGGAGAAGGTATTGGAGGGTAAGGATCTGCCTGTGAATCCCCTGAGTGCGCTTAATGCTTAGGTAGTTGACGATCTTATGGGGGATGCTGGTGCTCCGGACCGGTTCCTCGACGAAGGGACGGGAAAGTATCCTGAAGGCACTAAGGCCTATAGTTATTTGAGGCGCTGTCGCAGGCCTCTGTCCAGGGAGGCTCAACTGGCTGGCTTCCTCTCTATATGGCTGCGCCGAGTAGTAGTACCTGGCGTCGTATCTGCGGACCGCATTCACCGCAACACGCCATGGCCTGCAGTGCGACTGGTGTTCGTGGCAAGACTGGGCTTGCTCCCTGTCATGGTGTGCCGTATACAAGCTAGCCTGAGGGCCATGACTGACGAGCTGCTCGTCGATGAAATTCGGCGTGATAGCTTTCCCAAGATAGAATTACCATACCTGTATTTGATGGGGTGGTTAATTCTCCATAACCCCCGGGTGATGTCTCCCGGTTCCGGCAGTAGTTCGGGGGGTAGTTTCTTGTTGAACTATCAGAAGTCTTTCTGGAACGTGAACACAGTTATAGACTGTCGGCGGGCGCTAGGCTTCAGCCACAGTTGGAAGCTTTTCTGTACCGCCCCTTCTGTACACCGCAATCAATCAGGGATTAGGCTCAAGGATTCGGGTAGAGAGAAGACCATTCTTTCTCCCAAAGCTTTTAATTGGTTGGTCTGTATTAGACCATCCCATCTGTTGTACAGAAGCGAAGATTATTGCTTCTTGGAGCCCTACTTGCCCAGTCGGTTTGCCCGGTAGTTTGGGTATGATCAGTTGCACGTGGGCAATGCCGTCACCAGCTTCAGGTCCATAGGTGGACTCATTGATGGAGCGAGGGGATGGCGATATTTTATCATGGGCTACACTGGGGCGATTTTCACTGTGCCGGTCATCACACTCTCCACGGAGCTGCGCATCCTGCATTCGTATGCCCAGTTGGCAACGAACACCTTCCATCATAATTTTGATATGCATAGAAGCTTTAAGGTGCCCTCTTCCAAGCCTGGGGGAAGAGTTTAAGTCCCCTCGGTTTCTTCCGACGAGGGTGAGGAGTCCGTTACCCCGGATGAGCCTCTGGTATCGGTATCTAGGGGTGAAGTACCTCCGCCTGCGGGGGCTTTGGTAGTTTCTGGGAAGCGAAGGGCTCCTGCTCCCAAGAAGACTTCCCCACGTAAGAGAAAGAAGAAGATGGTAAATCGTCCTCTCCGAATTCCTGGCATTGAGGCTCCTGGAGGTGAGCTTGCATCTTCCCGTATTGGGGATGATCCTTTGATTGGAGGTTCCTCGCCTTTTAGAGAGGGACCTTCTACAGTTCCGGTTGGTGGTGTCGGAGAATCTCAGCTGGACGCCGCCGTCGCCGCTACTGCTTCAGGTAGTGGAACGAGGTTGCCTTCAGGGCTGAGTATAATAAAGTTCCATATACCTTTAGCCGGATCGGCATCAAGAGGGACTTCTGCCGCGCCTGGGAGCGCACCTAGCGAGATTCCAGTTGATGAGCCTAGGTTGGATTTTGAGGAGGACCTGGAAGACTACTTGCCAGTGTTAGTTCGCAGACCCCTTTCTCATGTATGATAGCTCGCCTAGCATTATTAAGAAATGATTTAGCTGTACAGGCTGCAGATGCGACGTATATGCCATCGGCCATGGGTAAATATCATCTTTTATGCCTCTTCTTTGGGAAAATTAATATTACGTTGATATTAACTTCCTTTTGTCTTCTTTTCAGGGGAAGACCTCTTCGGAGAGGGTGATGTAGACACGCCCTTTGGCTCTGTGTCAGGTCCTAGTGGTGGCACGGAGGTACCTGATTTTGAAGAGGAGACATCTTCGAGTGCTGGCTTGCCCGTCGAGGAGATTCTTGAGATATCTCAAGAGGAGGACGAGCCTGTCATTGCGACAGTGCCTCTTTTGAGCAAGCCGGTCACTTCGTCCGGTGTTGGCGATTCTTCTTTCATCGCACCTTCTGTTGAGGCGACGGCCGTGGCGACATCGTCTGTGGTTATTCCTGGAGGGGAAGTCGCCACTATCGCGGACACTCCCCGCGTTCATGCGGACCTAGTTACGCTGACCGAGCAGTACACCGGTATCTTCTACACCATTTTGAGAACGCTAATGTCAATGGTGTTGGTGAAGAAGCTGGATTTTGCATCGCTGAAAAGATCCTCTCGGTTCTCGATAGAGGCGATCAGGGAATTCGGTGATGCCGGGGTAGCTGACTCGCTGGAGGTGATGGTTAATGGTTTGGAGCAACCCATTAACGAATACCTGCAGCTAGCTCGAGGCAACATTGAAGCTCTGGTCTATGCCAGATATGACTCCTTGACTGCGCATCTTGTTGAAAAGAAGGAAGGTCTGAATAAATTCATCGAGACTAACCAGCAGGAGATGGACAAAGGAAAAGTCGTTTTGGAGGAGACTATCGCCCTTCAAACGAAGTGTCAGGCCGAGCATGACGGCAATGTAGCGAGGGTCCGCAAACTGGAGACAAAGCTTGCTCAGGCAAATGAGTGGGCTTCTCAGTCTTCGGAAGGTCTAGATGTGGTAAATAGCCGACTGGTCGCAGCATAACAGAACTTGGCGAGTGCAGGAGTCGCCCGTGCCAGTTTCCTTTGGGCTAGAGCCGAACTGTCCCCCCTGATAGATGACGAGGCACGGTTGGAGTGGGTTCGTGCTGATGTCTTGGATTCCAGGGCTGAGAGGATGGCCGTGTTGGCGCAGCAGCTTCATGACCTGACCGCTCCCCCTTCATGATGTGCTTTTGCTTTTCAATGTACTTTCGCTCTTTTCTGGGAATAATAAAGAGGCTTTTCATCTGACTTTGTGGACCCATCATTTCGGAATGTAAATGACAGGTTTGGGTGAAAGTGATATCAGAGGTAGTATGGACGTGATATACTTAAGGTAAGCTTTAGCAGAGCATGATAGAATATGATCCAACTAGTTTCGTTTTGGAAGTAGTTTTGTCAGAATGAGGTCTTCGCCATATTCCACTTGAGCAGAGGAGGTTTAAGCATAGTACCTTTTCAGGAATTTGCCATTGATAGGAGCCATTAGCAAGTCTCCATTAGGCTGGGCTAACCTGTAAGCGCTGTTTGAGAACGTTGTCTCGATCACGTAAGGGCCTTCCCATTTGGGCTGGAATTTGCCTTTACTCCTGTGAGTAAGAATCATCGGCCTTCTTACAGCCAAAACTAGCTCGCCAATTTTGAACACTCTTTCCTTTACTTTTTGATTAAAAGTTCTGAAAATACGTACTTGGTAGAGCTACCGTGGTGCGGTATGCCCAGAGACATTCTCCCAGCTTCTCGTTCCAATCCCTCTTGTTCGAAGAGACGAACTTCTTCAAGAGTTTGATAATGGTTTTGTTGAAGGCTTCAGCCAAACCATTAGCAGCCGGATAATATGCCGTAGAGGCCACGTTTCGTATCCGATTTTTATCGCAAAATCGGTGGAATGCATGGCTGATGAACTGAGGCCCATTGTCGTGGATTATCCTTCGGGGAACCCCAAAGCGGTAAATGACGTGATGCTTGATGAAGCTGGTCACATTAGATATCTTTACCTCAGCAAGAGGGATCGCCTCTGCCCATTTGGAGAAGTAATCCGTGATGGCCAGTATGAACCGGTGACCTCTGGAAGAAGACGGGTGAATAGGACCAATGATATCCATACCCCATGCTTCGAAAGGCCAGGATGCAACCGTAGGATGTAGATGTTCGGACGGTTGATGTATGAAGTCTGCATGAACTTGACATGCTCTGCATCGTCTGGCATACTGGATTGCATCTGCGATCATAGTGGGCCAGTAATAGCCCATTCTCCTGATACGATCCTGTAGCTTAGGACCGGGTTGATGTGCCCCGCACACGCCGTCGTGAGCTTCACGGATAATCCGCTGTGCTTCATCACCAGAGAGACATCGTAATAATAGCCCGTCATAAGACCGGCGATATAGGCATTGTGACGATGCGTCGAAATATAAGCGTAATGATCATCTTTTGACAGATATTGCTTCTTTAGGATCTTCTGGCAAGATTCCGTATGCTACGAAATCTATAAAAGGACTTCTCCAGTCTCTCCTGGGCGGATCTGCGTCCACCGTGTAGCTATGTGTCATGACCCGCACCCAGTTTAGGGGCACGAGTGTGTGGGTACGTCCAGCCTACGCCGCAGCATCGGCGGTAGAACGCTGTCTAGGTCATGTAACTATCTAATCAAACTCACGTGAATACCCAACTCCATAAGGAGACGTGGATATCATAAAATAATACTAGAAATACTCAATCACATAAACTAAAGCACGATGAGATATCAAGGCAAGCAAGAAATACAAGACAAGTCTAACGACAAAATAATCATACCTGCAATCATTAACTTCCAATCCCCAAGTGTGTCAGAAACCAGTCTACTAAGGTCACAGTCTGGAAAAATATTTTCCAGTCAGGAAGGAGCAAAGTACATCTCTAAATAGCAGTTCTATATTAATGATATAAACTATGTAGCAGTTCTAGATGGAAATATACCAGAAGCATGTATAGGTACGAGAAATAAAAGAAATACTGGAAATACTGTAAGTAAATGCAGGAGAAGAAACAATATGTCCATGAGCAAGAACCTATGACTAAGTGTATGAGTACTAGCTTAAACATGTGATCGGCTTGAGAACTTGATCAGGCTGGTTACATGTGATTAGCTATGATTCTTGTAAGGTCAGGCTAACCGTTGGTTAGCTATGATGCATGTAGAGGTCAGACTAATCACACGTAACAGCTATGAAGCATGTAAATGGTCAGGCCGCACCCGACGTGAGATGTGGGATGAGCTATGATGCATGTAAAGTTGGGTATGATCACATATCTACACTAAAATACTCCCCACCCCCGACTGGTATAGTAGATCCAATCATGGTACGCTATGGCACGGGATTCCCTACGGAGGTAGCAAGTCTCCCCGGAAATCAGTGTCTGTACATGCACAAGATAACAAGGAAACAAGTCTTGTACAAGCTACACCATGAATAAGGAATAACATCTCATGACGAGATCCGTGTATACCAATCCGTGTAACCAACGTGTCAAGAGCATGGATATCTACACTAAATACAGTGAACATAGGAGATATCATAAATTAGAAACTAATCAGAGAATGTACTCGCCTTGGGTCCTTAGCTGTCAATACCAATGTCCTGTCCCAGAGTATCGTCTGGAGAATCCGACAGTCCTATAAACATATAATAATATCACTTGCATCAGATGCTACACTAACACACAATAGAAATACACTGGCCTCAGGGCTATGCCAGGCGTGGCTCTAGTCAACTAGGGTCATCTAGTAGGGATACGTATATAATACACATTTACACTCAAAGTATATACCAATAAAAACGTATATAATATATATATAAGTGTCTATTAGTAATTGTACAAAATACGTATATGTGTATATACACTAAATAGATGTATATAAATATATTTTTATATACCAAAATACATATTTGTATATATATATCAATCAAATATATATATATATATATATATATATATATAAAACTAATCAGAGAATGTACATAATGCCACACTTCTCAAGGTGATCTCAAATGAAGTAACAGTTAGTTCCAATGAGTCCGGAGCAGTCCAAATAGCTAGAAACTATATAAAGAAGTCCAAGATCGGAGTTCGGCACGAAAATCGAGATAAGGATACCAGGCTAATAGGGGAAAGGGTCGTTTGTTTGTAATTAAGGTAACACCTTAATTTATGAAAATTATTTCAAAATTATTTTGAACAATAATTACAAGTAAAAGTTTATTTATAAAAATCTAGAATTTATGTAAAAGCCAATATATTTTTGTCTATAGTAAAAATTGGTTACCAGCCCAATTAAACAAATTTTGAATTTATTTTTATTATTGGAACTATTTCTTAAATAATAATATAAACCAGAAATTATTATTTTTACATAGTCAAAACCCTTACATTTATTACATAAAAATAAACTAATTACATAAAATTACTAAACTAATTATATTTAATTACTAAACTAATTACAGGAAATTACTAAACTAATTACATATAAACTAATTGATTAATTAACTACTGATTAATTAACTTAATACTGATTAATAAATTAACTACTGATTACTACTAAACTAAACTAATATATAACTAAACTAACTAATTAACCACATCACTATAGCCTCTGAATCGAAGAAGGGGAAGAGGGAAAGAGGGAAGAGGGACTCACGGGGGTTTTCTGGCGTCGACGGTCGGGGAAATCCGCCGAGGTCACGCGGGCACGGCGTCGGCGGTCGAAGCTCGTCTCGGCGGCGGCGGTCGACAGATCTGCTGTGGCGGCGGTCGAACTCGGCGGCGGCAGCGGAGCTCGACTCGACGGAGGCGGCCACGGCTCGACGGATCTGAGGCGGCGTCGGCTCCGGATCTGAGACGGCGGCGGCGGATCTTCGAGCTTGACGCGGCGAAAGGAGCTCGATGCGACGCGGCGGCCACGGCTCGACGCGGGTGAGGAGGTCCGAGGCGGTCACCGGCGGCAGTCGAGATCTATGTTAGGGTTGTTGGATTTCTGTGAACCGTGTCGGGGTGGATCGTGTCCGGGACTGGACACGATGGATGATGTTGTGTACTGTGGACGTGTCCGGGTGTTGGACACAGAAATGATGTACTGTGGTAGGGATGTGTCGAGATGGTGGACACGAGGATGATGTTTGCTGTGGTGGAGGTGGATGTGTCCGGGTGTGTCGGACACGAAAATCTGGTTGTAATGTTGTAACCGGACACAGGAAATGAATGGATACGATAGGACACCCGGGGTCGGACCCGAGGCCAACACGGCTGACACGGTAATGCTGGACACACGGACACGAGCACACAAAATGGTGGTGGTTGTTGGCTTGTGGGAATTTGTGAGGGCTAGCTAGGGTTTCTTGGGAATGGTGTGGGTGAGAGACTTTAAATAGGGAGAGAGGGTGTGGGATAAAAGGTGAGGATTGGCCCAATAATGAATGGCCCAGATTATATATAAATGAGTTTTTCATGTGGGAAATGAGGGTGTGGATGGTAGATGGCAAACTTGTAAAATTTTAAAAGAAAAAGATTATATTTTAAGAAAATATTTTAAGAGGCTTCCAAGGCTAATTGATTCCCAATTAGCTACTAATTAAACCCATGTTCCAAAATCTTAGAAAGTATGTAATTTATTTATTTACTATCCCAAATGGATTACAAAATTTATTATGAAGAAAACAACTAGTCCTTTAAATAATTTTATTAAACAAATAATTTTATGATTTCAAGCCAATAAATATTCGAAGCTAGAGTATTATATATATATATATATCATTATTTATTAATTTATAATAAATCGACATTTAGGAAAATGATTTTATAAAAGATTTCAAATCACTTACAAAAAATCAAACATTGTTAAAAATCTAATACTAAAATTCAAGGAGAAATATCTTATAAACTTGATATTTTAAAATAAAATAAAAATTTAAATATTTCAGAAATTTGGAAATCAGAGGCTACAAGTCTACCCACCTTAGAAAAATTTCGTCCTCGAAATTTAAGATCCTCAATAATTGCCTTTACTCATCATATTATTTCTATCAAAATTTAAATTTCAAACCAAATAATCATGAAGTAATTCCATATTGCTATTTCACAACCTTTCAAAATTTTACAACATCATATTCCTAAAAATCTTCAAGTTTAAAATCAAATTCAAATTTTTCTCATAATCTCCTCCAAAATTTAAGTTCGTATCTAAATACTCAAGGATTTTAATATCCAATCCTCCAATTGAAATCCAAATCAATGCATATTTATAAAAATCGTATCCCAAAATTTAAATTTTAACCACTAATCCATCAATCATCTTACTCCTCTAACTCTAATTCAATTGATGCTTATTCAAATCTAAATTCTCCTCCGAGAATTGAATTCGACACCATTCCATTAACAATTTTATTTCCGAATTTTTTTTTCCTCAAATACTCAACGATGCGATACTTTCAGAATCTTCAATGCAACATTCATAATATAAAATATAAAATTTCTATCTTACAATCAATTAGATATAATGATAATTTCCTAAATTTTCTTAAATTTTTAATAACCAATTCAATCATATCAAGACCTTTCCTAAAATTAATAAATCCTCAAATTTTGCCCTGTGAATTTCTAAATTCTCCATTTAAGTTAATGTTTATCCTCGAATTTCAATCATACCTTGATTTTCGTAAAATTAATGATCCATCAACTCCGTTATAACAACCCCTAAATTCTTTATTTAAATTAATGCTCATCCAAAAATTTAATCCTCTTATCTCTTTTTGTCAGTCATAACCTTGTCATAGATCTTTGCTATGGTCAAAACCCTAATGATCATGGTTTAAGAAAATTCTACCTACAACCATGCAATTTTAGAAAATATAGGTCATGTGTCTTTTGTCATGGTATTTCAGTCTCTGTTAGGGTGTACTACTAGTTTTATTCTAACAAGAAATCATGCATACGAACTACAGTATTAGGAAAATCAATCAATCGAAAGACGGAAGAAGGAATCATTAGGAGGGAAAGAAAGAACCTGCTAACGTATTACTTGTAGTATCTACTATCTCGAACAACACTTAACTCTAGCACATTCACTAACTAATTCCTATTCATGTATACTGGTACCCATATCAACTAATCATTAACCCACAAGATCCATGAATATATCCGTATTGCACACACCTGTCTATTAATACCAAAATCTGATACCAAAAACCTCTAACACGATTATAGGTCAATTGGTGCATGTAAAGTTTGATACCTCTATCTCTTTAGGTACCCCTGTTCTACTTCAGTACACCCACTGTTAGTTCTCGTTCCTACTACAATCGTCCATACTATTTGTTCTTATCACTCAAGTGCACACCAAGTATAACACACCATACTAAGTACTGCACTTTCCAATACAACTTTAGATGGACACCCAAGTCAGTCTGCGGTGCCATCTCAATCATGCTCAAGTTATCAGATCCTTACACCTGTATATCATCTACTCATATATTAATATTCATATCTCTCATCTGCCATAAATTAATCCTCAAAATAATCGTTTTAACTTCTCGATCAACTTAAAATAAATTGCATATACCTCCTCAAAGTCAGATACTCAACATCGAAATAAAAATTTTAATCACTTCTAAAATCTTTGTAGCCTTGACCATTTTTATTGAATCAATATTTTAAATCCTCAAAATTTTAATGACACAATCTCAACTTCTCAATAATTCTCAAAGTAAAAATTCATTTCCACTCTTTAATTTATAAATCCACCAATGTACATATCAGTGCTCACGGTCTCTGATACTCAAGGTGCACTCAATGCATCTAGTGTCTACAATTGTGTACTAAAATTGTACTGCCTGAATCACTTGTACTATTACCTCCAATGATCAAAGTTATCATCACCTGTATTTTCTTTCATGATTTCAATTTATGTCAACTGGTATATCATCCGATTATTATCACGCAGAGTGCTTACTATTTTGAGCTTCGTTCTCGACTAATCCTCGATATAGAATCATTAGTACCCTTGGTATGATATCGCAAGCTTCATTATTGTATCATCTCCTCAAACTTATTAGAACTCATGATTAGCTGTACCCTTTATAACACTCATATTTCTTATTCTCATGGGCAAGTATATGGTTCCTCATCTCGATTATTGTGTAGGTATTTTCCTGTAATCTTTTACAGCCTGTTAAACTAATCTGTGTTACGCTTCACCACTTTTATTACAAATTTTGATATTTCTCTACTCATGACACCTCATTTACTTTATGCGTATATATTTCCTTACCCTTGACACTTCCGATATCAATCATCAAATTGAACATCATGCTCCATTAATTCTTAACACAATTCCTTGATACCTAATTGTTTACATAGATCACTCAATTACATAATTATGATTATCCAGGATGGGTAATTGGCTCTGATACTAACTCTGAGAACTATCACTGATACTCTATACTCTCCTTCTACTCACAGTCTCTAATGACACTTATCCTAGAACCATTGTTACAAGGTACCATGCTATGGTTAACTCTAGATTAAGGCCTACTGCTCACATGTCCAACTAGGAAACACTTATAACTCACTAACAACACTCAACCAATACTAACACTCAAGACACAGCCATAATTACAAGTCACTAATTATCATACTTAATAAGGAATCCTCAAGGATAGGAGCTCAAAAAGTCTGAAGGTGTTTCTACTGCTAGCAACCAAAAAGGACGATGGAATAAAGTCTTGTATAACAGAAACAGGTAAGTGTTGAGATGATACTTTAAGAACCAATTTAAGATACAACCTGATAATCATACACGGTAATCCGAAATCATGACACTCAGAATCCTCGCCATGCCAGTAAGCATAGATGCGATAAACGACAGGTTCCGTAACTAAGATATGCAACTCTATAATCATGTCATCTAGAATCTTCGCCACGCCAACCGGTATGGCTGCGAGAGACTCTAAGTTTCATAACTATAGTATGTACATCCAAGTCAGGTTCCTACGTTCTCGTCACCACAGCTAATATGGCTGCGATAAACTCTAGGGTCCATAACCAAAGTAGACGTTTTACCTTTCTCACTGTCCTCATCAACATATGTCATCAGATGATACCGTAAAATTTAGTCCGTAAAATTCATCTCGGCATGAACTCAACTCTACAATGAAACCAAGATTCTAATTTTAATAATTGATCAACAATAATCAAATTCAATATCAATGAGTGAGGACGGACGGAAACAAGGCGAAGGATTTAAAATTAGAAATTATAATAAGATTCTCAAGGGGTCGTCCCAGGAATCTCTCAAGAATTTTGTGATTGAGTATCCTCTCTCATCCTAGTATCCTATGTCCTATATTCTATAGCAGGCACGTAGTAGTAAAACTATGATGTCGCACTACTACGACATCGCACCACTTGCGAAGTCGAGACCTGCATGGGCCACCACTAAAAATGTGTCACGACCCACACCCAGTTTAGGGGCACGAGTGCGTGGGTACGTCCAGCCTACGCCGCAGCATCGACGGTAGAACGCTGTCTAGGTCATGTAACTATCTAATCAAACTCACGTGAATACCCAACTCCATAAGGAGATATGGATATCATAAAATAATGCTAGAAATACTCAATCACATAAACTAAAGTACGATGAGATATCAAGGCAAGCAAGAAATACAAGACAAGTCTAACGACAAAATAATCATACCTGCAATCATTAACTTCCAATCACCAAGTGTGTCAGAAACCAGTCTACTAAGGTCACAGTCTGGAAAAATATTTTCCAGTCAGGAAGGAGCAAAGTACATCTCTAAATAGCAGTTCTATATTAATGATATAAACTATATAGCAGTTCTAGATGGAAATATACCAGAAGCATGTATAGGTACGAGAAATAAAAGAAATACTAGAAATACTGTAAGTAAATGCAGGAGAAGAAACAATATGTCCATGAGCAAGAACCTATGACTAAGTGTATGAGTACTAGCTTTAACATATGATCGGCTTGGGAACTTGATCAGGCTGGTTACATGTGATTAGCTATGATTCTTGTAAGGTCAGGCTAACCGTTGGTTAGCTATGATGCATGTAGAGGTCAGACTAATCACACGTAACAGCTATGAAGCATGTAAATGGTCAGGCCGCACCCGACGTGAGATGTGGGGTGAGCTATGATGCATGTAAAGTTGGGTATGATCACATATCTACACTAAAATACTCCCCACCCCCGACTGGTATAGTAGATCTAATCATGGTACGCTATGGCACGGGATTCCCTAGGGAGGTAGCAAGTCTCCCCGAAAATCAGTGTCTGTACATGTACAAGATAACAAGGAAACAAGTCTTGTACAAGCTACACCATGAATAAGGAATAACATCTCATGACGAGATCCGTGTATACCAATCCGTGTAACCAACGTGTCAAGAGCATGGATATCTACACTAGATACAGTGAACATAGGAGATATCATAAATTAGAAACTAATCAGAGAATGTACTCGCCTTGGGTCCTTAGCTGTCAATACCAATGTCCTGTCCCAGAGTATCGTCTGGAGAATCCGACAGTCCTATAAACATATAATAATATCACTTGCATCAGATGCTACACTAACACACAATAGAAATACACTGGCCTCAGGGCTATGCCAGGCATGGCTCTAGTCAACTAGGGTCATCTAGTAGGGATACGTATATAATACACATTTACACTCAAAGTATATACCAATAAAAACGTATATAATATATATATAAGTGTCTATTAGTAATTGTACAAAATACGTATATGTGTATATACACTAAATAGATGTATATAAATATATTTTTATATACCAAAATACATATTTGTATATATATATCAATCAAATATTTATATATATATATATATAACTAATCAGAGAATGTACATAATGCCACACTTCTCAAGGTGATCCCAAATGAAGTAGCAGTTAGTTCCAATGAGTCCAGAGCAGTCCAAATAGCTAGAAACTATATAAAGAAGTCCAATATCGGAGTTCGGTACGAAAATCGAGATAAGGATACCAGGCTTGTAAGCCCCTGATTTTTCAAAAATATTAAAATTGGGATTTTTCCACAATTTTCTGGAATTTTCTGGGAATTTTCTGAAATTAAAATCAGGGTTTTGAATTATTACAAGATTTTTAATTGATAATAAATAACATTAAAATATTATGAAAATAATATTTTTGGGTGTAAAATGAAAAACTGGACTTAGGGCAATTTTTCTGGAATTTATTGGACCCCGGACCTATTTTTAATTACCTAAAAACTATTTATTTATTTATTTGTTAATTAATTAATTAATTAAGTATATTATTATTATTATTATTATTATTATTATTATTATTATTATTATTATAGAGTCCGGCCCAGCCCGTTCTCGGCCCAGCCCATTGGGCCGAGCCCAGCCCGCCAAAGCTATCGGGTCGGGTCGGGTCCACCCGAACCCGACCGCGACCCGTTAACCCGTCCCCTTCTCTCCTCTCCGCCTGACCCGTTCCCCCCCGCGTCCGGCGCCGCCGCCCGCCTCGGCCCGCTCCTCCACGACCCGGCCACCTCTCCGCCCGTCTCGGCCTCCGCAACCGCCCCGTTCCCCTATATTAACCCTCCACCGCCAGATCCCTGTCGACACCCTCTCGCCACCACCGCCTCCGACGCCGTCCCCGGCGCCGCCCGCCCTCGCCGACGACCACCCAGCTCCGCCAGCACCTCCTCCCCTCTCCTCCGCTCCTCCTCCGGCGCCACCCGCCCGAATCCAGCAGCAGCGGAGACAGCAGCCGCAGCAGCCGCCCCCGCCGCCTTCGGCTCCGCCGCGCCTCAGTCCGGCCGCGCCCCAGCGCCCCCGACCGCCCTCGACCTTCCCGCCGTCGTGCCGACCACCGGACCCGCCGGCCGTAGCTCCCAAACCCTAATCCTAGCCCTAATTTCCCCCCGTGTCCGACACAAGACACTGTGTCCTGTGTCGTGTCGGACACAATTTTCCCCGGATTTTTGGGTCCCCTTCAGGTACGCGTAACTTTTTGCTCGTAGCTCCGTTTTCGATTCCGCAAATTGCGTTGTGAAGCCTGTATGACCCTCTTGGTGTCCGGACAAACTGTTCGGGGCATCGCGTCCTGTGGTGATCGCACACCGCGATCCAAAAACAGAAAAAACCAGACCCTGTTTCACCCCGGAACTGAGTACGTCCCGCCAAACGAGACGACTTGGTCGCGTGCGGTCTTCACAGATACGTGCGCACCGTCGATACGGACGTGTGGAAATTCGCGGAAGCTGATTCGGGGGTGCGTGCACCCCGAAATCAACGCGTATCCGCGGACATCGCCCCGTATCTGCCTTTTCTGCAATTCGACCTAACTTCGTGCACACTCGTCGGATCGAGACGAAACTTGCGCCATCGGACTCGTAGCAATACGCTGGTCCTGTGGGTCAAGTTTGGTTCGATTCTGAGAATATTGACAAAATCGCGTGTCGTGGGCCCCACAGGCCCCGCTCGACGGGCGATTTTGTGTTCGGCTCATCGAAATCCAAATCTGGAAGTTCCGTTGGGTTCGTATCAGCGTTCCTGACCTGTTGACACTAAGTTTGGTGAATTTGGAGACCTTTGACCCGGACACGTTTTTCGGTGCAAAGCGGGCCCACCGGCGGACCCCGTTTTGACCCGAAACTGCCGTTTTTGCCCTTGTCTCCAAATTGGACCCAAGGACAGGCGTTTCTAGCTATTTGACATCTTCTGAGCGTGATGGTAATGTCTATTTCAGCTTTTGGACTCATCTCTGGAAATTTCCCCAAGAACCAAATTAATCAGATCCAAACAACAGGCAAGTACCTGCACTTCAAGTTTAACCTTTATATTGTGATAAATAAATTCCCTGCTTAATAGTACCATTGATGATCATATGTAGAGTTAGAACACTGGATTTCATGTCTTGAATAATATATTTCATGTCTTGCTTTTCATGTCGGGTGGGAGAATACTAGAAGGCATGTAGTTTTCCTTCTCCCTTGTCGTGACTGCTAGCTGTTGGTACGCGACTGTACCATCAGCCTTATTCCTGATTGTTCCTGACTGCTAGTCGTCTATGACGGCCTTATTAGCCTTATAAACCCCTACATGCCAACTATGTATTCTAAATACACAAGTTCACGCACATAGTTCCTGTCTTGTTGCAGTTCTTGTTGTCTTGTTACAGTTATATTTTCTGTCACATTTTCCTGTTTTACTCGTATTTCTGGTTTATAGCAATTAATCATACTTTACTTCTAGTCTTGTTTTATAGCATTATTTCTCAGTTAATTTTACTATTTACTTACGCATATTCTCAACAGGATGCTTAGTCAGTTATTTTCTACCTGTCACAAATATTTAGCTTAAATCTTGTTGTGCATTGTGTACTTTGCTCCTTTCCTGACTGGATCTATTGTTTAGGCGATGATGAGAACCTTGCCCCTACCTATTATGGACCCTATGAGCCAGCAGGTGATACAGTTGCAGAGCCGGTTCCCACCCAGGAGACTACTCCTGCAGAGTAGTTAGCATTAGTTGTTTATTTCCTTTCATCTTAGTAATCGGGTTTGTCCCCGATATAATCTATGGTTCTGTAATAAACTCTGGATCTGATTATCATATTCTGGTTATAAAATCTTAGCGTTCTTTTTCCTGCTATTTTTCCTTGCCTATTTAATTATTGTGAATGAGCTAGATTTATCACCTGTGATCATGCCCTAGACAGCGTACTACCGCCGATACTGCGGCGTAGGCTGGACGTACCCACGCACTCGTGCCCGAACTTCCGGGTGCGGGTCGTGACACGTTTTAGTGGTGGCCCATGCAGGTCAAACGACTAAATTATTCGGTTCCAACTTAGGGACCGAACAGGCCTGCAACAAGATTGAGGATTTTAGGATAAAGCTCATTCACAGTATAGGGTCCTTATTTCAATTCTTGATATCATTTCTGCTCAATTATCCTATCGCCTTTGATTTCCAAGTATTCTATTCTGATTCTCCTATCCCTTAATCTTTCAGAATGGTTCAGATGAGAAACACAGTAGGAGGCACATCAGAACCAGCTGAGCAGAATGTGCCCGAAACTCTTGCACTCCCGCCGCCTCCATCTGTTCCGGTAGTTACTCTAGATGGGGCACAGCTACTCGGAGTGTTCCAGGGACTAGTGGAATCCCAGAAGGAACAGACTGCACTTCTGCGGACCAGCCTCTCAGAAGCTCTTAGGTCCCAGGAGTCGCCACACAAGAGGCCAGGGAGTGCCAAAGACTTCAAGAACCTTAAACTCCTGGAATTCTATGGAACTGAGGGCATTCTCTACGCCGATGAATGGATAGAGAACGTAGAGCGACTCCTGAAGACTGCTCGGGTCCCTGATGATCTCAAAGTGGAGTCCGCAAGCCTGCAACTGTTCGACATTGCTCGAACCTGGTTCAGAGATGAACCCCAACTATCTGCTCCTGACCTCACCTGGGAGGACTTCAAAAGGCTATTCAAGGAGAAATTTTATCCCGAAGTGGCTCGGGAAGCTCTCGAAAGCCAATTCGAGAGACTGGAATAAGGTAACATGTCTGTTGATGAATATACTGCTGAATTTAGCAGGTTAAGCCACTTTGCGGAGTACATGGTTCATACCCCGGAGGACAGAGCCCGTAGATTCAAGAAGGGGCTGTCTCCGGATATTTGCCTTGCTGTCACCACCAGCCGAGCCCGCACCTACGAGGAAATCTTAAACGTGGCACAAGGCGTTGAGAGAGACATGGGGCATAAGCTAAAGCGAGAAAGAGATACCGAAAATGCGGGACCCAACAAACGCCCTTTTCAACAACAACAACAGCAGAGGTCCCCGCAGCAAACCCAGCGTCCTCTCCCTCGAGCCACAGCACCCCAACACCAAGCTCAAGGACAGAATCAACGAGTTCCCACTTGTGGCTTTTGTCAAAAACAAAGTCACACCTGGCAAGTTTGTAGGAAGAGACTGGGTGCTTGTCTATATTGTGGATCAACAGAACACCAAGTGAGGGACTGTCCCACTGCTCCAGGACGCGGACAAGCTTACGTGATGACCGTGGAGAACGCGCAAACTCTGGAAGCAGCTAATGCGCGTAAGTGATTCGTAGATACCTTTTCTAGCATTGTTTAGCTCATGCCTATTGGTTCGTGACCTCAGCCCCCAACCTAGTAATTTTGAACTTGCTAAATACCTGGTATGCTTTTAAAATTTGATAACTGTTTTAGAGACTTTTTGCTATTGTGCTTATTTTGTGTTATTTTCTGAACTTCAATAATTTGTACCTCCTTTCATCATTATCTAGCGCACTTAAATTTTGCTGAACTTGACATATGCTGCTATTTTATAGCTTAGTTTTGCAAGCTTACCTTTATCGGGCTTGTTCAGGATACATGTATTACTGAGGCCTGATCAACCCCACTAATACAAGTGTCTACTCAGAATCAGTGTACTACGGTCTGATCAACCTTAGTGCATTTTGATTCGCACTTCGCACGACTACCTTACGTGGATTGAGAGATATAGTGACTAGTATACTTGCCCCTAAAGTGTCCGAGCATATCGTATCAGTTACATAACCGTACTAATACGAGCATGCGAATAAATGATTACCAGAATAGAATCTCAATCCATAACCGCCTGACAATCCCCATTAGAATTCTTTAAACGCCTTGATCCCTATACCTCTGTTCTACCACCTCGCCCTTAAACTCTTATTATTGATCCTCGTCTTCCCTTACTACGAAAAGACAAAATCCTGTGTTTGATATAAGTTGAATTGTAGTGTTAGACATACCCCTCAGACCGGTCAAATTGATGTTAACCCTTTATGACTAAGGCAATACCCTAAGTGATGTGTTTTGTGTTACAGACTTAAAGATTCAATACCATGATTTATTAAGTTGGGACCTAGCTTTACTAGTTATACAGCCTTAAAGGATATGGGTAAAATTCTAAGTTGGGTAGCGACCGCAATGTTCACCTAAGAGAAACCCGTTATACTGTGACCAAGTGAGTTTGGACAGAGAGAACCCTGCCATAATTTAAATTTCGAGGACGAAATTTTTATAAGTTGGGTAGATTGTAAGCCCCTGATTTTTCAAAAATATTAAAATTGGGATTTTTCCACAATTTTCTGGAATTTTCTGGAAATTTTCTAAAATTAAAATCAGGGTTTTGAATTATTACAAGATTTTTAATTGATAATAAATAACATTAAAATATTATGAAAATAATATTTTTGGGTGTAAAATGAAAAACTGGACTTAGGGCAATTTTTTTGGAATTTATTGGACCCCGGACCTATTTTTAATTACCTAAAAACTATTTATTTATTTATTTGTTAATTAATTAATTAATTAAGTATATTATTATTATTATTATTATTATTATTATTATTATAGAGTCCGGCCCAGCCCGTTCTCGGCCCAGCCCATTGGGCCGAGCCCAGCCCGCCAAAGCTATCGGGTCGGGTCGGGTCGGGTCCACCCGAACCCGACCGCGACCCGTTAACCCGTCCCCTTCTCTCCTCTCCGCCTGACCCGTTCCCCCCCGCATCCGGCGCCGCCGCCCGCGGACGCCGCCGCCCGCCTCGGCCCGCTCCTCCACGACCCGGCCACCTCTCCGCCCGTCTCGGCCTCCGCAACCGCCCCGTTCCCCTATATTAACCCTCCACCGCCAGATCCCTGTCGACACCCCCTCGCCACCACCGCCTCCGACGCCGTCCCCGGCGTCGCCCGCCCTCGCCGACGACCACCCAGCTCCGCCAGCACCTCCTCCCCTCTCCTCCGCTCCTCCTCCGGCGCCACCCGCCCGACTCCAGCAGCAGCGGAGACAGCAGCCGCAGCAGCCGCCCCCGCCGCCCTCGGCTCCGCCGCGCCTCAGTCCGGCCGCGCCCTAGCGCCCCCGACCGCCCTCGACCTTCCCGCCGCCGTGCCGACCACCGGACTCGCCGGCCGTAGCTCCCAAACCCTAACCCTAGCCCTAATTTCCCCCCGTGTCCGACACAGGACACTGTGTCCTGTGTCGTGTCGGACACGATTTTCCCCGGATTTTTGGGTCCCCTTCAGGTACGCGTAACTTTTTGCTCGTAGCTCCGTTTTCGATTCCGCAAATTGCGTTGTGAAGCCTGTATGACCCTCTCGGTGTCCGGACAAACTGTTCGGGGCATCGCGTCCTGTGGTGATCGTACACCGCGATCCAAAAATAGGAAAAACCAGACCCTGTTTCACCCCGGAACTGAGTACGTCCCGCCAAACGAGACGACTTGGTCGCGTGCGGTCTTCACAGATACATGCGCACCGTCGATACGGACGTGTGGGAATTCGCGGAAGCTGATTCGGGGGTGCGTGCACCCCGGAATCAACGCGTATCCGCGGACATCGCCCCGTATCCGCCTTTTCTGCAATTTGACCTAACTTCGTGCACACTCGTCGGATCGAGACGAAACTTGTGCCATCGGACTCGTAGCAATACGCTGGTCCTGTGGGTCAAGTTTGGTTCGATTCTGAGAACGTTGACGAAATCGCGTGTCGTGGGCCCCACAGGCCCCGCTCGACGGGCGATTTTGTGTTCGGCTCATCGGAATCAAAATTTGGAAGTTCCGTTGGGTTCGTATCAGCGTTCCTGACCTGTTGACACTAAGTTTGGTGAATTTGGAGACCTTTGACCCGGACACGTTTTTCGGTGCAAAGCGGGCCCACCGGCGGACCCCGTTTTGACCCGAAACTGTCGTTTTTGTCCTTGTCTCCAAATTGGACCCAAGGACAGGCATTTCTAGCTATTTGACATCTTCTGAGCGTGATGGTAATGTCTATTTCAGCTTTTGGACTCATCTCTGGAAATTTCCCCAAGAACCAAATTAATCAGATCCAAACAATAGGCAAGTACCTGCACTTCAAGTTTAACCTTTATATTGTGATAAATAAATTTCCTGCTTAATAGTACCATTGATGATCATATGTAGAGTTAGAACACTGGATTTCATGTCTTGAATAATATATTTCATGTCTTGCTTTTCATGTCGGGTGGGAGAATACTAGGAGGCATGTAGTTTTCCTTCCCCCTTGTCGTGACTGCTAGCTGTTGGTACGCGACTGTACCATCAGCCTTATTCCTGATTGTTCCTGACTGCTAGTCGTCTATGACGGCCTTATTAGCCTTATAAACCCCTACATGCCAACTATGTATTCTAAATACACAAGTTCACGCACATAGTTTCTGTCTTGTTGCAGTTCTTATTGTCTTGTTACAGTTACATTTCCTGTCACATTTTCCTGTTTTACTCGTATTTCTGGTTTATAGCAATTAATCATACTTTACTTCTAGTCTTGTTTTATAGTATTATTTCTCAGTTAATTTCACTATTTACTTACCCATATTCTCAACAGGATGCTTAGTCAGTTATTTTCTACCTGTCACAAATATTTAGCTTAAATCTTGTTGTGCATTGTGTACTTTGCTCCTTTTCTGACTGGATATGTTATTTAGGCGATGATGAGAACCTTGCCCCTACCTATTATGGACCCTATGAGCCAGCAGGTGATACAGTTGCAGAGCCGGTTCCCACCCAGGAGACTACTCCTGCAGAGTAGTTAGCATTAGTTGTTTATTTCCTTTCATCTTAGTAATCGGGTTTGTCCCCGATATAATCTATGGTTCTGTAATAAACTCTGGATCTGATTATCATATTCTGGTTATAAAATCTTAGCGTTCTTTTTCCTGCTATTTTTTATTGCCTATTTAATTATTGTGAATGAGCTAGATTTATCACCTGTGATCATGCCCTAGACAGCGTACTACCGCCGATACTGCGGCGTAGGCTGGACGTACCCACGCACTCATGCCCGAACTTCCGGGTGCGGGTCGTGACAAGGCTAATAGGGGAAAGGGTCGTTTGTTTGTAATTAAGGTAACACCTTAATTTATGAAAATCATTTCAAAATTATTTTGAACAATAATTACAAGTAAAAGTTTATTTATAAAAATCTAGAATTTATGTAAAAGCCAATATATTTTTGTCTATAGTAAAAATTGGTTACCAGCCCAATTAAACAAATTTTGAATTTATTTTTATTATTGGAACTATTTCTTAAATAATAATATAAACCAGAAATTATTATTTTTACATAGTCAAAACCCTTATATTTATTACATAAAAATAAACTAATTACATATAATTACTAAACAAATTATATTTAATTACTAAACTAATTATATTTAATTACTAAACTAATTACAGGAAATTACTAAACTAATTACATATAAACTAATTGATTAATTAACTTAATACTGATTAATAAATTAACTACTGATTACTACTAAACTAAACTAATATATAACTAAACTAACTAATTAACCACATCACTATAGCCTCTGAATCGAAGAAGGGGAAGAGGGAAAGAGGGAAGAGGGACTCACGGGGGTTTTCCGGCGTCGACGGTCGGGGAAATCCGCCGAGGTCACGCGGGCACGGCGTCGGCGGTCGAAGCTCGTCTCGGCGGCGGCGGTCGACAGATCTACTGTGGCGGCGGTCGAACTCGACGGCGGCAGCGGAGCTCGACTCGACGGAGGCGGCCACGGCTCGACAGATCTGAGGCGGCGGCGGCGGATCTTCGAGAGCGGCGGCATCGGCTCCGGATCTGAGACGGCAGTGGCGGATCTTCGAGCTTGACGTGGCGGAAGGAGCTCGATGCGACGCGGCGGCCACGGCTCGACGCGGGTGAGGAGGTCCGAGGCGGTCACCGGCGGCAGTCGAGATCTAGGTTAGGGTTGTTGGATTTTTGTGAACCGTATCGGGGTGGATCGTGTCCGGGACTGGACACGATGGATGATGTTGTATACTGTGGACGTGTCCGGGTGTTGGATACAGAAATGATGTACTGTGGTAGGGATGTGTCCAGATGGTGGACACGAGGATGATGTTTGCTGTGGTGGAGGTGGATGTGTCCGGGTGTGTCGGACACGAAAATCTGGTTATAATATTGTAACCGGACACAGGAAATGAATGGATACGATAGGACACCCGGGGTCGGACCCGAGGCCAACACGGCTGACACGGTAATGCTGGACACACGGACACGAGCACACAAAATGGTGGTGGTTGTTGGCTTGTGGGAATTTGTGAGGGCTAGCTAGGGTTTCTTGGGAATGGTGTGGGTGAGAGACTTTAAATAGGGAGAGAGGGTGTGGGATAAAAGGTGAGGATTGGCCCAATAATGAATGGCCCAGATTATATATAAATGAGTTTTTCATATGGGAAATGAG
The DNA here is from genome assembly GCA_036927795.1 of Iris macrosiphon. NCBI lineage: Eukaryota > Viridiplantae > Streptophyta > Magnoliopsida > Asparagales > Iridaceae > Iris > Iris macrosiphon. The sequence continues at coordinate 59,583,497 of JAYESA010000016.1, forward strand.
GGTGTGGATGGGAGATGGCAAACTTGTAAAATTTTAAAAGAAAAAGATTATATTTTAAGAAAATATTTTAAGAGGCTTCCAAGGCTAATTGATTTCCAATTAGCTACTAATTAAACCCATGTTCCAAAATCTTAGAAAGTATATAATTTATTTATTTACTATCCCAAATGGATTACAAAATTTATTATGAAGAAAACAACTAGTCCTTTAAATAATTTTATTAAACAAATAATTTTATGATTTCAAGCCAATAAATATTCGAAGCTAGAGTATTATATATATATCATTATTTATTAATTTATAATAAATTGACATTTAGGAAATGATTTTATAAAAGATTTCAAATCACTTACAAAAAATCAAACATTGGTAAAAATCTAATACTAAAATTCAAGGAGAAATATCTTATAAACTTGATATTTTAAAATAAAATAAAAATCTAAATATTTCGGAAATTTGAAAATCGGAGGTTACACTATGTTCTATGTGAAAGTTATTTTTCACACAGAATAAATCTATGTTAAGAAGGATTACCGAATTCTGCCTTCTTATAGGAGTATCTAAATCTGCAGCTAGGCTTGCTAGGGCATCAGCTTCCAGATTCTGAGATCGAGGTACATGCTCAAGGAAGAATCCCTTGAATGTCATGGCTATCTCAACCGTTGCTCGGTGATAGGGGATGAGGTCGGGATTCCGGACTTCATATATTCCTCTGACTTGATTGACGATCAGCAGAGAATCACCGAAGGCTTCCAGAGATTCGACCCCCAGCTCTTTAGCGACTTGGAGTCCGATTAGTAGGGCGTTGTACTCTACCACATTGTTAGAACAGGGCTCGCTAAGAGAATATGCTCGGTAGATAACGAGTTTATCAGGAGTGACTAGGACGATCCCTACTCCTAAAACCACGTTTCCCCTGGGACTAGTCCTGGAGGCTCCATCGAAGAACAGTTGCCATGCATTACCTTCCATTACAGAATTACACTCTGCAACTTCGTCGGGAATGTCCTCGTATAGTTTGGAGGCCTCCGGGATCGGATGAGCAGCTAGAAAGTCAGCCAATGCTTGGCCTTTGACGGACTTCTGAGGGACGTACACCATGTCATATGGCGTTAATAACATCGCCCAAGTCGCGAGTCGGGAATTAAGAACACTTGGCTTGTTCATTAGTACCCGCAGAAGATTGATCCTGGAGATGATGTGAATGGTTTGGCCCGTGACATAGTGTCGCATTTTCTGGATAGCGAACATCAGGGCCAGGCATTCTTTCTCCACTGGGTTGTACCGGTGTTCGGCTCCGACCATCATCCTACTGAGGTAGTAGATAGCCTCTCGTGGCCCACATCGTTCTTTTGTGCGAGAAGAGCTCCCAGGAAATGATCTATTGCTCGGACGTACAGCACGAATGGTCTTCCTATAACAGGAGGTACCAGAACTGGCGGACTAATGAGGTAGCGCTTGATATCCCCGAAGGCTTGCTGACAGGCTTCGTCCCATACGAAGGATACACCTTTCTTCATGAGACGCCAAAAGGGTTGGCATCTCCCGGAGAGGTTGGATATGAATCTCCGGATATAAGTCATATGGCCTTAAAATCCCCTGAGTTCCCTCAGATTGCGAGGGCGGTCGCATTTCTAAGATGGCCTTGACTTTATCATGGTCCACTTGAATGCCTTTGGCGGTGATGACAAATCCCAGAAATTTGCCACTAGATACCCCCAGAAAGGACTTTGTAGGGTTCATTTTGAGTTGATGTTGGCGCATCAATTCAAATACTGTCTTCAAGTCTTGGATGTGATTATCCCTGAGGCGGCTTTTGACAGCTATATCGTCCACGTAACACTCCACTGTCTTGCATAAATGCTTATGGAATATGTTGCTCATAGCCCGTTGGTAAGTAGCCCCAGCATTCTTTAATCCGAAGGGCATGACCGTATAGCAATATACCCCCAGTGGTGTCCGAAAGGCGGTATGCTTCTCGTCTTCAGGATGCATCTTGATCTGATTGTATCCTGAGAATCCTTCCATGAAAGACATACGTTCAAAACCACATGTATTGTCGATCATGACGTCTGTGATGGGAAGAGGGAACTCATGCTTGGGGCAGGCTGCGTTCAGATCTCGGTAATCGATGCAGATACGTACTTTACCATTCTTCTTCATAACCGGGACAACATTGGCGACCCAGTCCGGATGTTGTTCCTCACGGATGAAGCCGCAGGCTATCAACTTTTTGACTTCAGCTTCAATGGCGTCCATCATGGATTGTATTTGTTTCAGAGATGTCTCTAGTGTAGTAATGCGTTGCTCAGCGTTCCCTGATGGCGAGGCTTCCTCGTGTTCATTTCCAATGGCATAAACTGCCATCTCCCTGGGCGTCATTGAAGGATGAGTATAGGTCACTGCAGAAGTTGACTCTATACTCTCAGTATCTGATTTGGGAGACTGGCGACCCCCAGCATCGGAATCAGAAGAGCACGAAGTCAGTTGTCGTGACCTCGAACGAGTGTTCTGGAAGACCCCAGCTTCGGTATCCCTAAGGAGCATGTTGAATTTCCTTCTGCTCGGAGTTCTAGAGGACGGACGTCTTGAGCCTGAGCTTCCTCCAGGTATATGTGAAGCCATGTTCATAGATGCATGCGTGGGCTCTTCTTCTAGGAAAGATGGAGAGTAGCTCAGCCGGTCAAAAACTGACCATTTTGCTTTAGAACAGCAACAATTAATTACAATCCTGTGACTATTACAACAGTGCTCACTATGAGGCGTAATAGCCATGCTGGAAGATCCCCTCTCCTTGCATTTCTGGATTAGATACTTGCGCAGGTCAGGAGGAGTTGCAGAATAAGAAGATGATGGCTTGTTCCTTCTGTTCCCATTGGTGGGTATGCGGATGATGGGAACCATGGTCTTCCCTGTGCCACCCGTATATAACAGGTTGGCTATCTGGGTGGCGGATAATCCCCGAGGAGGGTGTCTTTCCGCAACTGGAGCCTTCTTTACGCTTAGGGACTTCGCCTGGTGTAATTTGGAGCTTCGCTCTGGTTGGCTTAAAGCTGAGGATGTCCTCAGGCGGCCATCAGCGTCTCGCGTAATTCGGAGGGCGTGCAGATTGTTCCCTTGCTGGCGTAAAGGCCGAGAAGTTGAGTAGTCCGCCGCTTGCTTTCCCTTACGGAGATCACAGGGCTCATCTGGTTCTCCGTAGAGGTCAGATATTGTTTTACGCACGGAGCGTGTCTTGTACTTATGATTTGGCGCTGAGGCTTTATCAGAAGTTTTATCTATTCCGCCAGGGACGGGAGACTGAATTTTACGCACAGAGCGCGGAGTATACTTCTGGGTTAGCGCTGAGTCATTGCCAGAAGTTTTGTCGATTCTGTCAGAGACAGGCGACTGAATTTTATGCGCAGGGCGCGGAGAGAGCAATGCTACAACCTTATTGGTCGAAGAGATCGGAGAGATTGGAGAATCCATAGGAATGGTAGAGGATGTCTTGGGCATCCAGGCCTTACGCAGCTTCCTGTTGTTTTAGAGAGAGAGAGTGTGAGAGCTACCCCTTGTTCGAAGCATATCTTCGTAGGCAGATTGGTCGCACTGGACGACCAGTATCTTCTTCACGGATCCCGCAGATACCGTATCGTGTTGAGCAATAGCTTCCTCATCAGAAGAGAAAGATGTCCCCAGCAGAGTCGCCATCTTGTTTTGGGATAATAAACAAGAAAAGATTTGATGAATGCGAGAAACGAGGTCTTGTACGAAGACCCGCCCTTCTTTTATGTTTACAAACAAGATTGTACAAATTTGATCCTACACGAGGATGTCTAAGTACAATTTATTTAATCTGGGTAAATATTGCTATAGGTGTCTGATCTATAGTCGATTACTTTAGCCTTTGGACCACACGATGTTGAAGAAGTACCGTGGAAGACAGGTAGCAGCTTCGAAGGTTGCTAAAGAGGGTGGATGCTCGATGCCAAAGTCGTCGATCCCTTCTCTTTGCCTGAGCTCTGGATTCTCCTCTCTCTCTCTCTCTCTCTCCTCTATTTCTTCTTTCAATTTGTCGACCTATTTCTGATCGTTCGACCTCTTTTTCCTCTGTTGATAGAGGTCTCTATTTATAGAGTTTTAGTGACAGTGACCACTCAATCGGTGTAAAAATTGAGTAGTGGAAAGTACAGCACCCTTTTACACAACGGTTAAAATAACCAATGCCTTCGTATAGATGATCTTTTGAATGAGCGTATAATGCGGGTACAACTAAGGGACAAAACGCGTATAACCGCTACGAAGATCACGACGTAGAAGCCACGTAGGTAGGTATCCCTCGTGTAGAAGCGGTTGGCATAGAAGCCAATGTCAGTCACTATGGCATAGAAGCCAAATAGTTATCAAACCGGCATAGAAGCCGAATAGGCGTAGAAGCCAAGTGGTCATAGAGGCCGAGTGGGCATAGAAGCTGAGTGGTCATAGAGGCCGAGTAGGCGTAGAAACCGAGTAGGCACAGAAGGCCGAATGGGCGTAGAAGCCGAGCAGGCACAGAAGGCCGAATGGGCGTAGAAGCCGAGCAGGCACCGAAGCTGAATAGGCGTAGAAGCCGCTGCGTAACGTGCCGGAGTGATGATGTGGACGCCTTAGCCGGAATTATGGCTCTTGGAGATAATCAGATCTCTTGCATTAAATGCAGAGATCTGCCCCCATCCTGTGCATTAAATGCAGATGCTTCTCTTCAAGATTTGCCATCATTCTGCGCATTAAATGCAGATACGCACCTTGAATCCTGTGCGAAGAGTAACCGCTGTCGTGGCAGTCTGTTCGTCTTCTGCGGAGCGTAAGAAGCTCACGTTTGTCTGTATAAAACTAGGCAGAGTATTCCCTTGTATGCGTAGAAGCAGCTCTCGCAAAGGGGATGTCACTAAACGACGGTTCGATGATATTTAATCAAATCTCCTGCATTAAATGTGGAGATCCGCCATCATCCTGCACATTAAATACAGAGGCGTGTTTTGAAGGTCTGCCATCCTTCTGTTCATCAAACGCAGAGACGTGCCTCAGGCATCTGTCAGTATTCGGCACATTAATTGCAGAGACGTGCCTTGAGGGCCTGTCACCACCCTATGCATTAAATGCAGAGACGCGCCTCGAGTCCCGTACGGAGTGCAGCTTTTGATGTGGCAGGCGGTTTGTCATCCGCGGAGCGTAAGGAGCTCTCATCTGCCTGTGTAAAACTAGGCAGCGTATTCCTCTGTGTACGTAAAAGCGGTTTTACGCAAGGGAAATGGCAGTAAATGACAGCCTGGGTTGCAGTGTCGCGCCATCATTATAGCCGTCGCCTGGGTAATCGAGCAGTATCCCTTTGTCAGAAGTCGAGATGTCAGGTTTATTGCAGGATCTGACAGGTTCACTTCGGAGAATACGAAGCGTCCCTCGTATACTTCAATGCTGCATTGAAAGAGGATGAGTTTTACGCCATAAAGGCGATAAAGCACCCTGTTTACGCTGAAGCAGCCTGGATATACTGCCTTATGCGGATGGTCCTTGAGCCTATATTTCACGCTGTGCTTTGGAGGATAAGCTCTGTTTGTACGTTGAAGGCTCTGAAGTCCTCTGTTTACGCTGCTTTGCATCAATATGCTGCGTAGAACTATCCAGCGTATTTTTCATGCTTCTACAACATAGAAGCATGCCAATAAAGTACTAAAATAAATATCCAATGGGTCACCTAACCGTCTAAGTGAATGCAGTTTAAGAACAACTTTCTAACAAGTGGGCTATCTGGCCATAAAATAGAATTGGCGTGACTATCTAAGAGAATCAGGAGCCTACTAAGCATGTCGTCTTTTGAACGACAGATGCCGCCAGTAATATAGGGGTCATTACCGCCCGTATCTCCTGTGGAGCGTCCGGGTAAACAAAAGAAAAGTGCAAAGGTGCCCAAATGCCGTACTTGTTGTTCTTCTCACCCTATGCTCTAAGCATGTCACATCCATGACACGATTTGGTTCATAGCCTATCTTTAGTACAATAGCCCAACTCTGCAACCAAACAAGGACAAGGATTGGACCACCGTACTATAATAGGCTATGTCCATGGACTACTAATAACTGCTAAGTCTTCAAGCATGCAAAGTTTCTAACAACAGTTATCCCTAATGTACGGCCCATACGTACAGGAGGCCAAACCCTGCACGTGAGTCCCTGATCTATATGAGACTCACACTCATGTAATAGTTGTATTACGGCCAATGAAACCTAATGATGTTTCATGATAATGGGGCGGTCTCACAAACAAGGTCAATGCATATACATAATAAAAATAAATTACGACGACACCTTCGTTGCACCCAACTTTTCTTGGACGTGCATTTTATATAACAGTTAAAATATATGAACTAATGATAAAAAATAAAGATGCATGCAATATATGGAATATGAATAACAGTACAATGGCAAGGTATACTTGCCTGGCAAGAATCTGCGTAGTACCAATAACCTGCTCCAGAAGTCGTGCATAACAATCCAATATCCTATATATATATAATATATCATAATACAACATCAGTCATTACACTAGCACATACACAACCTTAATTATACTGGACTCAGGGGGTACACTAGGAGTGGCACTAGTCAACTAACAAGGTAATTTGTGTATTTAATTACGCGGGTGTCACATCTTTCAATATTGTGCATAATCAGACAGTCAAATAACACTTATCTAGCCAGTACGTCGGTGTACATTAGGCAGACAATTCCCTAATATTCAGGTCACAAAGTCAAGGTAAATATGCGGACAAAATCTACGGTGTCCTAGGGTACTACAGTCTGAATACATATAGTCATAATTATTACTATCATCTAATTACCTACTTTTATATATCCATATATTTATATAACAATATAACCAATAATTTATATATATACCCATTTGAATACATATACTATATATATATATATATATATATATATATATATATATATATATATATATACCAATGACTATTATACATATACTAAATATAGATATATACATATAAATATATATATATATATATATATATATATATATATATATATATATATATATATATATATATATATATATATATATATATATACCCAGTTGAACAATATAAGCATACACGTACGTATACGTATACGAGTTGGGTTACAGACTCCGGGTCCGATATCAACTAACAGTCATAAAGCAATACTAATGTCCTACTGGCATACACACAAGCTCACATAAAAAGGAGAAGAGGGACAGGTTCGAACCTCGATGTGCGCGCACGAGCCGACGATGACAACGATGAGGTTGACGACGAGGGTGATGATAATGGTGATGATGTGGATGGTGATTGGTATGATGGTAGTTATGGTGATTAGGGTTGGATATGATGATGATGATGATGGTGAGTTGCTGGCCGGAGTCCGGCAGGGAGGGGAAGGCTGAGCAGGGAGAGGAAGAAGGAGGAGGAGTTTGTGGTTCGCGGAGGGTTGAAGGAAGTCGGGGCTCCGACGAGGAGGAGGAGAGGACAGGGAATGGTGGTGGTCATGCTGGTGGTGTAGTGGTGTTGGTGTTGCCGGCAGTGAGCAGCAGCAGAGCACAGCGGGTTCCGGCAAGGAAGTTCAAGCGATGGTGGTGCTCGGGTTTCAGGGAGGGCCGGCGTCCATGGCAGCCGGGCTCGGGTTACTATGGTGCGGTTGGGGTCAGGGACGAGCGGTGGTGCTCGGTCCAGTCCAGTCGAGGGGTGCACGGCGGGTGATAGCGATGAACGGCTGCTGGAGGAAAAGGTGCGTCGAGGAGGATGGATGAGTAGGTCGTGGTGGCTGTCAATGGCGAGGACAGCAGCTTATCCGGCGTTCAGTCGACCGGAGGAGGAGAATGGTGGAGATGGGAGGAGGTCGGGAAGAGGCTCGGCTGCGGTGAGCAGCGGGAAGGCGTGGTGCAGGCGGTTGTCAGCGGCTCAAGCGAGGCAGCTCTGTGGTCGTGTCCGACGGGTCTCCGGCATGGGTTGTCTGGGAAGATTACCAGAGGAAGGTATTCGTCAGCGGTGATGGGGGTGTCTGCGGGTGGTGGTGTAGATGTAGGTGATGATGGTTGCAGAGGTGGCTGATACGGCTGTCGTGGGTGGTAGACTCGGTAGAGGACGGCTCAGGAAGGAGACGACGAAGGGGAAGGTCCGGCGAGGCTGGCTCCGGTCGGCAGTGGACAGTGTGAAGAAGGTGAACAGGAAGAGGGAAGGGGTCGACTGGGTAGTTTTAGGTTTAGAAAAAAATAAAGAAAAAGGAAAGGAAAAAATGTTTATATACATGTGGAATTTGGGTTTGGGTTTGACCTAGGTAGTTAGGCTTGGTCAACATCTTCTTGGGATGGGCTTGGCCTTACATGGGGATGTTTGGGAGGGCTATAATTTGTATTATTTAAATGCAAGACTAGGTTTAAATGAGGAGGAGATGTTGTGTGTTGCACATTCCAAAAATTATGGGAAAAATTTATATGAAAAAAAAAATAGGTTCTTCATGTATTGTGTCCAATAGTGTGGACACCTCAATGCACTTTTGCATAAAAGTGCCCAACAATCAGAAAATTGCACAAAAATAGAAATTGGGTTTAAATTAATTAAAATTAATGCACACGATGTTCTTGAATTAATTAGAAGTACATGGGGCTAAAATTAGGTAGAACGTAAGTGTCATGGACATAGAGGACTTAGGATAGAATATTATCATAATTTAGATTGCACGAAACGGGTCAAGATTGTGTCTGCATTTCGATTGGAACGCACAAAGATACAAAGTTAAATTTATTTAGAAATAAATATGAACGTCCGCGACGAATATTGTGCAACTAAAATATAGCACAAAAGAGCATAATTATGAGTTACACAAGGGTCAGGATAGAAGGCGGGCATGTCTAGGACAAGGATGTGAAATTTGTATGAAGGTATTCGCTAGTGTAGTGCTCCAATTATTGAAGCAACGGTAAGGTGCCCTACGTGATATAAATATCGCAAAATTAAATAAAATATCGTGTTCTATTTCTAATTGGATTCAAACTAGCCCTAGTTTCTCTTTCTAAGCCAGGTAGGCCTAATTTTGGGTGAGGGGGTTTACAACTAAAGATCCAACTAAATAATATCTTTTATAATTTTTGACGCATAAGCTTCACAGTTAACTTGAAAATTGCATTGGAGAGGAGTTTTAGATTAAATGTTATCATTTTCATGTGTCAACAACTTTTTGATAGCATCACGAACATTTTGATAGCAACTGAAGTTTAACGATGCAATAAAAAGGTCTCGATGGAATCATAATTCCATAATGTCACATAATTTAGATAATTTTGTAATATTCCAAAATGAAGGATATCAATAGCTCAGATGATGCCCAGACTAAGAACATTAATAACACTTTAAATTTATTGTTCTTTTCAACCCAAAACATTGAGGATAACATACTGATAATATATTTATATAAAAAATACAAAGAAATGCATGAATATATGCTAATCATCGTCTTAGGCGGTAGCAGGTGCAAGTGACGGAGGAGATTTAGGATCCTCTTCGACTTCTTAGTCGAAGTCAGAAGAACCACTCACCGCAGGCTGACCGATGAGATCTAAATCACTATAAATTTTGTATCCACCTTCCCCTGGCATTATATCATTTCAGGGGCCTTTAAACGTCTAGATTAAAAATTACAAGTATTCCTAAGGTCGTCGTTGAGGTACACATTCAAGCACCCATGTATGTCGATCACACGAAGACCCTTGCAGTTGCATATGATAGATCAAAGCGTGTGTCCGTTGAACACGTTGAAGCCCAACTCGAGGTGCTTGAGATATGGCATCGAATCGGCCATGGCCTTTGCCTTCGTCTTATTGAACATGTCTTGCACGAATCTGTTCCTGAACATAAAATATGGAGGGGCATATTCCTCCTCAGCTTGACCAGACGCTGGCAATACTTGCCGGCAAAATATATTCCCGTCAACTTGATATAGAGGCAGTAGCTAATATCGAGTTCTTCTAGCACCAGGAAAAACTCCAAGTGTGTCACCAAAGTTTAATCACTCACGTCACTCTTCAGAATGCGCAACACCCTTAGAAATTTCCCACAATATTATAAACAGGGAAAAACATCTTAATTCACAACTTTATGCATAAGATCTATAGAAATGAACAAAATTATTATTACAAAATAAAGTATTAGAAAAGATAAAATAAAATTTTGCATAGGCCTATAGCATGCAAAGGAGAAGGCGGTTTCGCCAAGCTTGTATGCCGAGAGAGACCATAGAATTCCCGTACTACGAGCTACGAGCTTCTTTACGGTCTCATCGATCTCGGCGGTTTGGTGGTCCTTACGACACCACTTATCCAAGTCGATGTTAGACCAATAGTAGGGACCGCTGAGAGCCTTCTACCATGAACAGCATACTAAGGCCACGTTGCACATGACCTCATCCGCTGGCATCCCCAACAGTACTAGCCATCGAAAGAATCTCCATAGGGTGATGGCCCATCCGCTGCTGTTAATCTTTCTCTTGTTCCTCTCCATTATGACTCTTCTTCTTCTCTCCTTTGTTTCTCTATAGTCGGTTGGATGGGTTCTATTCTATTTTATTTTGTAATGGAAAAGGCTATTTAACCCTCTCGTGGGGGGTGTGACCGTTCGCTGCTTACAGCCACGTGTCCCTCATTCTCTCCGCAGCCCCCCACTTGATCACACTGGGTGTCACGATCTGCACCCGGTGTAGGGGCACGAGTACGTGGGTACATCTAGCCTACACTGCAGTATCGGTATAGAATGATATCTAGGTCAACAATACTATCTAAACTTCTCACACAATATATATAATGTACCTGTCAAGATATCTCAACTCCCAAATAGAGGACAATATGATAATGGTAAACAATACTCAATCACAATATAAAACTAGAGGAACATATGGCACGATAAGGAATAGAAAGAAAGAAATACATAGTCAAATATATCACAAGTCCAAGTCCAAAAGTCTAAACACAACTCAATGATCTCAAATATAATACATGCCAAAAGTATCTAACTAACAAATACAATATCACAAATAAACTAGCTAAGTCTCATCGACTGCTGGTACTATCTCAATAGGCTCTACAGGTGCTATCTTAACTGGATCGCCATCCTATGGCCCATAGTGTGTAAGACACCAGTCCTCTAATGAATTATCTAAAAAAAATATTCAGTCAGGATTGGAGCGAAGTACAACCCAATAGCAATTCCAATAATTGACAGAAACTATGAAACAATATTAGCAATAAAAATAAATGATGGAAGTAACTGGACTAGTAATCATCACGAGAAAGAGCATCATGGTAAATAATAGAAATAACTAAGAATAATATGGTGAGGAACATCAATATAATAAACTGGAATAAAAGAAACAATATAACAAATGTGTTTTGAAATATTAGTAAGATAATGTGGTCGACTTGGGCCTAGCACGGGCTATATATAAAAGGTGAGCTAGCGTGTTCATATGTGAGTTCCATGATCTGTTAGCTATCATGGGCTACACTAAATCATGGTCTATAAGGTATGATCACATATCCACTGATATTTCTCCAACCCCCGACTAGTACACGGATCCAAATTATGACACATTATGACATATATACCATATTGCACGGTCTATAATATCATGCACTATGATCACGGTCTATATAATCACTACGATATCATGGTAATCACTGAGTAATCACAAAGCACAATATGACGAATACTGAGTCATCACAATAATAATATCTCATAACCAAGATCTACGTATACCAATCCGTATAACTTTTGTGTCAGGAAGCAAATATCTCAATACTAAATACATGAAACCTAGAGGCTATCAAATAAGAAAACTATCAGATAATGTACTCACCTGTGGTCTTGAGCAACAAGTATAACTCGCTATACGAGCTGGTGTCACACACACCTAAATAGGAAATATCATGTTATTTGGGTGTAATAAATGAGAAATAAGTTAAAATGCACTAATTATGCTTTTCTAAGTCATTTTAACTAAACTAGGTCAAACTAGTCCAGTCTAGGCTAATAGCTTGATTCTAGGTCCATACCTAGCTTCTAAGTTAAGTACAAGTATATACTAGTTGATACTAGGTTGTACTAGGTCTTGGTTAGGTTTCTAAGTTCATAACTTAAAGGTGATGGTTAAACTAGCTATCATTAGGTTGTTGGATATCATATATACTAATACCAATATCATAAACTAGTTAATATATCATCAACATATAACATATATATATATATATATATATATATATATATATATATATATATATATATATATATATATATATATATATATATATATACTAGTTAACCATACCAGGTAACATACATACTACCTTATACTAATTACTTATTATCTGAATTACTAAGTATCATAATACCTTAACCTGCTAACAATTACATATGTTGCCATTGCTATTGCATTATCTGTAGTAGCTCTTAATATTGTTGCTGGTTTAGTTCCTAGTTCCTTTGACCATAACAGGTAAAACTTGTCTCACTGCTACCACTCGTGGTTAGTATTCTAATATTCCATGCACACCACTAGAGTTAAGTACCGATACTCTATTACCCTATCATATCTATGTGATACTTCACTCACACCACACATCTTATGAGAATAATCCATGCTACACTTTGTTACACTCAAACACCCAACACTTAATCCTCATTATTGGATTGAACCTAGGTCACATTACCTTCACCTGAGAATCACCATCACACCAACACCATTGTTCTAGCAACACAATCACTCTAACAACAATAACACATAATAACAGCAACTACATTAACCATATAAACCCAATATAAGCAATAGGTACTCCCCCCTCATATCATACTGATACACAGTCAAATCCCTTACTGCTCCTTCCTTATTTGCCATATTTCCCAGCTACCTGACCCGAGCTCTAAGCTCTACCCAGTGCATGCTAAGCTTTCTTACATCAATTAACCCAAGCTCTACTCCCTCTTGCTTATAGGTTGTTGCTGCCTACAATATTAGAAGTCCAATGATATTATTCTAAGTAATGTAACGTATTGCATTGCATCATGGCACTACTGCCATGCTCCTTATGGTCTGAACTGTTGATATGGTATGTTGGGTGTCATATTTAAGTATAGTATAAGCACATGGAAATATCCTGAGGACATATTTGGGATGCCAGAATATGTCACAGGATATTCCATTATGAGATTATTGTCATAATGATTGAGATCATTGTATTAATGGCTGTAAGGCTATATAATGCCAATGAGACAATCAATAAAAAAAATCAACTAATTTTAACATGGTATCAGAGCCAAGTTTCCACAAACCCTAGCCGTCACCAAGCTTCCACAAACCCAAAGGAGGATTTTCTAGATCTCCTCCACCGAACTCTTCTACGCCCCCCCTTCTTCCCTTCTCCGCCCTTCGCAGACCGCCCTTCGCTGTTGCTGCCCCGTCCCGCTACTGCTGCGGCTACTACTGCTGCTGCGGCTGCTGCGACTGCTGCTGCTGCTGCAACGGCAGCTGTGACATGCGTGTTGCCGTCTCCTCCGCACCAGCACGAGACAGCGCCTAATAGGGATGCCTAGATCTGAAAAAGGGGGGACATATTCGAATCTAGGAGCGGACGATGAGGACGAGCATGAGTTATGAAGCGGACGTGACGTGATTGGATAGACGACGCATCGATGAAGGAGATCATCAAGAAGCTAGATTCTACAGAGGTGGCGACGTTGATGAAGTTGCTGACGATGTCGGCTGGTGAGAACACGACACGAACGTCACCGGAGTTGAAGCTTCCCTCCATCGATCTGAAATTAGATGGACCAACCACCTATCTGAGTTGGTCACGGCGGGTGAGAAGAACCCTCGCAGGAAAAAATATGGAGTGGTTCCTGACGGGCGAGATGACAGAGCCGGAAGAGGGCTCGACAGGACGCGATGAGTGAAAGTCCACTCATATGGTGATCTATATCTGGCTTCTCAACTCCTTAGTCCAGTCTATTACCGCCACAGTAGACGATATTGAGATGGTGAAAGATGTGTGGGAGAAGTTGAGAAGGACCTATGATGGTGTGGGGAACAACTTACGGGTCTTCCAGATAAAGGGGGAGATTGATGACACCGTACAGGGAGAGAAGATGGTGCAGGAGTATGCCACGGAGTTGGAGCGTCTGTGGTTGGATTATGATCACTTCTCAGATCGGGCGAGCTGCAGGGACCCTAAGTGTAAGGAGAGATAGGTGTGTCTGCAGGAGAGGATGATGAAGTTTCTCAAAGGGTTAACTGCAGCTTTCGTACAGAGGACGGCCCTACTTCTAGCCCAACCAAAGATCCCTAGCCTTGAGGAGGCTATCTCAGCCATGATCCAGGAGGAGACACGCATCAGGCTGCAAGCCGGGACAGGTGGTCCCCCCGAAGCAAAGTCAGCACTAGCGATCACCAGCTCAGGTAACACAGGATCTAAGGGAGAGCCCTGGCAGCATAACCGGCAGTGCTACAACTGTGGGAAGATGGGTCATCATCGGTATGCTTGTACAAAACCACCTAGGAAGGAAGATTCAGGTGGTGGACGAGGACCGTTCGGCGGATGAGGATATAATGGAGGACGTGGTCGTGGTCGAGGGGGTAGACGAGGCGGCCGAGGAGGTTATCGGGCGAACCTCCTGATATCAGAAGGGAACGGAGAAGCTGATGGCACCTTTACTGTGGAGGACCAAGCACTGGGAGACATGAGGAGTAGAACAGATGAGGCATCCACCTCATTCTTTGTTAGGGGCAACGCTGCCATGTATGCCCATCCATCAGAAGGTACTGACGAATCACTTGCCCTTGCGTCTATCTCTTTCCTTAAATCATCAGACTGGATTATCGACTCGGGAGCATCTTGGCATGTGACGGGGAATGCTAGTGAGTTTTCTTCCTACACTCACCTAGCATCAGCAGACAGCATTCAGACAGCTGATGATACTTTCCAACCAGTGGTCAGTAAGGGTACTGTTAATTGTACAGGTTCAGTAAGATTATCCATTATTTTACATGCTCTATCCTTTCCAGTCAGTCTCTTGTCCATTAGTTCTATAATCCTCCAACTTAAATGCATTATTTCTTTCGATATTCCTAAGGTGACCTTCCAGGAGAAAGGGACAGGACGAAGACTTGGGACTGGCACTTGGCATGAGGGACTGTGGTACCTAGATCGAGAAGGACTGAACTCAGCATTGGTATCTATGGCAGAGAAGGCTGGCATGGAAGGACTACAACAGAGGACTGAGGATACCTTGATACTCCATCATCGGAGGATGGGACATTCTTCCTTTGATACTCTAAGTAAGTTGTATCCAGAGATTTATGCAAAAACAAATAAAGAGAAATTAGTATGTGATGCGTGCGAGTTAGAAAAACTTACTAGGAGCTCATATGTTGGCACGGGTCATAGGAGCACTTTTGCTTTTGAGGTAGTACATTCTGATGTTTGGGGTCCATGTGCTACTAACACTATAAATTGTTATAAGTACTTTGTTTCTTTCATTGAGTGTGCCTCTCGTGTTACCTGGTTATATTTGATGAAAAATAAGAATGATTTACCTGCTTGTTTTCGAGATTTTCATAAGCATGTCCAGACTCAGTACAAAGCAGTTGTGAAGGTACTGAGGTCTGACAATAGAACGGAGTATACCAACAGGACGCTTGCAGAATACTTGTCAGCACACGGAATACAGCATCAGACCACCTGTGCATACACACCAGCACAAAATAGAGTTGCAGAAAGGAAAAACAGACACCTTCTGGAGGTCGTAAGAAGTATGATGATCGACATGAATGTCCCACAGAGTCTGTGGGGGCATGCAGTGTTGATAGCAGCTCAAATCATCAACAGAATGCCCTCGAAGGTCCTCGGATGGAAGTCCCCATCTGAGGTATTGCAAGGCAATAATAGTGGAATACTCCCACTGAAGGTGTTTGGGTGTGTGTGTTTTGTGAAGGACAACAGGCCATCAGTTGGGAAACTTGACCATAGAACGGTCAAATGCATCTTCGTAGGCTACTCGGCGACCCAAAAAGGGTATGTGTGCTGGAGTCCAGTAGAGAAGAAGAAGTTTGTCAGTATGGATGTCCACTTTTGGGAGCATGAGCCATACTACCACCAGGACGGAACTTCACACAACACGCCTAATACTGCCAGTATTAGGCGAGAGGGGGAGATGAAGAACTTGGTGGTAACCAATTTAGAAGTTTGGCATGGAGGCACAGAGAAGAGACAAGAAGGTGAAGGTGTTAGGCCTACGGCTCAGGGAGAGTTACTTACCTACAGCAGGAGAGAGAAGCAAACTGCAGGACCAGTACCGACAGTGCCAGTGCCAAGTCCCTTGCCTGCGTTCGTCCCAACTCCTAAGGCACCGACACCAACCCCCCTTCAGGTGATACCCCCTCCTTCACAAGATATCATTCCTCCTACTTCTACTCCTCCCACACCACTATCTGTACGGAGGACCACTCGCAGCAATGCAGGAAATCCTCCAAACATATATGGTTGGGATATTGCTCAGTTTGTTTCTTATGACCATATCCCTTCTTCTCATGGAGCATTTATAGCATCTTTGGATAGTATTACTATACCTAACAATTGGCAGGTTGCTAAGAACGATCCAAAGTGGAAAGCCGTAATGCACGAGGAGTTGGGAGCTCTGGAGAAGAACCACACTTGGGAGCTTGTGAGACTGCCAGAGGGGAAGAGAGCAGTTGGATGCAAGTGGGTCTTTATCATGAAGCAGAACCCAGATGGACAGGTTGAGCGCTACAAAGCTCGACTAGTAGCTAAAGGATACAGTCAAACGTATAGCATCGACTATGATAAGACCTTTGTACCAGTTGCAAAGATGAGCACTGTCAGGACTCTGATTTCTCTGGCAGCGAATGGTGGATGGAAGCTACACCAATTGGATGTGAAGAATGTGTTTCTTCACGAAGATCTAGTAGAGGAGGTGTACATGGAGATACCACCAGGATTTGGCACCAATCAGACAGTAGGCAAGGTCTGCAGGTTGAAGAAGTCCCTCTATGGACTGAAGCAGTCTCCTCGAGCGTGGTTTGACAGATTCAGAAGGGCGATGATAGGATAGGATATCAGCAGATCGATGTTGATCATACTGTGTTCTTCCGTCGGAGTAGAGGCCACATCACCATGCTTGCGGTGTATGTGGATGATATGATTATCACAGGAGATGATGAGCAGGCGATCGCCCAACTCAAAGGAAAGCTTGGCAAGGAATTCGAGGTGAAGGATCTCGGCCTTCTTCGGTACTTTCTTGGGATTGAGATTGCTCGAGAAGCAGAGGGGATTGTTCTCTCTTAAAGGAAGTATGCACTGGACCTTCTCACAGAAACTGGGATATTGGGGTGCAAACCTGCAGCGACACCAATAGATCAAAGGTTCAAGATTGATGCTGAGGCTGGAGAACCAGTTGATCGGGACAGATACCAGAGACTGGTTGGCAAGTTGATCTATTTGAGCCACACACGTCCTGATATCTACTTTACAATAAGTGTGGTGAGCCGCTACATGCATGACCCACGGAAGGGTCATATGGATGCAGTGTACCAGATTCTGAGGTACTTGAAACACTACTAGAAAAAGTCTAATTAGCGACGTCTAAAAACGTCGCTAAATAACAAAAAATCGTCGCTAATTTGGTTTAGCGACGTAATTAGCGACGTTATAAAGTTGTCAAAAAAACTCAAGTCGCAAAAAAAAAACGTCGCTAAATGTCGCTATACCGACGTTTTTAGCAACGTTACTGTGTCGCAAATTTTTACGACGTTTAGCGACTCCAAGTCGCTAAATAGCGACGTGTATTAAAGTCGCTAAAGGTCGCTGATTAGCGACGTCGATAGCGACGTTATACCAACGTCTAAAATGACCTGGCTATACTGCCATGTCAGCAATTGGCGACGTATAGCGACGTCATTAGCGACGTCATTAGCAACTTTTTATAGCATTGCTAATTAGCGACGTATTTAGCGACGTAACTTAACGTCGCTAAACGTCGCTAAACATCGCTAATAACGTCGCTAATTTTAAAAAAATAAAAAAAATAGTGTCCAGAAGCAAACATTGGTGATTCCCTGCAGTTTTACCCTTTCTACTGTGGACAACTGTCGGATCGACGACATCCAATGGGCTAGTAGTACTCTCGCCTCCTCTGCTGCAGCATCCCATTTTGAGCCTCTTGTGGCTCGCACGGTGCCCGCCTAGAGCTTGGTAGGAGTGGAAGCTCTTCTTGCAAGAGGCACACTCGTATCGGCTCTTCCCCAATCTAGCACCATAACCATCTTCATCACACACACCAAAATGATTCAATCTAGTTAACTATATAATCCAATTAAATTAAAGATCACAAGAAGTATCAATCCAATTAAATGTGGATATGCAAGATAACTATATAATCCAATTAAATTAACTAAAAAATTAAATACCACAAGAAGCATCATACATCATGTCTATTGTTGAAGTATCAATAATTCATAATATACAATCGCATCCTAAATAATAATAAAAATAACTATACTACTACGGATCTACAGGAGGCTGACCACCGGCGCGCTTGAAGGATAAGAACTCCTCATACTCGTCCCGTGGAATCGATACCGATGTCGATGGAGAAGGCAGTGACGTCGGTGGAGGTCGTGCCCGCTCTAAGTCTATGAGTCGCTGGTTGTAAGAATCCAGGGTAGATAACAGCCTCGTACTGCTATCACCCATTGAATCCTGCATCCTCGTCAGCTTCTCGCCCATCGATAGCTGTGACGCCTGCAGCTCCATGATGTTGCGATCATTGGAGGCTCTAATATCATTTGTCAATTCCCGTAGCTCCGTCATGCTGCGGTCGAGCATATCCAATCGTGAGATGAGCATCGGATCGTCCGCCTGCGGCTGGGACCGGGACTGGTCCTCCATACTTTGCAGCAAGTCGTCACAGAGAGACGCAATCTGACGGTCAACGGCCTCCTGGACGGCCTCCTGGACTCTGGCCGACAACTGCGAGGGCTGCGACTGTGAGGGGTGTGTGGAATGCGCAGCTGTCGGGGAGGTCCTAGATGACTGCGTCGCAACCAGGGCACCATAGGAGCCCGTACCGTAGTACGTACCCCTCTGGAGACCACCAGCTGCGGTCACCCATAGGTCGTCCGCCGACGGAGATGGACCGGGCTGCGACGAAGCACCAGCCTCTCCAGGTGTAGGTGCACTAGCAGTCGCCCGCTCACGAAGCCTAAGATACTCGGCCTAGAAAAGGTTTGGAAACTCGATAATTGCCTAAGTTATATTAAAATAAACACAAAGTAAAGTAATACTTACATAGGTCTGTGATGCCCTCTCATCAATGAGATTTTCGTCCTTGCGATGGGTGGCCAAGAAGACGGTCACCATGTTTGCATCCTCACCCCTCTGTACCTGTTAAAAATATATTATTTATTACTAAACTTAAATATTTTTTCCAAGTACCATTTTACGGTACTTATATTAAAATAATATATTTTAAAAGAAAAAACATACCAAATGACGGAAATGTTCCGTCATCGGAATCGAGCCACCACACCACTTGGCAGCATTCTGCCTAGCCGCCTTGGCCTTCTTAGACCTTTCTTTGTAGCTCGGATCGTCGAATCTAGCCCTCATCGCAGTCCACTGCTCAGGCGTGATCCAACCTTGGATCGGTTTTCCAGCACGATCACGAGCCTTCTGGTCATCCAGAGCATCTCGGATAAGCTTGGCGGCAACGGTAGGAAAGAGCCGCTCGATCAACTCGGCCCAGTACGGAGGATAAAAATACGTTTGCTACAATAAATAATTCATTAAGTTAGCATCACGAATATGCATAAATTAGAGAATTTATTTAATATACTTTTACCTGGAAGTGCGCAAACCAGAACGCCTTCCTCTCCTCCGGAGCCTCAGAGTAGTTGATCCAAGGGCCACCGTAGTTGTTCCTCATAAATTGGCCCAGGCGTCTCTGAACCGACGATGGACGATATCTATACAGAGATAATAATTTAGATTACTGAAAAAGTCAATATACGATGAATAAAGAGAAACACAATTATATACTAAACCATCTAATTGACTTACTTTGTACCGTCGGCCCAAATCTCTGTCCTCGTCTCCTCCGGTGGTGCGCATGGAGGATCTTGCTGATGCTGGGACAACGTTGGCACGACCTCCTCGACATGCTCATCTGTCCCCATGGTTCCGTCAGCAGGAGGAACGCTGGACGAGGGTGTACTATCACGCCCGGAACTACTCGTCCCAACAGTCGGGCATGTCTGTGATCGATATACTGGAGTACTGGGCGACGATGATCCGGAACCAACAGTAGGCAGTACCGGAGTGGCACTCTGTCTACCTCGGGACCTGCCGAATCCTCCGCGTCGTCCTGTCATATCTGGTAACAACATATGATGAATATAGAGAAATACAAATATATACTACATTCTACAGTCAAAATGTGATACATATCTCAAAGCATTATACAGTCAAAATATAATACATATATTCGTTAATAGGTACATCTACTTCTACATGCAATATTTACAGTCAAAATATAGTTACATTCTACATGCAATATTTTTTATTTTCAATCATCTTCAGAAAATTCATCTTGTTCGCCTTCGTCGTCCTGCTCTTTCTCTTTCTCGTCTTCACTTTCATCTACTTCGTCGTCCTCTTCGGATAATTCTACATCTTCTACATTATTACTCGTGTAATGAGTAACTTCCGTTGAGTCCACATCTATAATATTTGTTACAAGAGGTAGATCGTCCTCCTGATAAGCTATTTTGTCAATGTCAAAGGTATTTCTAGCTTTAGTCTTTCATACTGCCCACCAATCCGACCTCGCTGTCCCCCGTCTTGGATAAGTTGTGAAGTACACGAGCTGAGCCTGACTTGATAGGACAAATGGTTCGTAGCCTTGATATCTACGCTTGTAGTTTATATCCACAAGGCCATGCTTGTCAATTTTCCAACCTTGATCTTGAATCGGATCAAACCATTCACACCTGAATAGCACGATATTAGCAGGTTCTGTGCCATAATTATATGTCAACTCCACAATCTCTCGTAAGATGCCAAAAAAATCATTGCCCGGATTGACGTCTTTGTACTTTAAAGATTTGATACACAAACCACTGTTTTTCGTGGAATCAAGATCCAGAAAGCTGTCTCTGATAGGAGCATTTGTTGACTTGAACCTGAACCCATTCACACAGAAACTTGGCCATATTTTTACGGCAGTAATTGGTCCCTTGGCTAGAGTCCTAATAGATTCAATCTCGGGTGATATTAGACGATCGACCTAAATACGAAAGTAGCGATAGTAAGTTATTTGTTTTGCAAGTGCAGAAATAAAAAGTAATTACCAAGCATCTTACATATGCGCTCAACCAAGAAGGAAAATGGCATCTCATATCTTGTTCTACTTCTTCGTCTGTTATGTAGGGTCTAACCGACCTCAACTCATCATTATATGTGCTAAAAAAAAATGAAGCAACTGCTGATTAGTAGCATAATAGTATCTTATACTATTACATTGAGATGATGTAAACATGGACGTATTAATTACTTACCCCTCTAGCTTCTCCACTTTATCCTCATCGCAATTGAGTAATATATACAATTGAGCAGCCCTTAGCTCATCGTCATTCAAATATCTCTTCTTCATTTTTTCCGAAGGTTTTTCGGATGCATTGAATACTTTGAGTATTGCATCATTAGATTCCTGATATGCGTCGTCGTTTCTGGGAGCTTTTGTCCTATTAGTAGCAACATGCGGTTTGAAATACGTCGAGCAAAAGTTTGTAATCTCCTCGAGAACATAAGCTTCACAAATAGAGCCTTCAACCCTGCCTTATTTTTTACCTTTCTCTTTAGGTGATTCAGATGGCGCTCGAAGGGGTACATCCACCGATAACCGACAGGACCACCAACACGTGCCTCATAGGAAAGATGAATTGGAAAATGCTCCATAGAGTCGAAGAATCCAGGAGGAAACACCTTCTCGAGCTTACATAGTGTTACCGTAATGTCCCTCTCTTGCTTTTTTAGACGATCGACTAGCAACTTAGTACAACAAAGATCTCTGAAGAATATGCTCAGCTCTGTCAATGGGTCCCAAACGACCTGTGGTAAGAATTCCCGAAATGCAATCGGAATTAACCTCTCCATGAATACGTGCCAATCGTGGCTCTTCATACCTACTAGTTTGTTCTCCTTGAGGTCGACGCATCTTTTCAAGTTCGACACGTACCCGTCTGGAAAATTTAGACCCTGAATCCACCTACAAAGTCTACCTTTATCCTCTTTATCCAGTGAGAAAACTGACTTAGGTTGCTTTAACTTTCCATTCCCCTCCTCTATCAAATGCAATGCAGGATGTCTACATATGTCTTCTAAGTCCAACCTGGCCTTCGGATTATCTTTCGTCTTCCCCTTTACATCCATTACAGTATTAATTATGTTATCAAACACATTCTTCTCGATATGCATGACATCAAGGTTATGTCTGATCAGATTGGTGCTCCAATATGGCAGATCCCAGAATATACTCCTCTTCGTCCAGTTATGGATACGACCAAATCCGTCACACTTGTACCCCTTAGCAGGTTCTTCGATAGCACTTGGTAAATCTTTTACCTCTTCCCATATCGTGCATCCGGGCCACCTTGGCGGTGGATTGGCCTTCTCCATAACTCCCGCACGAAAAGCATTCTGATTCCTCCGGTACGGATGATCCTTCGACAAAAATTGTCGATGACAATCGAAGAAGCACGGTTTGCCTCCGTGTTTCAAACGGAAAGCCTGAGAACGGTCCATGCAATACGGACATGAGAGACGACCATGGGTGCTCCATCCCGATAATATTCCATAGGCCGGAAAGTCGTTGATGGTCCACATAAGTGCTGCCCTCATCTAAAAATTCTGCTTTCTAGAAACATCGTACGTGTTGGCATCGACTTCCCACAGCAGATTCAACTCATCTATCAAAGGCTATAAATACACATCGATGTTCCTCTTCGGATTGTTCGGACCCGGGATAATAACGGTTAGGAACATATACGGAGTCTTCATGCATATCCAAGGTGGTAGATTGTACGGAGTGACGATCACAGGCCAACACAAATACTGGGAGCCCGAAAGTCCGAATGGGGTAAAACCATCAGAGCAGAGCCCCAATCTGATATTATGTGCTTCCTCGGCAAAATATGGATACTCTCGATCAAAGTGCTTCCATGCTTCTCCATCGGATGGATGATCCAATACTCCTTCGATCTGTTTTTGCCTGTGCCAACTCATGTTTTCTGCAGTCTCCTTAACCATAAACAACCGCTGCAACCGTGGCGTCAAAGGCAAGTAGTGCATCGAATCGGTAGGCTTCCTTGCACCGACAGACTTTCCTCTAACAGTGGTCTTGTAGCGATCAGCAGCACAGAATCAGTACGCATCTTCATCCTTGTCGTCTTTGTAGTACAACATGCACCCGTTGTGACATGCATCGATTTTCTCGTATCCCATCCAAAGCGATCTCACCATCCTCTTAGATCGATAGAAGTCTTTAGGCAACTTTGCACCCTCGGGCAAGATCTCTATAATCAAATCGAGCAGTCGATTATAGCATTCTTGTGACATGTTAAAATCGGACTTGATGCTCAATAATCTTGTAACCACCTCCAACGGTGAATGATCCTCACAATCAGGATATAGTGGAGTCCTTGCATTCTCAAGCAACTCCATAAACTTTGCAGCATCGGCATTCGGTGCCTCCTCAGCTGCATCATAATTGTCCGGATTGAAACTAGGTCCTGCCGCATCATAATTGTCAGGATTAAAACTAGGCCCCGCCGCATCATAAACCATGTTCACCAACCCGTCGTCGTAAGCATCGTGGTCTTGGACATCCATATACGGCTCCACATAGGGCTCCGACTCCGATGCTAGAGATACAAGTTCTACGTGCGCTGTCCACTGATAGTAATTCGGCGTAAAGCCCTTCGAGTATAAATGATATGTAACTTCTACTTCTGGATGATATTTCCTGTTGCGACATCTCACACACGGACACTTAATTTTGGTACCGTCCATGTACTGAGGGAACGCCTTGGCGAACTGCAGGAACTGCTGTACACCCTCAATGAATTTATTCCGTACACCACACATGTCATCAGGATGACGGTTGTACATCCACGAACGATGACGCAGATAGTAATTCATATCCATTTCTAGAAACTTCTGCAAAATTGACAGTATGTATCATATAAATCATTACATACAATAGTTTATCACCTAACTTCCTAACTTAACCGTACTATAAAAATCATAACTGATATAATACATATTTTTATTTATCAAAACTGCAGCTGCCCCCAACCCCATAGTACTATGAACTACACTATAAGTGTGTAGTCAACACACTACAAATAGTGTGTCATACTATAGAACTGCAGCTGCCCCCAACCACACTCCTAGGTCCTGATCAGTGTCTGTGTCAGTGTGTGTGTGTGTGCCGTGTCTGTGTCAGTATCCGTTATGGGAAATGCAGTATATATATATATATATATAACATTACCCAAATAATATCTTAATACCACTTTACTACTATACCTTAACCCACTGCCCCAAGATACTAATCCACAACCTTGGTATTAGCTTAACACACACCCAAGTACTGGAGATACCTACTTGGTTACACCCTTAGTATCCTAAGCTCATAAACTAAGTTTCTTGAGATACTTGATTAACAAATACCCATACCTCAACCAATATCTTGTATCATAACTTTACATTAGCTTATATTCTAATATCTATACTACCCACTAAACATGACACTAGCTATCCCTCACTGACACACTTCTCCAACTCACACACTTGCATAATACTACCTAAAGCTAATCACTGCCTACTTCTTCTAGTGCACTGTACACAGTTGCATACATCCCTTAGCTGAACACATCACTAATCCTAACATCTGCAACTTGCAGTAGGTTCCAGGGAGCTACTGCTCAGTCATGGCATTGTACTAAGGCACCTGGTGCTTGAACAATTTTTGCATCAAAAGTTTTCCAAGTACACGGGCTATTGCTCTATGAAATGGATAACCCCATGCATTGTGGCTGTACTCACTCACAATTACCGGCAGATTTCTGCACTCCCTTTAATAAAAAACCTAACCCCCCAAACTAACACACTGATATACACATACACTCTTAAGAAATCTGTAATCAAAACTCACCTGGTACCAACAACACCTATCAAAACTCACCTGACACACTGATACACACATACTTGGGCCAGTCGGCCCTAACCCTAACCCTAACCCTAACCCCATGTAAAAAAACCTAACCCTAACCCTAACCCTAGGTCCTGAACAGTGTCTGTGTCAGTGTGTGTGTGTGTGCCGTGTCTGTGTCTGTGTCAGTGTTTGTGTGTGTCTCGTGTTTGTGTCAATGTCACATGTGTCCTGTGAGAGAGAGAGAGAGAGAGAGAAAGTAGGGTTTACCGGAGTAGTCGCGGTGGAGAGCCGGTCGACGGAGCGGGAGGGGGGGATTTTGTTTCTTTTTGAAATTTCAACAGATGGGGAAACATGAAATCGAGCCCTAATTAACCAAATTTTAGCGACATTTAGCGACGTCCAATAAAAATGTCGCTAAATTAAATTTTAGCAACGTCAAGGACGTCGCTAAACACGTTGCTAAATATTTTTAATATAAAGGTCGCTATATACGTCGCTAAACGTCGATAAATTAGACATATTAGCGACGTTTAGCGACCTTAATTAAACTTATAGCGACTTATCTTTTAAAATCTTAATAAAAGTCGCTAAACGTCGCTAAATGTCGCCATTTAGTGACGTCTAGCGACGTTTTTATAAGGAGTCACTAATTTATATATTATTAGCGACATTTATTTTGACGTCGTTAAAATACGTCGCTAATCCCTCTTTTTCTAGTAGTGAAAGGTGCTCCCAGGAATGGACTAATATTCAGGAAGAACAATCACGTGAGCATCGAGGGCTACTGTGATTCTGACTGGGCTAGTTGTGCTGATGACAGGAGGTCTACCTCAGAATATTGCATATTTGTAGGAGGTAACTTGGTCTCCTAGAGGAGTAAGAAGTAGTCTGTGGTGGCCAGATCGACAGCTGAAGCAGAGTACAGAGCGATGGCCTTGGGAGTTGCAGAGCTGCTATGGTTGAAGAATATGCTGGTGGAGCTGAAGCTTGATCAAGGAGCCAAGATGAAGCTGTGGTGTGACAATCAGCCAGCTATTAGTATCGCCAACAATCCAGTACAACATGACAGGACCAAACACATCGAGATTGATAGATTCTTCATCAAAGAAAAGTTGTATAGTGGATTACTGGAGCTTGGCCATGTTCCAACCAGGGATCAAGTAGCAGATGGACTAACCAAGGGACTCGCCTCAGTGAGCATGATTAGAGGATGTGACAAGATGGGCTTAGTGAATATCTTTTACCCATCTTGAGGGGGAGTGTTGATATGGTATGTTGGGTATCATATTTAAGTATAGTATAAGCACATGGGAATATCCTGAGGACATATTTGGGATGCCAGAATATGTCACAGGATATTCCATTATGAGATTATTGTCATAATGATTGAGTTCATTGTATTAATGACTGTAAGGCTATATAATGCCAATGAGACAATCAATAAAAAAATTAACTAATTTCAACGAACAAACCTCTATTTCCCAAATATCATCAATACACCATTCATACAATTCACACTACTGCTGTTACTGTTATGATCCATACCCAAAGTAAGGGCACAAGAACGTGGGTACGCCCAGCCTACGCCGCAACATCAATGGTAGAACGTTGTTTGGGTAAACTATACTATCTAACAATAATGATCATCAAGATATATAACGCCACCAATGAAATATGAATACTCAACAGAACTATAAGATGAAACAATATACAAATATGATATAAAGAACTGAAGATTCAAATACAACTCATAATGACAAAAGATAAAATCTAATGAGTCTCAAAAGTAAAAGAGTACTAACTATCAAAGCTAGAGACAAATCCATTACCAAAATAAAACTATCTACTGAGCTACAAGTAAAATATTGTCTGTCTCAATTGGGATGAGTTCCTCCTGAGACACAGTCTCTAGATCTAAGCCAACTACGTCTTGAGGCCCGTAGTGAGTGGGATACCACTCATCAGTGTCATCTAGAAAAATATATTCAACCAGGATTGGAGCAAAGTACACCTCTAGCAACAGTTCCAATAAATAATAAAGACTATGTAGCAGTAAATAGAGAGCATATACAAGATTAATAGGTATGGAAGAAATATACAGGAATAAGGAAATAAGGAAAATACATACAAGAGATATGAACATCATATAGATTCAAGATATACATCTAAGTGAGTGAGTACTAGTGACAACAAGTGATCGACTAGGAAACTTGCTCGGAAATCATGGCCTGGTTAATCATACGTGTGGTGTATGATTAACACTATGTAAGAAGAACAAGAACTACAGGGATATGATCATATATCTACACTAAATACTCTCTACCCCCAACTTGTATAGTGGATCTAACTATGGCACGCTATGACACATGATTCCGTGAGAAGGGCGTTAATCCTCTCATGAATCAGTGTATATGCATGTACAAGAACAACAAACTCGCACAAGAAATATGCCAAAAACTACCAGGAATAACATCTCATGACGGGATCCAGGAATACCAATCCGTGAAACCAAGTGTCAGAAAATCAAGAATATCTATACTAAATACAAGAAACATAGAGGATATCATAAACGGGAAACTGTCAGAAAATGTACTCGCCTGGAATCTGGTAACAATATCAAAGATGTCCGAAATGGTACCTCGGAGACCTATATATGGAATATTATATCAATACAAGATTTTGGAATAAAAATAAATTAAACTAGTCCCAATCTAGGTCATTAGGCCAAGTCTAAGTCAAAAAAGTCAAACTAGGTCAACTCTAGGTCAAACTAACTATTTCTAGGTTGTATGAGTCCATCTCTAGGATGTCGGGTCCATATGATGTATCTAGGCTAAACTAGTTAATATCTAAGCCATACTAAATAATACTATACTATACTAGGTAATAGAGATACTAATATCATATATGATATATATGTATATACTATACTATATTATCTACTAATGTCTTGGCCCAAACCCCTTTACCTTGCTATATCCTAACTATTAACTTAGTATCTTAATATTACATTGATATTACCTCAAGGTAATACCAATACCTTATTAACTCCAATAGCTTAGTATCAAACTTGATCATAACTTAATATCCTAGTATCAATATTATAACTAATGACTTACTACCAAGATATTCTAATACATTACCTAACTATGGCCCATCAATACCTGAGTATCTAACTAGCACTAATATCTACTTACCTCACCCTACTACTCAGATATACCCACTACATCTAAATATCCCAAAGGGAACACTGTGCAGTGCTTCCCACACTGTGGTGCTCGAGCACAGTACATACCCTCAACCTGAGCCCCCCCATTGCCTCTGTGCATTAATGCACCTATATAGGCACTACCTGCACTTGTCCATACTGCTGAATACCCCCAAATGTCTGATACACAAGACAGTGTATTACATTGCTATTGACTACTCCTAAATCAGCAGTTTGTTGCTGCTGCTATATAGCTAATCAGTGCACACATTGTACTAATAAGAATATGCCCCCTTCTTATTCTATATGCACACATCCACATCTTCAAAACATAACACTAATACTAATGCGTTGCACACCTCCCCCCCCATCACCATTCGAGCCCCCCCCCCCATCTCTACACACAGCAAACCCCCAAATACACACACACAAACAAATATATACATGTACATACAAACCTCACTCAACCATTTCTATCTAACATATCTACACTAAGTATATATATATATAAGCAATGTGCATTACAACCTCTGAGCATATGGGACTGCTCATGTGCAGTCCACACTCTCCATTCCCTGCAACCACACACACAAGAATACCTAATCCAACCAACAGCCTCAATATCAACTACTCTACATAACACTACTACTACCCGACACTTGTGTACACAGGACCCCCCGACATCTGTTGTCAAATAGCCCAACTGATACATAGTATTTGTTCCCCTACTAACCTATTGCTGGCACAGGTCCAAAAATACCCTATCACAATAGTCCTCATCCTCAAGAATTAGCTATAAGGATACAACACTCTAATGACACTTATATATACTAACATACAACTATATATATACGAAAGATATACTAATTAAGATACTATATATATTCCTATATAGATATACAACTATGGTATCAAAAGCACCATAAATAAGTTAGGATATATAAATGTAAAACCCCCTTCCTAGAAAATCGTATAAACCCTTTTATTTATTAATTATTATTTAATTTGTAGTAATTAGAGCTAAATAGGAGAAATAGATTTTTAATAATTTTTATGTTAGGTGTTCGGGCACTTAGAGGACTTGTGGGACCATCAGAAATTTTCGGATTTTATTCCATGTAGGAGATCCCTTGAGCTGTTGCTAGCCTAACGATGTGCATTACCCTAATCTACAAATTTTCTTATGTGTGAATATATATATATATATATATATATATATATATATATATATATATATATATATATATATATATATATATATATACAAATATATATATGAATATATATATATTTAAAGAAAGAAAGGAAAAGAATTTATTAATATAATAAGAATATTAATAATAATAATAATCTACTTTATGCTTACTTAGGAATTTCCATTCAACACTTGCAGCAACTTTAATTCTTGCTTGCTGTGAAACCCTTCCGCTCACTCATTAGCATATTTCACCAAGGGAGCCCGCCCCTTCACTTATTACTTCCCAGACCCCTCTTCACCCGCGGACTCAACCCGATCCGCACCCCCTCTCGCTCCTAATATATATAATATATATATATATATATATATATAATAGCTCTCTAAAACCCTAACCTAAATTCCCAGACTTCCTCTTCCCATCTAGAGCCGTCACCGCAGCCAGAGAAGCCCCGCCAAGCCATCCAACCATCCCGTCGACGCCGACCTCGCGAACTGCAGAATCCCACTCGAAGCACCTTCGCTCTGGCACGATTTCCCGTCGACTCGCTCGACCAAACGCTGTTCCGTTTTCATAGGTATGATCATCCCTTAACCCTCTCCAATATTCGTTTTATAGCCAACCTCGGAAAACGTGTGTCCCTAGGTGAAAAATAGTGTCCAAAGTGGACGGACAGACCCAATTCTAGAATCACAGAATTCCATAATGATCACCCGTATTGCCGAGTTCGTATCTCCCACCACAGAGATCCGAATTCGGTGATTCTTTTTGATACCTGTAGAATTCCTGACCTAGTTTAATTTCTGTTAAATAACCCTATGCTATTAGTCGCTGTGGACAGTTAAATTCGTCACAAAACTGCGCGCACCCACTTTTTCTGGTTTTCCAAAAGTTGGAAAATAGAGCGCGCCCCGCCAAACGGGACCGCCCCGCCGTGTGCCAAGTGTACCGCATGGTGCACACAGCATAACCGGACAAGTAAAATTTTGTGGGAACTGATTCGGACGCGTGTACGCACCGGAATCAGGCCGTATCCGCAGACACATTTCGTGTCGCAACTTTTGTGGAACTCGCACGTAATTGGTGCACGCTTGTCAGATTGTGACAAAACTTGCGCCGCTGGACTCGTGGTAATGCGCTGGTCCTGTGACCCAAATTTCACGCGATTCTGAGATGGTTGACCAAATCGCCAATTGGTGGGCCCATAGTTGACTTTTTGGACAAAATAGTGTTCGGCTCATCGGAATCCACATTTGGACATACCGTTGTGTTCGTATTGACATCTAGAATTGTTTGACCTATAGTTTGTCCCATTTAGAGACTGTTACCCTTGGCACGCTTTTTGGTGCAAAGTGGGCCACACGTGGACCCCACTTTTACCCAAAATTACCGTTTTGCCCCTGTATCCAAATTGGACGAAAGGGATGTGCTTTTTAGCTATTTTGCTCATTCCAGAAATGTTGGTGGTGTTTATTTTAGCATCCGGAGACGTTTGTTCGGAGTCCTTAGTTCCAGGTTCAATGTCCTTGACATTTGGGCGCGTACACTTTACAGATTTCTTGCCAGGCAAGTATACCTTGTCATTGTACTATTTTTACATTCCATATGGGGCATGCATGTTTATTTTCTGTTTATTTAGTTCATTTAACTTAACTGCTATATAAACTGCGCGTCCAAGGAAACTTGGGTGCAACGACGGTGTCGTCGTACTATATTTTTATTTATGTATATGCATTAGACCTACTTTACGAGACTACCCCATTTTCATGAGGCATTTATGTTTCATTGGCCATGACACTATTCTTACACGAGTGTGAGTCACATGTAGGACACGGACTTGCGTACTCGGCTGGCCACTGGTACGTATAGGTCGTGCGACGGATAGGGATAACTGCCAATAGAAACTCTGCATGCTAGTAGACCTGGCGGTTATTAGAGGTTTATCGTGTCATGGACATGACATACTTAGAGCATTGGGTGGGGAGAACAACAAGTACCGCATTTGAGCTCCTTTGCACTTTTTCTGTGATGTCCGGATTCTCCGCTGGAGATACGGGTGGTGATGACCCATATATATACATTGGCGGGCCTCCACCATTCAAAAGACGACGTGCCTTTGGGCCCCTGGATCTTCAAAAAAGAACCATACCAAATCCCAGTTTTCAGCCAGATAGCTCACTTGTGGGGAAAGGTGTTCTTAACTGCATTCACTTAGACGGTTAGGCGACCCAATGGATGTTTATTTTCAGTACTTTATTGGCATGTGCTTTTTGTATCTTGTTACGTCCCTCTGAGGACCTGGTCCCTTCCAGATATAGGTGAGCAGGAGTACCGCCAGGAGTATGGACCTGGACCTGACGCTACCTATCAGCCTGAGGAGATCTTACCTTCTGATTATATGCGATTCATTGCAGCTGTTTAGAGATTCTAGTTGCTATTCTTTTCCAGACATTTATTCTTATATTAGAGTTTATTCTCTTCTCTCTTTAGTAGTTTATTATATTCGATTGGTAGTGGATTTGTTTCCACCCGACTATCACACTTTGAGATTACTATTTGAGACTGCTTCTTTGATATTCATTTATTGATTTCCATTCTTCTATTATTTGTGTTGTGGATGAGTTATAGAACTGCGTATGACTTGTTGTGACATATATTTACCACTGTGGATTGGATATTCATGTACAGCGTACGTGTGTATATGGTTTCCATATATTGGAGTTCGTATACATACGGCTGGCGTGTTACGTATTCCTAGTCCTACGTATTTTGGGACTGCGGCGTGACATGTTTTTGTGGTGGCCCGTGCAGGTCAAGAATATATTGTCTCGGTTACGTAACTGTACCGAACAAGCCTGCGTATAGGAATAGAGTATAAGGATCTCATCCACGCTTGATTGAAATTCATCCTTCCTATTTAATACTTGCATCCTGTTTGATTCCTGTACTTTTTCTAATCATTTCGTACATCAACTGCAGAGAGATGGATTTACAGAATGGATGTACTGCCGCCGATGGCGACGCAACTTCTGGAGTCAATGGTCAGACTCAAGGAGGGACCCCAACGATTCCTAGGCTTCCGGGGCCAGATGGACAGACTCACACCCCAGTTCCATCTGATCTTCCCGTTTCACCTATTGAGAACCTTCCACCTGCCCCAGTACCGCAAGATGGCCAAGCGCAGATGTTCCAATTCTTTCAGATGATGATACAGGAACAGAGGACAGCAGGATTATTGCAACCACTTCCGATTCTAGAGTGGAAGTGGGAGCACATCACTATGGACTTCGTCACGGGTTTTCCCAAGAGTCCAAGTGGGAGAGATGCAGTGTGGGTAATAGTGGACTGACTCACCAAGTCAGCCCATTTTATACCTTTTAGAGTGGGTCAGTCTACAGAAGCTTTAGCTGACTTATATATGAGGCAGATCGTGAGATTGTACGGCATACCAGTCAGTATTGTATCGGACAGAGATTCGCGCTTCACATCGCACTTTTGGAGGAGCATGCAAGAGAGTCTTGGTACTCGTCTGAAGTTCAGTACCTCTTACCACCCGCAGACAGATGGGCAATCGGAGCGTACTATTCAGACCTTGGAGGACATGTTGAGGGCTTGCATGTTAGACTTCGGAGGATCATGGAAGGACCACCTACATCTTGTAGAATTTTCTTACAACAATAGCTATCAAGCGAGTATTCAGATGGCTCCGTTTGAAGCATTGTATGGAAGAAAATGTAGGTCTCCTGTGTGTTGGAGTGACGTGGGAGAACGTCAGATTTTGGGACCCGAGTTGGTGGTCAACACCGTAGAGACAGTTAAGAAGATTCAGGGACACTTGCGAGCAGCGCAAGACAGGCAGAAGCAGTGGGCAGACCTTCATCGTCGTCCCTTGCAGTTCAAAGAGGGCGATCACGTCTTCTTGAGGATAGCACCGACCAGAGGCACCATCCGATTCGGAGGGTGCGGCAAGTTGAGTCCAAGGTATATTGGACCATTTGACGTGCTCGAGAGAGTTGGAGAGGTGGCATATCGACTTGCGCTACCACCTTCACTGGAGGGAGTACATGACGTATTCCATGTGTCGCAGCTCAGGCGATATGTGGCTGACAGCAGTCATGTTCTTGACCATTCAGAGATCACCATTGGGCCGAGCTTGTCATACCAAGAGCAACCCGTGGGAATCCTTGATCGTCGAGAGAAGGTATTGAGGAACCAGTCTATTCCCTTGGTTCACGTAGCATGGAGGCATGGCGCGCCAGGAGAATCAACTTGGGAGCGCGAGGACGACATGAGCAAGCATTTTCCGAACCTATTCGCAGACCAAGGTATGAATTTACATTATTAATTTATATCTTATACCATCCTTGCATTCTATCGTGGCTTAATTTTAATTTCGAGGACGAAATTTTTATAAGTTGGGTAGAATGTAAAACCCCCTTCCTAGAAAATCGTATAAACCCTTTTATTTATTAATTATTATTTAATTTGTAGTAATTAGAGCTAAATAGGATAAATAGATTTTTAATAATTTTTATGTTAGGTGTTCGGGCACTTAGAGGACTTGTGGGACCATCAGGAATTTTCGGATTTTATTCCATGTAGGAGACCCCTTGAGCTGTTGCTAGCCTAACGATGTGCATTACCCTAATCTATAAATTTTCTTATGTGTGAATATATATAAATATATATATATATATATATATATATATATATATATATATATATATATATATATATATATATATACAAATATATATATGAATATATATATTTAAAGAAAGAAAGGAAAAGAATTTATTAATATAATAAGAATATTAATAATAATAATAATAATCTACTTTATGCTTACTTAGGAATTTCCATTCAACACTTGCAGCAACTTTAATTCTTGCTTGCTGTGAAACCCTTCCGCTCACTCATTAGCATATTTCACCAAGGGAGCCCGCCCCTTCACTTATTACTTCCCAGACCCCTCTTCACCCGCGGACTCAACCCGATCCGCACCCCTTCTCGCTCCTAATATATAATATATATATATATATATATATATATATATATATATATAATAGCTCTCTAAAACCCTAACCTAAATTACCAGACTTTCTCTTCCCATCTAGAGCCGTCACCGCAGTCAAAGAAGCCCCGCCAAGCCATCCAACCATCCCGTCGATGCCGACCTCGCGAACTGCAGAATCTCACTCGAAGCATCTTCGCTCCGGCGTAATTTCCTGTCGACTCGCTCGACCAAACGCTGTTCCGTTTTCATAGGTATGATAATCCCTTAACCCTCTCCAATATTCATTTTATAGCCAACCTCGGAAAACGTGTGCCCCTAGGTAAAAAATAGCGTCCAAAGTGGACGGACAGACCCAATTCTGGAATCGCAGAATTCCATAATGACCACCCGTATTGCCGAGTTCGTATCTCCCACCACAGTGATCCGAATTCGGTGATTCTTTTTGATACCTGTAGAATTCCTGACCTAGTTTAATTTTTGTTAAATAACCCTATGCTATTAGTCGCTGTGGACATAGTTAAATTCGTCACAAAACTGTGCGCACTTACTTTTTTCGGTTTTCCAAAAGTTGGAAAATAGAGCGCGCTCCGCCAAACGGGACCGCCCCGCCGTGTGCCAAGTGTACCGCATGGTGCACACAGCGTAAACGGACACATGAAATTTGGTGGAGACTGATTCGGACGCGTGTACGCGCCGGAATCAGGCCGTATCCGCGGACACATTTCGTGTCGCAACTTTTGTAGAACTCGCACGTAATTGGTGCACGCTTGTCAGATTGTGACAAAACTTGCGCCGCTGGACTCGTGGTAACGTGTTGGTCCTGTGACCCAAATTTCACGCGATTCTGAGATGGTTGACCAAATCGCCAATTGGCGGGGCCCACAGTTGACTTTTTGGACAAAATAGTGTTCGACTCATCGGAATCCACATTTGGTCATACCGTTGGGTTCGTATTGACATCTAGAATTGTTTGACCTATAGTTTGTCCCATTTAGAGACTGTTACCCTTGGCACGCTTTTCGGTGCAAAGTAGGCCACACGTGGACCCCACTTTTACCCGAAATTACCGCTTTGCCCCTGTGTCCAAATTGGACGAAAGGGATGTGCCTTTTAGCTATTTTGCTCATTCCGGAAATGGTGGTGGTGTTTATTTCAGCATCCGGAGATGTTTGTTCGGAGTCCTTAGTTCCAGGTTCAGTGTCCTTGACATTTGGGCGCGTACACTTTACAGATTTTTTGCCAGGCAAGTATACCTTGTCATTGTACTGTTTTTACATTCCATATGAGGTATGCATGTTTATTTTCTATTTATTTAGTTCATTTATCTTAACTGTTATATAAACTACGCGTCCAAGGAAACTTGGGTGCAACGACGGTGTCGTCGTACTATGTTTTTATTTATGTATATGCATTAGACCTACTTTACGAGACTACCCCATTTTCATGAGGCATTTATGTTTCATTGGCCATGACACTATTCTTACACGAGTGTGAGTCACATGTAGGACACGGACTTGCGTACTCGGCTGGCCACTGGTACGTATAGGTCGTACGACGGATAGGGATAACTGCCAATAGAAACTTTGCATGCTAGTAGACCTAGCGGTTATTAGAGGTTTATCGTATCATGGACATGACATGCTTAGAGCATTGGGTGGGGAGAACAACAAGTACCGTATTTGAGCTCCTTTGCACTTTTTTTTGTGATGTCCGGATTCTCCGCTGGAGATACGGGTGGTGATGACCCATATATATACATTGGCGGGCCTCCGCCGTTCAAAAGACGACGTGCCTTTGGGCCCCTGGATCTTCAAAAGAGAACCATGCCAAATCCCAGTTTTCAGCCAGATAGCTCACTTGTGGGGAAAGGTGTTCTTAACTGCATTCACTTAGACGGTTAGGCGACCCAATGGATGTTTATTTTCAGTACTTTATTGGCATATGCTTTTTGTATCTTGTTACGTCCCTCTGAGGACCTGGCCCCTTCCAGATATAGGTGAGCAGGAGTACCCGCAGGAGTATGGACCTGGACCTGACGCTACCTATCAGCCTGAGGAGATCTTACCTTCTGATTATATGTGATTCATTGCAGCTGTTTAGAGATTCTAGTTGCTATTCTTTTCTAGACATTTATTCTTATATTAGAGTTTATTCTCTTCTCTCTTTAGTAGTTTATTATAGTCGATTGGTAGTGGATTTGTTTCCACCCGACTATCACACTTTGAGATTACTATTTGAGACTGCTTCTTTGATATTCATTTATTGATTTCCATTCTTCTATTATTTGTGTTGTGGATGAGATATAGAACTGCGTGTGACTTGTTGTGACATATATTTACCACTGTGGATTGGATATTCATGTACAGCGTACGTGTGTATATGGTTTCCATATATTGGAGTTCGTATACATACGGCTGGCGTGTTACGTATTCCTAGTCCTACGTATTTTGGGACTGGGGCGTGACAATAAAATACACTCAAAAGATATATTAACAAACACAAGTGGTGCATCACCAAAATATCATATTTCTCTATGATACTCTTGTGATACGCCATTGATACTCTATCCAACCATCACCACACTCTCCTCAACGATCATGAACAAGTCAAATATCATAATTAGAGACAAATCAAAGTACTAGCTAATCTACGTGCTCATGGCAAAAAAGGACATGTGCAGCTCCCGTGTCGAAGGGAAAACCCACAAATTATCTCGTATCACTAAATTGCCATGATACGGCCTACTCGTATTCAATTGTGGACACAACACTAGTCTCACACAACCAAACATATATCAATTTGGTCCACTAAACCCATTGACAAACATATGATGAACCAATCTCGAATTCCCCCTAAATTGGACACAAAATACATTATAACATTCACTATAGGGGTCGCTAGGAGTCTATTCTACTTCCTATATGTAGCCCTAACATATGAAAGGGTTTCTAATGATTCAACTACATATTTAGAGTCTAATTATAAGAAAAATTCTAAATTATACCTATTGGGAGATAGATTCCCAAAGTAAGTCTCCAATTTAATGCAAAGATCCCTTAAGTTGTGCAATCTTCTCCTCCTTGGTGATCCTTGCCTCCTCCTTGGTTCTAAATCTACTAAGGTGAAGAATTAGAGTAATATGAAGTAATTTGGTAGAAATTTGGTGGAGGAATGGATTGAATTGGAGAAGAACACAAAATGGAGTGCAATTGGAATAAAATGAGAGGGAGGAGAGAGAATCCCCCTTCTCTATATGGGACGACCACTTATCCCTTCCCCAAGCAATGGTACAAAGACCCAAATATCCCTATTAGGTTGTCATGAAAAAAATAATTAAGAAAGGAAGATTCTATTCCAAATGCTTTGATTAATTAAATCACTAACTGTCATGACCCGCACCTGATGTAAGGATGTAAGTCGGAAACAACGCCCAGCCTACGCCATAGAATCGGCGGTAGAACGCTGTCTGGATAATCTATCTAGCAATATAATGAACCACCAAAAATGACAATATACTCAATCACAGATCTAAGATAAAAACGAGCACGAATAAGATAAAGAATAAAAATAGTCACATGCAACTCATGAGTCTAAAATGATACATCAATGGGTCTGAAAGAATGCTAACAAAAAGCTGAAGATAAATCTAGTACAAGAAATACTAAGAAGGTACTAATCCCGGGTCATCTGTCTCAGTCGGGATAAGTCCCTCCTGAGCCAGGGTCTCGGACTCTAAGCCCACAACATCTTGAGGTCCATAATATGTAGGGTACTATTCCCCTGTGTCATCTAGGAAAAATATATTCAGTCAGGAAAAGAGCAGAGTACATCTCTAACAGCAGTTATAATCAATGTTAAAAACTATGTAACAGTAAATAGATGCGAATATACAAGATGCACAATAGATACGAGAGATATACAATAAGGAAATACTGGAATGAATACAGTAATGAACAATATGACAACGAACAAAAATATTAATGACTAAGTGTATGATTACAAGCTTTAACATGTGATCGGCTTGGGAACATGATACAATATATATGGCCTGGCTAATCATACGTGCGGTGTATGATTAATAATATTCAATGAACAATACTTGATACAATGAGGGTATGATCACATATCTACACTAAAGTTCTCCCAACCCTCGACTGGTATAATAGATCCAACCACGGTACGCTATGGCACGAGATTTCCCAAAAAGATAGCTAGTCTTCCCGAGAATCAGTGTCTGTACATGTACAAGATAATCAATGAAAGAATGCTTGCATAAGATACACCATATATCAAAGAATAACATCTCATGACGAGATCCGGATATACTAATCCTTGTAACCATCGTGTCAAGAGAACATGGATATCTATATTAGATACAATAAACATAGAGGATATCATAAATGAGAAACTATCAGAGAATGTACTCGTCTGAAGTCCAAAGAATAGTCTCATAGATGTCTGATACGGTGCCTCGAAGACCTAGATATGGAATATAACATCAATGCAAGGTTCTGGAAAGAAAATAAGTTAAACTAGTCAACTTCTAGGTTAATAAGTCAATTCTAAGTCAAAAGTCAAACTAGGTCAACTCTAAGTCAACTATGGTCAACTATAGTCAAACTATGATCAACTATGCTCAAACAATGGTCAACTACCTATTTCTAGGTTGCATAAGTCTAACACAAAAATATTGGGTTCAAATACTAAAGTCTGGGTCATAAAAATTATATCTTAGGATACTAGGATACTGTATCTCTGGATACGTAAATCAATAGGTAAATCATCACATATACATATCAAACAAGTATTAATTATATAAAATTTTAATTACAAACATTAAATAGATGCCTTGGTTTTGAACCAACTTGGTATCACAACACTAAACCATAAACTTGATACCCACACCCAATACCTTGGGTATCCCCAAATACCTTGATACTTACCTTGGTATCTCAAGGTAATATCCAATACATTGTTTATACTAACTACCCATAAATATATATGCTAACAACTAAATATTATACATATAGTATACTAAAATACAATTAACAATTAGGAAAGTATTCACATATATATTTAATACCATATATATACATATATATCTAATATATTTAAATATCTAATATTTATTTAAAACCGCATAACAGTCATTAAATACCATGCTGACTGTCGCTATAGCTGTTGATACTGCGGCTGATACTGTTGTTATTTGCGACGAAATCCTGCTGTTGTCGTTATTGCTGAACTGTTATTGTCGTTGTTGCTGCTGCAGCCGTCGCTATTGCTGCTGTTGTTGCTATTGCTGTTGCGGCTGCTGTTGCTAATTCCCTGCTGTCACTAATGCTGCTGCAGC
Organism: Iris macrosiphon; assembly: GCA_036927795.1. Classification (NCBI taxonomy): domain Eukaryota; kingdom Viridiplantae; phylum Streptophyta; class Magnoliopsida; order Asparagales; family Iridaceae; genus Iris; species Iris macrosiphon. The sequence goes on from JAYESA010000016.1 coordinate 59,623,601, forward strand.
TGCTGTCGCTAATGCTCTTGTTGCTGCTGCTATTAGTTGGCTACTACTGCTGTTAGTTGGCTGTTGTCGCTATAATTCGTTGCTAAAACTCATGTTCTCCCTCTCTTTCTCTCTATTATATATATATAATCACAATATATATATATACATACATATAACACATAATATAGAATACCACATACTCCTCCACATACATATATATGTACATAATAAATACATATAATAATAACATACATATATATAGTAACATATATATATATATATATATATATATATATATATATATATATATATATATATATATATATAACTACACATATACGTACATGTATATATAATCATAATATATATACATGTAACAATATATAATAAAAAAATATATATAACAACATATAAATGTCCACTTAACATATACATATATATATACTATAATATATAAATATACCTTACATGTAGAAGAATAGCTACATAACAATATATACACATATAGTATATACATAGATTTAAGACACAATAATACATACATATTAATACACTACAATATACGTATACATATTTATAATTACATATCACCATGAATAAGAACATAACAGAAATAGATCTACAATTAAATTGCACAAACCTATCTCAAAGGATACGCTTGCGACATGAGTCTACCACACATCCAAACGTACCTCGAAGGACACGAGCAAGTCTAAAATATCATTTATGAATACTATGAAAAGTCAAACACAAATCTACGTGTCCGTGTCAAAATGTAACATGCACAAAGTCCCGTGTCAGAGAAAAACCCCCAAATCAACACGTATCACCAAATTGTTGGGATACGACCTACACGTACCAAATTTTAGAAACGACACTAGCCCTAAACACACAAGTACATGCCAAAATAATCTATAGGACCAATTGACACACACAACAATTGTCAATCTCAGAATTACCCCAAAATTGACACAAAAAGTACCATAACTTTCTCAATAGGCCTCCTATGAATACAAAACCAAATCCTATGAGAAGCCTATGCATATGGGTTAATTTCTTATGGTTAAATCTCAGATTTAGAAATTAAATTAAGGAAAAAAAACTGAATTATACCTATTGGGATATGAACTCCCAATGCAACCTCCAAATATGAGAAAATTGGCCTCCAACTTGTAGATCCTTGCTCCTCTTTGTAGATCCTTGCTTCCTCCTTCTAGATCCTTGCTCCTCTTTGTAGATCATTGCTTCCTCCTTTTAGATCCTTGCTCCACTAGTCTCTAATAGTTATTTGGGAAGGAATTGAGATGAATTTTGGTAGGAAAATGAAGTAAAAATAAAGAAATTTTAGATCTAGTTTTCAAATGAAAAGAGGAGAGAGAAATAAATTCTCCCCTCTTTAATAGGCCGGCCCCCCTTTCCCCTTTCTCAAGTCACTATGTAATATCCATTATACCTCTTGGGGCCTCTCATGAAGAAATAATTAGGGAGGGAAGCTTCTAGTCTAATGATTAATTAAATTAATCCTCCTCCTAAACAATGGGCTTTCTAAATGGGCTAAAATCTAAGAATTAATATATGTTGGTTCATGAGTCTAAACTAAACTAGTTAGGTCCACTAACACAAGTCCAAAATAAATAAATAACATCTAACAATAATTAAATAATACAATAAATAATTATTTATCATGCACAATATTTAATTAAATATGAAATTACTAAAATATTCTTTCCTAAAAAATGTAGTAGTGACACTAACTTAAGGAATTGGACTAGTTATTGGGCTCAAGTCTAACTAAAATAAATGTTGGCCTATGGGCCAATTCTTGTCTAGTTAAGTCCACTAACATAAGTCCAAAATATAATGCCACACCTAAAAATAAATAAATAATACTATAAATAAATATACAACATGCATAATAATTATGAAATGACCAAAATATCCTATTCTAGAAAATCTGGCAGTGACAAGTCTACCCCCCTTAAAATAATTTTGTCCTCAAAATTCAAAGACTAAACTACCCCAAGAAACAAAACAGAACAAGAAGAACATACCTCAAGGCACAAATATATATGGGTACCGCTCTCGTATTTCATCCTCCCTCTCCCAAGTAGACTCACCCGGAGAGTGATGCCTCCATGTGACGCGTACCAAGGGAATGGTTTGGTTCCTCAGCACTCTCTCTCTCTCTCTCTCTCTCTTCGATCCAGAATCTCAATTGGCTGCTCTAGATAGCTGAGAGTAGGGCCCAACTCTATCTCCGAGTGATCCAATACATGACTAGGATCCGCCATGTACCATCTCAACTGTGACACATGAAACACGTTGTGTACCCCCTCCAATGCTGGTGGCATGTCTAGTCTGTAGGTAACTGCACCGGCCCTCTTGAGAATATTGAAGGGTCCGATGAATCGCGGATTAAGCTTTTCGCCTCCATCGAAGCGAATCATGCCTCATGTTGGAGAAATTCTCAGAAATACCAGAACTACAACCTAAAACCAAACATAAGAACTTAATCTATAATAAACAACTAGTATCAACACAAAAAAAAATCTAAAACTCCAAAAGTCTCCTGTGGCTATTAGCCCAATGTCGATGTTTGTCATGCACTACCCAAAGTCTATCTCTAATCAGCTTGACCTTCTCCTCTGCACTGACCACCATCTCTGGCCCTAGTAAAGATCTCTCTCTAACATCGTCCCAAGACAAGAGAGTGTGACACCTCCGATCGTACAGAGCCTCAAAAGGTGATATCTCTATCCTGGCCTGGTAGCTGTTGTTGTAAGCAAACTGTACAAAATGGAGATGATCATCCCAAGATCCTCCAAAATCTAGTACACAGATGCACAATATATCCTTGAGAGTCTGAATGGTCCTCTATGACTGTCCATCGATCTGGGGGTGATATGCAATACTGAACTTGAGTTGGGTGCCCAAGCTCGCCTACAAACTCCTTTAGAAATAAGAAATAAAATGACTATTCTGATCCGAGACTATACAGACGAAAACCCTATTTATCTTGATGATATTTCTCACATACATCTCTGCCAGCTTCTTTATAGACAAATCTACCTTGAAAGGCAAAAAGTGGGATGACTTGGTCAACTTGTCAATGATGACCCAAATCGCGACTCTCCCTCCTGGAGATCGTGAAAGTCTGGACACAAAATCTATAGTAATGTGCTCCCACTTCTACTCTGGAATGGATAATAGATGAAGTAAATTGCCTGGCCTCTGCCTCTCGGCTTTTACCTGTTAGCACACTAATCATCTGGATACAAACTGTGATACCTCCTTCTTCATGACATACAACCACACACTCTATCGCGTATCCTGATATATTTTGTTGGCACTTGGATGCATGAAATACTGAGAGAGATGCACTTCCTGCAATACCTCCTCATGCAGCTCCTCACTAGGCACACATAATCTAGCACCGTGCCACAAAGAACCATCCTTAGCAATGGAGAAATCATCCTCCAATTTCGCTCTCACCTGAGCTCTGATGCTCCTTAGAGACACATCTTCATACTGGGATACCTTGATCATATCCATCAACTTTGAATATATTTGCAAACCCCATATCTGCATTATAATCCTAAAAACTATCATCTTAATACCCAAGCTCTCCAGATCCTCTAACAAATATCGGTCCTTCGTCAAAACCATAGCTACCGGATACATGCTCAAGGCATCAACAACTACATTAGCCTTCCGTGGATGATACTGTAAGGATATATCAAAATCTTTCATTAGTTCCAGCCATCGACGCTACCTCATGTTCAGCTCATTCTGAGTGAAAACGTACTTTAAGCTCTTGTGGTCTGTGAAGATCTCTACATACACTCCGTACAGATAGTGTTTCCACAACTTCAAAGCAAAGATGACCATTGACAACTCTAAATTATGGGTAGGATAGTTCATTTTATGAGGACGTAATTGCCTAGATGCATAGGCAATCATCTTCCTATTCTGCTGGAGAACACAACGCAACCATTTTTTTGATGCATCACTATAGATAGTGAAATCTCCAGACCTTGATGGCAACGTCAAAATAGGAGCATCCTAACACTCTTATGTCCAAACAAACTCCACATCCTTTCTGGTGAGTCTAGTCATTGGCTCATCAATCCTTGAAAAATCTTGCACAAACTTTCTGTAGTAGACTGCTAGACCCAAGAAACTCATGATCTCTTCCACGGAACTCGGGGTCTTCCAAGACTCCACTGCTGTAATCTTCTTCGGGTCTATTGAAATCCCATCACCAGTCACAACATGTCCCAAGAACTTTACCTTGTCCAAAAAGAACTCACACTTGGACAACTTCCCATACAACTTCTCCTTTCTCAGCACATCCAACACAATATGAAGATGCTCCTCGTGCTCCTCTGGCATCTTCGAGTATATAAGAATATCATCAATGAACACCACCACGAACTTGTTAAGGTACTGGTGGAACACCTTGTTCATCAAATTCATAAATACCATATGGGCATTAGTCAACCCGAACGATATTACCATGAACTCGTACTGGCCATACCGAGTCCTAAAAGCAGTCTTCGGAATGTCCTTCGGCTTCACTTTTATTTGGTAGTAGCCTGATCTCAAGTCTATCTTGAAAAATACCTTGGCGCCACTCAACTGATCGAACAGATCGTCAAACCATGGCAACGAGTATTTATTTTTGATAGTGAGATTATTCAATGCCCTGTAATCGATACACATGCACACCGATCCATCCTTCTTCGGTACAAATAATATCGGGGCTCCCTACGGTAAAGAACTGGATCTGATAAACCCCTTTATCCTGCAGTTCATCTACTTGCTTCTTCAACTCGACCAGCTCGCTATTGTTCACTCTATAGACATAGTGTAAAATTGGCTCTGCACCTGGCACCAAGTCTATAGAGAACTCAATATCTCGGTCTGGTGGCAATCCTGGCAATTCCTCAGAAAACACATCGAAGAACTCTGCTATCAAGGGATGCGACAAATCCTTGTCTTCCACCATAGCTCTATAGATAATGCCTACTACCTACTCTGAAGCTCCTCTAGCAAACTCAAACTTTGGCTCTCCTGGCGGGCTAAACAAGATTCTACCTCCTCTGCAATCTATACTAGCATGGTGCCTACTCAACCAATCCATCCCGAGTACAATATCGTAGCTCGGAAGTGGCATTACAAGTAGACATGCACATAGCTCCCGGCCTCCCAGAGTAACTCTTCGATCATTCACTATAAGAAAATATAGCATTTACGACGTGCAATTTATGATGCGCAGCTGTTGTGCATTGTAAATGATACTCTTTTACAACGTACAAATATGTGCGTCATAAAAGAGCTATTTTTTATTTTTTTTTATGACGTGTTTGACAGGCACGCCATAATTAAAATATTATTTACGGCATGTATTTTTGTGCGTTGTAATTGAAACATCATTTACGATATGTTTTTTACATGTTGTAATTTAAGACTCATTTATGGTATGTATTTTTGCATGTTGTGGTTGAAGACTTATTTACAGCATGCTTAAATGCACGTTGTAAATGACAAATTTTTTAATTTCCCTCTGAACTTTTCACACTTAATTTTTTCAGATTCCCACCAAGTTCGCCTACTTATTTTTTCTCTTCAACAAATCAATTATGGCTTTTGATAAGGGCACTGCACATATTACTTGGGGCTAGCCCAGGATTGAGCAAAGTTTACTCACACTAGCCCATTATTTTACTTGGGGCTAGTCCACTTTCCCAAACCCTTCTCCCAAACCCTCCCCACCCCACCGGAGCCCTCCCCCCTCCCGCCGGCGGAACTCTCCAACTCTCCGAGACTTCGTCCTCCTTGTCGATGGCTCCCGAAGTCGACAATGTCGAGAATCGAACACGATTTTAGGTCATAAAATGTCGAGAATCGTCGACAATGTCGAGCAGTATCGGGCGGGACTGTAGATTTTCCTACAGTCCTATATAGATTTAGGACTGTAGGAAAATCGACAGTCCTATGTATATTAAGGACTGTAGAATTTTCTACAGTCCTAAATTTATATAGGACTGTAGGCATTTCAACAGTCCTAAAAATTTAGGACTGTGAAAAATTCTGCAGTCCTGTATACTTATAGGACTGTAGACATTTATACAGTCATGAATGTTAAATTCTGCAGTGGGTAAAGTTTAGGACTGTCACTATTGTGCCAGTCCTAGTAAATACTAGGACTGTCAAAATTGTGACAGTCCTAAACTTACATATAACTGTGCTTACAAACAGTGGGTAAAGTTTAGGACTGTCATAATTTTGACAGTCCTACTTTATACTAGGACTGTCACAATTTTGACAGTCCTAAAAATATATGTCGAAATTTTTAGGACTGTCAAAATTTTGACGGTCCTTCCAATCGAAATTTCAAAATTAACAAAAAATTAAAATAAATTAACTCAGTTGTCGATATATATCAAAATTCCAAATTTCTATCCTTAAAATTTATTAAAGTATTCTGTTATTTAAAATAGTAAATTTATTATTGGTACATTAAATATTTTGTAAAAAAAAAAAATACCAAAAGTAAGATTTGGAGGTCAAAACATCGTTTTTTGGCAATTCTAAAAATTTGGGAAGTCCGTCAAACGGTGAGACGGTTTATCCCAAAGTACTTTTCCATACGGTCATTTTGGCTCAAACTGGAGCTTGTTTCGATCTCCCAGTCAAAAGTTATGATACTTTAAAGTTTTATATTTTATATTTTTGCCTGTAATATGTACGTCTTACTTCGGATAAAAATTCTCTCTACACGAATTGTGTTACTCTCGTCGAAAACATACAAATCGACCTATTGTGTGACGAAAAACGATTTGAAAACAAATAGTTATGGCCGTTCGAAGTCTGATCGACGGCAGACGTAATATTCGTACGGTAGATATATATTTTATTTTTTTGGGTTCAATGATAACATATTTTATTTTGGATGTTAAACTAAATAAAAAAATCAAAATCCAAAACTAACTAAATAGAAATAAACTAAAAAAAAATCCTGACAATTAAAATGAGGACTGTCAAAATTTTGACAGTCCTCATTGTTTGTGGGACTGTCAAAATCCTGACAGTCCTAGTTTTATATAAAATTTTCAGTGGGTTAAAATTAGGACTGTCAAAATTTTGACAGCCCTATAAATTGTTAGGACTGTCAAAATTTTGACAGTCCATACAAATTGTAGGACTGTCAAATTTTTGACAGTCCATCCAATTTGTAGGACTATCAAAATTTTGATAGTCCTGATTATAACAGTCCCGACTTTGGGCTAGTCCCAAGTAACTTTTAGGATGGTGGACTGTCAAAATTTTGACAGTCCATCCAAGTGGTAGGATTGTCAAAATTTTGACAGTCCTAATTATAACAGTCCCGAGTTTGGGCTAGCCCTAAGTAACTTTTAGGATGGTGGACTGTCAAAATTGTGACAGTCCATCCAAGTGGTAGGACTGTCAAAATTTTGACAGTCCTATAACAGTTCCGAGTTTGGGCTAGCCCCAAGTAACTTTTCGGATGGCAAACTTGTAATTTTTTGTAATTTTTCAATGGGCTAGCCCCGAGTAAAATGTGCAGTGCCCTTATAATTTGCCATCAATTATTTCTCCTTTTAAGTTTCCCATGAGAGAGAGACGCGGTCAAGCCCCTCGTGTACACAGCTCCACTCTGGTCGACCTCCTTCTTCGGGGCGAAGCGACGGCCGCTCGAACGCCACCTTTCGGTCAGAGCTCCCTTCCGCGACTAGATATCCGACGTCTTAAACCGTCGTTCGTCTCATCTCTGGATCCGGTACACTATCGCAGATCCGGCCCGTGGCCTACCGCCGGACGTCTACATCTCCGGTCAAAACTCTGCCTCTACGATAATCTATATTAGCGTGGTGCCTACTCATTCAATCCATCTCGAGTACTATGTCATAGCTCAGAAGTGGCATTACGTGTAAGCACGCACTCAACTCCCAGTCTTCCAGTATAACTATCCGATCCTTGTGAATATCACTGACCAGGATAATGTCTCCCCCAGTCGTGATCTTGCAAGTCCTAGCCAAAGGTTCAGCCTCTAAATAATACTTAAGAGCAAAAAATATAGATACAAAGGAATGGGAAGCACCGGAATCAAATAAAGTATAAGCTGGAATAGAATCAAGAATAACTAAACCTGATATCACATCTCCGACTAGCTCCTTCTCCTCAACTGTCATAGTAAAAGCTCTCCCTCGTGGTGCACCTCTCTGCTGCGGCTAGTGCTAGATAAAAAGATGTTGCTGAGTCGGTAAAGGAGTTCCCCTCTGCTGTCCCGCAGGTGGCATCGCTGGTGCTCTCTGTGCCGATGCTGCTTCCTGGCCTGCTCGAAATAGAGCCACTAGACACTCCCTCAACTGGTGGCATGGATCTCAACAGTAGAGACACACTCCAAGCCTCTTTCTGCAAACCTCCCGTGTATGTCTAATCTTTCCACAGTGTGTACACTATGGGGCCTGCTGTGCCAGTCTCTAGGCTTGGTAGGCCTGTTGTGCTGGTGCCCAGAATGGTGCATGAAACTGATGTCTCTGCGGTTGAAAGGTTCTCTACTGCTAGAAGTGGGGTCACTTGGCTGGACCCACACTACTGCTAGCTCCCCTTGATGTGTCTCTCATTTTCTTAGATTTGAGCTCCAAGTCATCCTTATCCCTTTGTGCATCCATCATGATCTTCTCGAATGTAGCTGTATGGTGTCCTCTAGTGAGAGATTTGACCTGCCTGATCAAACCCTTTCAGAATTTTCTGGCCTTTCCTAGAGGATTTTGTCCCTCTACAAATCTGCCCAATTTGTAGAACTCCGCAGCGTACTCGTCAACCGTCATGCTCCCCTGGACGAGGTCTAGGAACTGGCTCTCTAGGGCAGCCAGAGCCACGTCTAGAAAGAACTTCTCCTTGAAAATCTCTTTAAAAGCTTCCTAAGTCATTCCTGGCACCGCAATCCTCGGGTCTGTACAAAATAATGTCAGAATAATATCGAACATTTGGATGCCCGCTGCCTCCACCTGTAGACCCTCTGGAATCTGTGCCAGTTGTAGGGTCCTCTCTACGTCCTCGATCCAATCTTCGGCGTATAAGATTCCTTTTATGTCCTTGAAGTCCTTGGGCCACATCCTCTTGAAATCAATAATGGTACCCGATCTCGGCTGGTGCGGGGCGGGATGAGGCGATACCACATGTGGCTGAGAAAGTTCTACCTTTTTCACAGCTGCTGTAGCGCCCCGTTCCCCCGGTACGGAGAGCGCGGCTAAGAAACACAAGACGGTATCGTTCGATCGGGATAGATTGAAACAAGAACTCGTCCTCGTTATGGATTTGTTTCTTCGAAATTGATTCCCATATTTAGTGGACCGTGCCCCCGGGATCGACTTAGCGGCAGAGTCAGGAGGGACCTCTCCGCTGTTATCTTTTATTTCCTCGAATTTTGATGTCGCTTGTTGCTTTTTTGCTTTGAGTTAGTTTTAGAATTTGCTTGTTTTTCTTGAACGGTTTTGATGAGTTTTATTGTTTTCGTTCATTAAACTGCACTTTAATTCCGAGATTGGAAAGAGTGGAAGAAGTATTGATCGAGCTGTTCATGATGCAGGAGAACAAGCAGTAGGCGGCTTGCGAGCGGAGTCTTGAAGCGCCTCTTTCCTTCTCCTTCCAACCATCTAAGAGAGTGGCTACCACCCCGATTAACTAGCCCTGCTTCCAAGTCTTCACACCTAAAACACATGTATTCTTGTTGTCTCGATCAAACGATACCAAGTAATAATAAAAGATACCAAGATAAAATGGGAATAGACTTGTACTATATGCTTGTCAATCAAACTTGTGAACTGTTATCTTATTGTATGCTAGCTCATTTCTAAATGTTCTATGAATTGTGCTAAGTATGACACACACCTTGTATTGTGCATAATTGTTCAGGGAGGCTATGTAAAAAATGAATCATGTATTACTGCTTGTCGTGTACTCGTGTTGCCTCAATTGCATGAATTGTTAACTTAATAATCGTGTTCGATCATGGACAACTTATGCACAAGGTATTTGTTCTGCGGACGGTCGCTGAGGCACTGGCACCGATCCGATCCGGGCGAAACTCGTGTATAGTCATCGTGTACGGGACAGGATGGTTTGCAGCGCCTCGTGTGTAACGACCCGCTCCGCTCAACTCGGAGGGCCGATTCTAACGGCACAGGTGTAGCTATTCAAGCGCCTTGCTCAGCGAGATGGCTCGTTCGATGCAAAAGGATTTATTCTGGATCTTAGTTGGAGTCAGGCTATCAGAGGCGCGTCCGGAGTCTCGCTCGACCAATGCGATACATCTCTAAGGTGGGTGGCCCCGGTAAACCTGTATCTACTTAGCTGCACACTAAGAAAATGAATGTTACATGCTAGTTTACAGGTGATAACCTTTGCATGCTAATAAAAGAGATGAACGCACATAGCTAAGGGGATAACCCTGCCTTATCATTGTATAGAACATAGAGATTTTACTTGCTATTTGCCTAGTCGGGATTGTTGAGTTGGGATGTAGTAACTTCTTTCATATATGCCTTAAAGTAGTGTGAGTTCATACTGAGGCGTTGCACCACACGAAATATGACACGGGATGGAGTAAAATCATGTTGCATGCATAGACGAGGAAGGCTGTCAAGTAGTCGTTCCAAGTCAGGAGATGGAGGGAAAGAAAGGTACCTGGGATATGCAGATCACCAAGGCAGTCTCTAATCAGGGAGCTACGTAAGAAAGAAAAGATCCGAGTGTAGTCCTCAGCAAAGACTGATCCGAGAGTTGTCCTCGGCTAGGATTGGAAGTGGGGGAGTAGTTGCTTGGTCACGGACAACTGGTTGTGCACCAGGTAGAGAGAGTCCTCGACACGATTGCTGAGACATCCGAATTGTGTCAGCCCGGGAGGACAGTGCCAGTGTAGTCCTGGCAATACGCTAGCTGATGACTAGCGGACGAGAGCGGGACATCCAGCAAGGCTTACTACCGACCTGGATGGGCGCCGACTCGTTAGACGGCTAGGAGGCCCAGCAAGGCTAAAAACCGAGCTGGGAAGACGACCGTCCATCGCAGATTATGTCCAATATGGCTAGCAGAGCCAGTGACCTTCATATAGATAAGTCATGTTTGCATAGCGGCTATCCACTTTGAATAAAGGAGAAACGGGAAAGAGTGCGTTTGCACAATATTTTGCATAAGTAGAATGGATGCACGATATCACACATAGTTCTAGTTAGTAAAAATGGGTCTTGTGAGGCAGAGGCACGGCATAACACTTGGGTTTCATAGATGCTCTTTGTTATTCCATAGATCATTGTTTATATTGCTGCATATGACAGGGAAGGTCAAATGGTAAGAAATGGTAAGGTGAACTCAATTATTCATTATTAAGACACTCTTGAGATGACACGGAGATTACTTTATTAATATTGCCATGTAACTGATCCTAAGGCAAAAGAATGGAAAGACACGAAACCAGTCGATGCACATAACTAATGAACGTGCTTGTTTTGTGGTGTGGGCGAGAGGCCTCCCCACCAATGCATTCAATGTACTGATACCCAACCAGTCTACATGCAGGGTGCAAGGGAAACTCGTACGGATTCGGAGATCGCTTAATGCAATGAGGCACCGGACCGCACTTGGCATCTTGGAGCGTGGCACACGGACCTGGAGCTCGCATATACGAGACATAATGTATGGGAACATCATCATCCAGATCGTTTGTATTGGTTCTAAGCCTAAGGGCATATTTATTGTAAAAGAGAGAGCATGAGCGGTTTGTAATCTCGGCCTAGCGCCGCTTGTAATATTTACTTCATATCAATAAAGAACTTGATTTGGATTCAATACTTGTGTTCGTTTTATGTTTCCGCTATGATGACTCTATGAACTAGTTATCAACGGCCGTTTCGGTATTTGCCTTGCGTGGGCGCAACCCCAGGCTCGCGCGGCATCGCGTCCCGATGGAAATGTACGTCCCGTGGGAGAGCTGGTGCGGTGATTCGAGCCTAGCGGGGATGGCCGATTCCAGCGGAAGATCGGGGCGTGACATATTGGTATAAGAGCACGACTTTACGTCCTTGGAATTCGTTTCGATTCTCTCAATTTTGAATTGTGTATTGAAAGAATTGGTATATGCTCTCTCTCGATGCTTCGATGGATGTTCCATACAATAAGTCTAAATATTTTCGAAAAGTACGTGTGAATTATACGATTGCTTGAACGGAATTATGATGCAAGGGCTTTTGTCCCAACCTGGGAAATATTACGACCCAATTTCGTAGAATCATTGAGGCGTCCCCTGAATCATAACCGTCGTGCGGGCCTGGGGTTGCGCCCGCACAAGGCTTTAATGATTTGCATAGCAAGCACATATTCAGAGTACGCAGATAAATTGAAACACATATTTGAAACATGGAAAAGTTCTCTTTATTGATAATGAACATCTATTACAAACTCCTGAACGAGTCAGCTAAATTACCGCACAGGCTTACAAAAGAGATAACTCAAAATGAGATAGCAGTCCTGTACATTACATCCCTTTATAAACTCAAAATGATAAAGACCTCCGGGCTGGAGGACGGCTTTGCCACGAAGCTGCATTGTGTATGGAAAGTTGCAAGCTTTTTCTTCAAAATGCTTCAAAGGGCGCGGTGAAGATGCGCCAACAGGTGGACTGGATCGGGAAGACGACTTCGGCTTCTCGCTCGGTTCGCCTTGGTGCGGAGAACCTGTTTCAACGAGGGTCAGCATGTCGAAACATACTGGTGAAGGCGAGCTAATCGAACTATACCAATCAACACGTTGTTTTAATAAAGCATGCATATTTGTGGGTTTCTATCTTGCCTTAGTTCATTTACAAGTAAGCAGCATATAGAATTTACTGAAATGAACGTGCCACCATTCGGTGGATTTTACCTGCCCGTCTGAATTACCTGTACAATACTTACCATGCCTTCCCTGCCACGAAGACACAAGTTAGTTTGCAACAGGTTTAAATATACAATATGGATCACTGGCTAGATGCCATGAGGGACAAGTTATAGTCTCAAGACGGAGGAGTGTGCAACACGGTGCACGCCTCATTCCGACGATACAGACGACTATACAGACGTTCCGTCCGGATCGGATCGGTCCCAGTGCCCCGAAGACCGTCCGCAGGAACCAGAAACCTTGTGCACAAGTTGTCCGTGATCTAACAGAGTCTATTTAGATTTCTATCAATTCATGCAGTTGAGGCAACACGAGTACAGACAAGCAGTATTGCTTGATTCGTTTAGCAGAGCCTCCCTGAACAGTTATGCGCATACAAGGTGCTTAATTCAATTATAGAAGAAGATGAATTCTAACTAAAATTGAAGCATATATAGAACATTCCCAAACGAACAAGCATGCAGATGAGTAACCGTTTATAAGTTTAGTTGACAAGCAATATTCCAAGTCTATTCCCTTTTTATCTTGATCTCTTTTATTATTACTTGGTATCGTTTGATCGGGGCGAAGAAGAGTGCAAGATTTTAGGGTGTGAAGCTTGGAAGCAGGGCTAGCTAATCGGGTTGGTAGCCACTCACTTGGTTGGAAGGAAAGGAGAAGGAAAGAGGCGCTTCACGACTCCGCTCGCAAGCTGCCTACTGCTCGTTCACCTGCATTGCACGAACAGCTCGATCAATACGCCTTCCACTCTTTCCAATCTCGAAATTGAAGTGCAATTCAATGAACGAAAACAATGAAATCATCAAAACCGTTCAAGGAAAATAAGCAAATCCCAAAACCAACTCAAAGCACGAAAGCAACAAGCGACATCGAAAACCAAGGCAATAAAAGATAGCAGCGGAGAGGTCCCTCCTGACTCTGTCGCTAAGTCGATCCTGGGGGCACGGTCCACTGAATATGGGAATTAATTCCGAAGAAACAAATCCATAACGAGGACGAGTTCTTAATTTAATCTATCCTGATCGAACGATACCGTCTAGTGTTTCTTAGCCGCGTTCTCCGCACCGGGAGAACGGGGCACTACAGGAAAGACATTGTGATAGTAGGCTCGTGTTATAATCGGTAAGTTATATGTCTATATGAAAACACCAATCGAGTAGAGTGCGAGATGAGAATATCGTTCAGACAGTGAACTATGCACAGGGCCTTTTGGCCAAGTTGCGTTGAGTATCGTGCACCAAGACCCTTGGTGCTAGTGGGTTGCAACGAGATTTGGGTATTGTTCGGATGAGAATAAAGTTTGACTTAGGAGGAAAATCAATAGAGACGTTATCGGAGTGCCGCTAAGGTGAGTAATGGGAATTGTGTATGGAATTTTCAGATATAGTTTAGACGGTTATTCATAACGATAAGTTATGATTTACAACATATTTGTATGGTGGTCTATCGATAGGGGTACATATGAGACTGGAATCGTTAGGCGACAAATAGGGATCGTGTTGGAGTTCTAAGGAACGAATTGGGAATATGAGTGAAGGATGCGAACGTGATTCTGGAATTATTAGGATGACTCGATTCCTGAGTGGTGTATGCGATAAGTCCCCTGTTCGATTATGCGAATTGTGGATATGATGAGTTGTATAGATTCATGGAGTATAACTCGAACCCTGAGTGGTGTATGGGTCGGCTTAGAAGTGTTCGAACAAATCAGGGATTTCAGAGTATTAAGCGAGTCTAGCGGCAAGCGACGAGATCGGGTAAAGCCTTAGTATAAATAAATAATGCCTAGCAAGTAAGCGAACTCGAAGGAAGCATGCAATATTTGGTTCGAACGAGTTACAATGAGTTGAATAAGAGATAAGGCGTACATCGAATAGGAATTCAGGGCAATTGAAATTGATTACATGGACGGGAAAACTTAAAGGGTTGTACGCGCGACCTTGAGTTGAAGCAAGCGAATTAAAAACTTGAGTTAAGATGGAATAATCGGGGATACGATCGGAGTTACTGCGATTGAAAATAATGGCGCGAACGAATGATAGCGTGCATGAAAATTTTGGTTTTGAGTAGGATATCGCTCGATAGAGTTCGATTTGAGTACGAAGGCGATGATTTCAGGTGTGGAAAAATTTAGACCATAACAATGGTTGGAAGATAAGTATAGATTGATGCAAGTTAGTAAAATTGAGATTTTGATGGAATTGAGGTAAGCGGTAACAAATTTGGCTTGGAGTTTGGAAGAGCGATCCTGAAATCAAGTTCGGAAAGATAACATCCGAAATCTGTCCCAGCGAGAATGATTATCCTGCGGGAGCGTCGGCGTGGTAATTTCACGTACGGCGGGGATAATCAAACTCAAAGGGAACATGTTTGGTAATTATTCCAAACGAACTCGATGAATGGAACGTATCAAATGGGATAGATTTGGGTTTAAGATTTGAACTTAGTTGTTTGAGGAATGCTAAGAGTAGACTAAGAAGCGATCTAATGGTAATATTGAAGTTGGACGGTTTAGTTAGGCGAACTTGGATGGTGGTAAGAACGGTTTTTTTAGAAGAACATGGCTTGGTGGATCAATGTACAACTTGGGATAAAACGAAAGGCGACGATAAGGTGTATGTTCGTTCGATGATAACCATAACGATTGACCTTCTTGTCTTGTGCGAGTACGACTTCTTGCTCGCACATGCGTCATGTACGGTTAGGACAATCATTCTGCAGGAGCGTTGGCGTGGTGATATCACTTCCGACGGGGATGATTGAACTTGCGGGAGACCGAAACGTGACAATTGAAGGATCATTTTGACTTGTGGTTCGATACGATAAGACAAGTTTCAGGATAAAAATGAATCTAAGGATTTTTGGGTGAGGAGTTAGTCTAGAATATGAAATAAAATGTGCGGGATGGTTTCATGAACGGAATATGCAGATCAATTTGGATGACTTAGAGTTTATGATATACATCGATAATTTATAATAGAATTGTGGCTTAGTGATACAAGCGTAGAAGAGGATGGATTGGTGAATTCTATCAAACGTGTTGATAGAGATAGTGTGTGCGAGTCGATGGGTTAGACCTGCAACATGGGCGTATCATGGGTTCGATTGAACGAGCGTGTTGGTGTGATAGGATGATCTGTGCTCGATGTTTAGAAATCTGAGTAAAACGAGCTTCGGTAGAATACCCGTGTAAAGGAACAATGGTTTGACCTTAGGGTGTTTGGGGCGAGCGTTGTGCAACGCGGTTGCACGATGAGTCACAAATTTGAACTGTACCTATGACTTTGCGAGCTGACCTAGTAGCTAGGCAGACGACCCTGTGCCTTGAGTTAGACTGGAGTGGCTGACTTCAGAGTATCGTTCGGGAAGAATAATGGAACTGGGGCAACGAGACTTAGAGTTAGGATTTGGAATTGGGAATATACACTAGCAACGTTCGCGTTGAAACAAACGCAATGCGAGATAGGATTTGGGTGGAAATTGAATTGGTCAGATAGATTATGCGACGGTAAAGGATAAGACGGTATTGGAGAATTGTCGGATGGAACTCTCACGATTGAATTGGTGATATTGAAGATAAGTTGGCGTGATGAGTTGGATCTTTGCTTCGAAGATGTGCAATGCATGGCTAGTAATACAAACTGGAATTAGGGTGAGATTGGAGTAGACGATAACTGTAGCAAACCAGACTTCGGTCATTCATATAGCAGATCGATCCATGTTTCAAAAGATTTTCACGAGTAGCTTGTCAGACTTAGCTGTCACTAAGCTTGGTTGAAATACACATATTTGGGGGACGCCTTGAATATGGGTACGATCTAGACTTAGCGATATGCATAACTCGGATGCAGCTGCAAAGGGAAATGTTCGGATTCGCATGGATGAGTATGGCAACTGAAATAGGTTAGCCTCAACCTAAACTATCATAAAGAAAAGATTGTATCGTTCCCCGTGATACCGAGATAGTTCTGCGCTAAGGCGCAGTGCGAGACTGAGTTTGGGAATGCAATAGTTGTACAAAGGGATCATTCGGATAAAATGATTAACCACTCGTGTGAGCGGAACCAGTAAAACGAGTAGGAAGTTAAGTTCTATTGAACCAAGGACTGGAAGGATTAGAGCGTACCCCAGGTGGGCGAGTTAGCTCTGTGCTAAGGCACAATATAGATTGAGTCAGAAAACGTAGGTGATTGGGTGCGATTTACTTAGTGAGATTGGGCGGTGACTCAGAGAGATTTGATGCAAACGAGATTGGAAAATTAGCCGAGATTTAAGCTTTTGGGTTAAGCGTAAAGATGGGTTTCGATAGGCGACGACAAGTAAAACTGTTAAATGTGTTCGGTTGCGTTGGGCTCCTATAGAGATAACATAACAAGTTAGATAAGTATACCCAATTATGAGTTGTAAGTGCCCATTGAGTTATAGAATACTCCGTGTTTGAGTAATACAGCCCTACGCCAGGTGCAGTAGATTTGAGTCGGGAGTGCAACGATTGAGTTGAGTATAGCTCGATAGCATTTAACGATAGAGTCGTTCGATGGGGATTGGCTAAGCATGCGTGTAACTTATGGTGAGAAATAAATTAAAGAATTATTGATACAGTCCTTGAAGGTTAGACGAGATATATAGAGTTGGTTTAGAAGTTGTGCGATAGTACGAGTTGCGCTCAGGAAGTCTCGAGGACGAGACTTGTTCTGAGTGGTGTATGATGTAACGACCCGCTCCGCTCAACCCGGAGGGCCGATTCTAACGGCAAAGGTGTAGCTATTCAACCGCCTTGCTCAGCGAGATGGCTCGTTCGAAGCAAAGGGATTTATTCTGGATCTTAGTTGGAGTCAGACTTAGGCTATCAGAGGCGCATCCGGAGTCTGCTCGACCGATGCGATACATCGCTAAGGTGGGTGGCCCCGATGAACTTGTCTCTACTTAGCTGCACACTAAGAAAATGAATGTTACATGCTAGTTTACAGGTGATAACCTTTGTATTCTAATAAAAGAGATGAACGCACATAGCTAAGGGGATAACCCCGCCTTATCATTGTATAGAACATGGAGATTTTACTTGCTATTTGCGTAGTCGGGATTATTGAGTTGGGATGTAGTAACTTCTTTCATATATGCCTTAAAGTAGTGTGAGTTCATACTGAGGCGTTGCACCGCACGAAATATGACACGGGATGGAGTAAAATCATGTTGCATGCATAGACGAGGAAGGCTATCAAGTAGTCGTTCCAAGTCAGGAGATGGAGGGAAAGAAAGGTACTCGGGATATGCAGATCACCGAGGCAGTCTCTAATTAGGGAGCTGCGTAAGGAAGAAAAGATCCGAGTGTAGTCCTCGGCAAAGACTGATCCGAGAGTTGTCCTCGACTAGGATTGGAAGTGGGGGAGTAGTTGCATGGTCACGGACAACTGGTTGCGCACCAGGTAGAGAGAGTCCTCGACACGATTGCTAGGCATCCGAATCATGTCGGCCCGGGAGGACAGTGCCAGTGTAGTCCTGGCAATACGCTAGCTGGTGACTAGATGACGAGAGCGGGACATCCAGCAAGGCTTGCTACCGACCTGGATGGGCGCCGACTCGTTAGACGGCTAGGAGGCCCAGCAAGGCTAGCAACCGAGCTGGGAAGACGACCGTCCATCATAGATTATGTCCAATATGGCTAGCAGAGCCAGTGACCTTCATATAGATAAGTCATGTTTGCATAGCGGCTATCCGCTTTGAATAAAGGAGAAACGGGTAGGAGTGCGTTTGCACGATATTTTGCATAAGTAGAATGGATGCACGATATCACACATAGTTCTAGTTAGTAAAAATGGGTCTTGTGAGGCGGAGGCACGACATAACACTTGGGTTTCATAGATGCTCTTTGTTATTCCATAGATCATTGTTTATATTGCTGCATATGACAGGGAAGGTCAAATGGTAAGAAATGGTAAGGTGAACTCAATTGTTCATTATTAAAACACTCTTGAGATGACACGGAGATTACTTTCTTAATATTGCCATGTAACTGATCCTAAGGCAAAAGAATAGAAAGACAACGAAACTGGTCGGTGCACATAACTAATGAACGTGCTTGTTTTGTGGCGTGGGCGAGAGGCCTCCCCACCAGTGCACTCAATGTACTGATACCCAACCAGTCTGTATGCAGGGTGCAGGGGGAACTCGTACGGATTCAGAGATCGCTTAACGCAATGAGGCGCCAGACCGCACTTGGCGTCTTGGAGCGTGGCGCACGGACCTGGAGCTCGCATATACGA
The DNA here is from genome assembly GCA_036927795.1 of Iris macrosiphon. Lineage (NCBI taxonomy): Eukaryota > Viridiplantae > Streptophyta > Magnoliopsida > Asparagales > Iridaceae > Iris > Iris macrosiphon. The sequence continues at coordinate 59,642,809 of JAYESA010000016.1, forward strand.
GACATGATGTATGGGAACATCATCATCCAGATCGTTTGTATTGGTTCTAAGCCTAAGGGCATATTTATTGTAAGAGAGCGAGCATGAGCGGTTTGTAATCTCGGCCTAGCGTCGCTTGTAATATTTACTTCATATCAATAAAGAGCTTGGTTTGGATTCAATACTTGTGTTCGTTTTATGTTTCCGCTATGACGACTCTGTGAACTAGTTATCAACGGCCGTTTCGGTATTTGCCTTGCGCGGGCGCAACCCCAGGCTCGCGCGGCATCGCGTCCCGATGGAAATGTACGTCCTGCGGGAGCGCTGGCACGGTAATTCGAGCCTAGCGGGGGCGGCCGATTCTGGCGGGAGATCGGGGCGTGACATCGTGTACTCTCGTTGCATGCTATCCTTGTCCCAGACTAGTCCATTATGGCAAACAAGCCAGTGATCATCGTGTATATTTAAACCTGTTGCAAACTAACTTGTGTCTTCGTGGCAGGGAAGGCATGGTAAGTATTGTGCAGTTGGTTCAGACGGACAGGTAAAATCCACCGAACGGTGGCAAGTTTATTTTCAGTAAATTATATATGTTGCTTACTTGTAAATGAACTAAGACAAGATAGAAACCCACAAATATATGCATGCTTCATTAAAACAACGTGTTGATTGGTATAGTTGGGTTTAGCTCGCCTTCACCAGTATGTTTTGACATACTGACCCTCGTTGAAACAGGTTCTCCGCACCAAGGCGAACCGAGCGAGGAGCCGAAGTCGTCTTTTCCGATCCAGTCCAGCTGTAGGCGCATCCTGATCGTGCCGTATTTTTGAAGTACTTGAAGGAAGGAGCTGCTACTCAATACATAATGCAGCTTCGTGGCAAAGCCGTCCTCCAGCCCGGAGGTCTTTATCATTTTAAAGTTTAGTAAAGGGATGTAATGTACAGGACTGCTATCTTATTTTGAGTCAACACTTTTGTAAGTCCGTGCGGCAAATTAGCTGACTGGTTCAAGAGTTTGTAATAGATGTTCATTATCAATAAAGAGAACTTTTCCATGTTTCAAATCTGTGTTTCAATTTGTCTGCGTACTCTGAATATGTGCTCATTATGCAAAATACTTTAGCCTTGTGCGGGCACAACCCCAGGCCTGCATGGCGGTCACGCCGGGGGACGCCCCTATGATTCGGCAAAATCGGGGCGTGACATAGTGGTATCAGAGCACAGATTCAAGTTCCTTAGACTCTCGCACTGGAAAAGTTCCTTTAACGATTAAATTTCTGTGCGAACTCTTGAACTCGCTAGGCCAAAATGAGATACGTTCATGCAATAAGTCCATAATACATTATGATCATAATATAATTTACCTTCTTTTGAAGGAATGGCACCAGCGCAATCCACAGCGCAAGCACCGGACGAAATGCAAGGCCAAGGAAGTAGTTCGGGCACTTCGGGAAGTTCAGAGAGCCAGCGAGCCATGCCAAGCATCGATCCCATCCAGCAAATGTTTCAGATATTGGAGACAAACCAACAAAGGGACGAGGCTAGCTATGAACGGGCCGAGAAGCGGGCGGAGGAGAGTCAGCTCAAGTTTTAAGACAATATAGAAGCTCGATTCTCAGTCCAACAAAAGCAGGTAGATGTCCTGCAACAGATCGTTCAGACTTTGACTTCCAACCATTCCGCTGCAACAGCAACGACTCCGGTGGAACAGCCCGTGCTTGAAGTAGAGACGCCGCAAATTCCAAGGACGAGGGACGTGACTGCCTTCGACTTTGGCCACTTCAAGAAAGTCTGCAACACCCTATTCAACGGGACTGAGGAGCCAATCGTGGCTCTAGATTGGTTGGCCGAACTTGAAGACCACTTCGCTCTGCTAGAGGTCCCCGAAGAGAAGCGCGTCGTCTGCGTGCAACTATAGCTCCGCCTCAACGTGCACAATTAGTGGGACGTGCATCGACGATCTCTTCAATTTGACCATGGAGAGGAGGCGATCTCGTGGACGACTTTTTGTGCCGCGTTTAAAGAGGAGTATATACCCCCTCCAGTATGACGTCAAATGGAGAACGAGTTCGTGCAACTGAGGCAAGGCAGCATGACAGTTAAGCAGTACTCCGCCGAATTCAACCGTCTCTCCAAATTCGCTAGTGCCTATTTACCTGATGTAGCAAGTCAAACCAGAAGGTTTGAAGGTGGTCTACGCCCTGCCATCCATGCGCACGTAGTCGTTCATTAGTATCGGACAATACGGGAAGTTATGAATCACGCTCTATCACTTGAACCGCAGTATCCTCACGTTTCTACTGGCGTTGTGCATACCTACAATCACAAACGCCATAGCGACGAGAGAGGAAACACCGCTGCAAAGCAACTGAACAACGTCGGACGTCGAGGAGGAAACCCAGGGCCATCGTGTAATTTCTGCAAAAAGCGTGGGCACACAGCCAACAATTGTCGCTTGAGACTTGGGTTATGCCTAGCTTATGGACGATCAGGCCATGCCATCAATTCCTGTCCGAACCTTCCTGATCGTCGCCCTCAGCAAAATAATCCCTAACTGTAGGTTATATTCCTAAGTTTCGGGACGAAACTTCCAATTAGTTGGGTAGGATGTAGCGCCCCGTTCCCCCGGTGCGGGGAGCGCGGCTAAGAAACACAAGACGGTATCGTTCGATCGGGATAGATTGAAACAAGAACTCGTCCTCGTTATGGATTTGTTTCTTCGGAATTGATTCCCATATTCAGTGGACCGTGCCCCCGGGATCGACTTAGCGGCAGAGTCAGGAGGGACCTCTCCGCTGTTATCTTTTATTTCCTCGGATTTTGATGTCGCTTGTTGCTTTTGTGCTTTGAGTTGGTTTTGGGATTTGCTTATTTTCCTTAAACGGTTTTGATGAGTTTCATTATTTTTGTTCATTGAACTGCACTTCAATTCCGAGATTGGAAAGAGTGGAAGAAGTATTGATCGAGCTGTTCGTGATACAGGTGAACGAGCAGTAGGCGGCTTGCGAGCGGAGTCTTGAAGCGCCTCTTTCCTTCTCCTTCCAACCATCTAAGTGAGTGGCTACCACCCCGATTAGCTAGCCCTGCTTCCAAGTCTTCACACCTAAAACACTTGCATTCTTGTTGCCCCGATCAAACGATACCAAGTAATAATAAAAGATACCAAGATAAAATGGGAATAGACTTGTACTATATGCTTGTCAATCAAACTGGTGAACTGTTATCTTATTGTATGCTAGCTCATTTCCAAATGTTCTATGAATTGTGCTAAGTATGACACACACCTTGTATTGTGCATAATTGTTCAGGGAGGCTATGCAAAAAATGAATCATGCATTACTGCTTGTCGTGTACTCGTGTTTTTGTACTCGTGTTGCCTCAACTGCATGAATTGTTAACTTAATAATCGTGTTCGATCATGGACAACTTGTGCACAAGGTATTGGTTCTGCGGACGGTCGCTGGGGCACTGGCACCAATCCGATTCGGGCGGAACTCGTGTATAGTCATCGTGTACGGGACATGATAGTTTGCAGCGCCTCGTGTACTCTCGTTGTATGCTATCCTTGTCCTGGACTAGTCTATTATGGCAAACAAGCCAGTGATCATCATGTATATTTAAACCTGTTGCAAACTAACTTGTGTCTTCGTGGCAGGGAAGGCATGGTAAGTATTGTGCAGGTGGTTCAGACGGACAGGTAAAATCCACCGAACGGTGGCAAGTTCATTTCAGTAAATTATATATGCTGCTTACTTGTAAATGAACTAAGGCAAGATAGAAACCCACAAATATATGCATGCTTCATTAAAACAACGTGTTGATTGGTATAGTTGGGTTTAGCTCGCCTTCACCAGTATGTTTCGACATACTGACCCTCGTTGAAACAGGTTCTCCACACCAAGGCGAACCGAGCGAGGAGCCAAAGTCGTCTTTCCCGATCCAGTCCAGCTCTAGGCGCATCCTGATTGTGCCACATTTTTGAAGTACTTGAAGGAAGGAGCTGCTACTCAATACACAATGCAGCTTCGTGGCAAAGCCGTCCTCCAGCCCGGTGGTCTTTATCATTTTGAAGTTTAGTAAAGGGATGTAATGTACAGGACTGCTATCTCATTTTGAGTCAACACGTTTGTAAACCCGTGCGGCAAATTAGCTGACTCGTTCAAGAGTTTGTAATAGATGTTCATTATCAATAAAGAGAACTTTTCCATGTTTCAAATCTGTGTTTCAATTTGTCTGCGTACTCTGAATATGTGCTCGTTATGCAAAATACTTTAGCCTTATGCGGGCTCAACCTCAGGCCCGTACGGCTGTCACACCGGGGGACGCCCCTACGATTCGGCAAAATCGGGGCGTGACAGCTGCTAGTGCTAACTGGTGAGCACTCTCGATGCCCTGATGTAGAACATCTTTCTGCCCCTTCTGCACTGCCATCATCTCTTGGAACAATGCAAACATCAGCAAATCGTCTGCTGGCATGGGTGGTGGGGTAGAAGATCCTCCGTGACTGATGGAACAATCCTCGAAACTGGGGTGGAGCACCCCCAAAAGCTGCTGCTAAAATCCTCACCTAGACTAGTGAAGCGACCCTCTGAGCAGAAGAAGGCGGAACATAAATTATTGTCTCTCTCTGAGGTGACGAGGTAACTGACCTCGCTGAAACTGCTCTAAAGCGCTACGATCGGGTCTTCGGCGATATCCTGAAGATAAATTCAAAACAAAGGAATCAATATTACGCAAGATACGATAGCATAAAGGAAGGACAATAATATTTCAAAGAAAGCAATTATTCCGAATGATAAATATAATAAATCCAATAGATTAAAAATATTCCTAGCTGTGATTGAGTATCCTCTCATCCTATATCCCTAGTCCTATAACCTATAGCAGGCTTGTAGTAATACTCGAAGTCTGAGTACTACTACATCGACCTGCATAGGCCACCACATTGGGGCCCACCCCTTATTCGCTCCATTGTGACTTCTTCTCCTCTAGCTGCGGTTGGGTTATATTGTATTTTATTTTTTTTATTTTTTGAAGTTAATTAAGATTAAAAAATTTGAATTTTTAAAGTTAGATGTTCGTACCTAACAAATTTTTAGATTAAAATTTTAATTTAAATTGAAAAATAAATGTTAATTATAACTTTCCAAATATTCGTACATGGCAAATTTGAAAGATTAAAAGTTAAATTTAAATTTTAGTTTAAAATTACATATAAATTATATTAAATTTAATTTAAATTTAAATTTAATTTAAATTTAAATTCATAAAACTAAAATTAAAATTAAAATTAAAATTAAAATTAAAATTAAAATTAAAATTAAAATTAAAATTAAAATTAAAATTAAAATTAAAATTAAAATTAAAATAGTCGAGCTCGATCATTTCTAGTACCTAACCGTCGATTGTTCACGGTTATTACCAATCTAAACCAATCCCTTTTAATTGAACCATACCGATCTGAACCAATCGCTTTCAATCGAACCGATGGTCTGGTAACATTAATATTAATTTAAATATTTGTTTCAATAGTAATGAGATTTCTTATTTTTATTTAATAGTAAATTATAACTCTAATTTACTTTCTCATTTAGTTTTAATTTTACTATTTATCGTGTAATCAATTCTATTAGAGTGGTCAAACCAAACCAAACCAAACAAAACTCGGGGCTCAAATTAAATGGTATTATGGCTCGGGCTTTGTTAGTATTCATCCGGACTCGTATGCTAAAAATATTCGAGCCCGATTATTTCGAGTACCTAACACTTGATTGCCAACGGTTATTACCAATCTAAACCAATCGCTTTTAATTTAACCATACCGATCCGAACCAATCACTTTCAATCGAACCGATGGTCTGTTAACATTAATGTTAATTTTAATATTAGTTTCAATAGTAATGAGATTTCTTATTTTAAGTTAATAGTATATTATACCTCTAATTTTATTTTTATTTTATTTTAATTTTATTTTTTGTCGTATAATCAATTCTATTGGAGTGTGCATATATGGTCAAACCAAACCAAACCTAACCAAACTTGGCGCTCAAATTAAATGGGGTTATGGCTCGAGCTTTGTTAGTATTCGTCCAGAATCGTAGGCTAAAAATAGTCGAGCTCGATCATTTCGAGTACCTAACAGTCGATTGCCAACGGTTATTATCAATCAGAACCAATCGCTTTTAATCAAACCATACAGATCCGAACTAATCACTTTCAATCGAATCGATGGTCTGGTAACATTAATGTTAATTTTAATATTAGTTTCAACTGTAATGAGATTTCTTATTTAAGTTAATAGTACTATATTATACCTCTAATTTTATTTTTTAATTTTACTTTTTGTCGTGTAATCAATTCTATTGGAGTGTGCACATATGGGTCAAACCGACCGTATCATAGCAAACCAAACCAAACCAAACTCGGGGCTAAACTATTATATTGGCTCTGCAGAAGGAAAAAAAATCTACGGATCAATGTTAAAATGGTTACCCATGTTAAAAAAATATTTCATATCAATGATGCACTGTAATTTACGATAAATGAATGTGATAACTACATCTCCCCCTTCCTCCAATAGAATCCAGCAACCACTAGTATCCATGCTCCATGTTGACATAGGAATAAAGCATTTCTCTTTGGAAGACTAAAAGCCACCTGCAAAAACTGACTGCATAATTCGTTTAGAAACCACTAGTATCCAGGCACATGCGTTGCATGTGCAACACATACATTTCTCACCATCATGTCATAATAAATGACAAAAATAAAGAAAGTATCAGTTGCATGCAAAAAAGAGGTACCTCAACATCAGTTGCATGCAAAAAACTTTAAACTATGAGGTTTCTAAATAAAGATAAAAAACTAAAATCTCTACTTCTAGACATACAATCATTTTTTAATATAGTTTAACATTAAGAAACTCAGACTCTCCTTCATTACTATCCAATGGCTTACACTTATCTTAAATATATTTATCTCAAATAAACCAATGTCTCCATACCAACAAAATCTGCACCAAACCAATTGTAGAAAGAAAAGAAAAAAATTTATTTAACTTGCATTAGATTAGGTTTAAATTAAATTTTAGATTAGAAATATAAGACATTTTTAAAATAAATTTAAATCTTTTAGATTTTTAGCTATGAAATAATATTTATGTTAGTAACAAATGTCTTTTACAATGCACTATCTTTTTAAAAAAATTAAATTAGAGTAAACTATTCCATTCATTTAGGATGAATTTTGTTGCCTCTTTTTTAACTTAGCCAAAAAAAAAAATTAACCCTCAGCTTTACCTTCTGAATGAAGATTTTACATTAAAATATTAATGTAAATTGATGCAATATGCACACATACATATTCTTTTAGCTGGTTTTCAAAAATCTCGCACCGCCACCCTCCGTACCAAAACCCACTTTATTGTCTCCTCTGGCAATAAATTTTAACCAATAAAGGACTCACACGTAGCAGGGGGAGAACCCATTTTGGCGATGCAAATAGCACTGATCCTTACCAGAACAGTAAACAACAATGATGAGAAATCCATTTTAGCGGTGCAAAGATTCAAACTTTTTTTATGGGATCAATAATGATGATACTTTATCCTTTACAAGAAGGTATCTGGTAAAAGAAAAATTGTGTCAGTTTTATCTTCTCCAAGAAGATTACATTCAACATGTTAGTTTCATCTTCTTAAAGATTTTAGAAGAGTACATTAACATCTTAGTAAATAATTATATTATAGGCTATTTGATATATATATATATATATATATATATATATATATATATATATATATATATATATATATATATATATATATATATATATATATATATATATATAGAGAGAGAGAGAGAGAGAGAGAGAGAAAGAGACTTTAAAATGGTTAGCTATAATGATTTTTAATATATATTTGGATATAAAAAATATTTTAAATATGTTTTGAATTTTTAAATATATTTTTATTTAGATTTGTTATATATATCTTTTGATATATTTTAATATATGTTTAGATGACTATAATGATTTTAAGATATTTCCACGTAAGAAAAATACTTGCATGGGTAGTTAGAATTTTATTATTATTTTTTAATTATTATTTGGTTGAGTATTTACTTACGGCTTAGACGGCTCACTTTTGAACCGTTTAGAAGTCGCTTTATATTATGGCTAGTAAATTCACGTGCGTTGCACGTAAAGTAAAATTTTTCTTCTAAAATTAATATAAAATTGTTTAAATATTTAAATATATTTAAATTATGATTTATTATATATATTTTAATATTTTAATTAGAATTTATTATATATTTGATTATATTTTAATTATAATTAATTATGGATATATTTTTACTTTTTATAAAGAGTCTTGAAAATGGTTAGCTGCGTAATATTACTCATTATAAACAAAATCTTATCTAACTCACATGGTTAAGTTTGGAGGTATTCTCTCTGGTTGGCTGAGTTGAAATCCTTGTAGGATTATTTAGAACAAATTTAATTTTTTTCAACAATTTTTTATGTAATAATAACTTTTTAAATGAAGATTAAGTGATGATGATATATTGAGCTATTTAGAAGTCGCTTTATATTATGGATGGATGGATTGATATTCAAGGTGAACTATTTTAGATGTCTCATACATGCAGTTATAGATTATCTTTAAATTAATCAAATTTGATAATGATAGTTTTTTTTTCTACCAACCTCAATTTTATTTCAATTTTATACAAAGTCATTTGGTTTATCTTGATAAAGAAAATTTTATATAGAACTTGCACTATATCATTATCAACTTTTATAACAACATCACTATGATTATCTAAATAAAACTACATCATTAACAAATTTAAAATAAAACTATATCATTATCTAAATAAAACTGCATCACTATGATTCATTTATGTTAGTATAAATAATTCCAAACTCTGTATTTTAGAATTTAAAAATATAAACAAATATTATGACCGATACCGAGGCTTGAACTTGGTTCAATGTCCTAAGACAATATTTTCCCCATACAGGTGCTTACGGTTTAATGACGTTAGTCTCCCAGGTTACGGTTTATTGGCGTTAGTCTTTCAGGATACAACGGTATAGTCGCGTACAATTCGTGACATATATTAGGCTCCCAATTATACGAAAATATTCTACTTATGAAGTACTTTCTCCGATATTCTTCATTAAATGAAGATTTAGATCTACCGTAGTTTTTGCAATGTTATTATCGTTTTGATTATATTTCTCTAGGATCTTCTCAATAGAATGAGATGGAGATAATATGAGCCCATCTGGTTTTTTAGAAATCTTAATTCCTAATATAACATCTGCAACCCCCAGATCTTTTATATCAAATTTTTTGATTAAGATCTTCTTTGTGTCCTGGATCATGTTATGGTTACTACCTATTATTAGCATATAATTCACATGTAGGCATATAATAACATATCCATCTTGTGTGTTTTTAGAATATACACATTTGTCACACTCATTAATTTTGAATCTATTTCACATCATTACATTGTCCTCCGTTTGGTTTCATTGCTCGTTTTCGATTCAACTTGGTTGCTTCCTTGTTGGTTTTTGTGTCCTTTGACTTCGCATTTCATATCGAACTCTGGAAGATCGAGACAATGAAATATTGATCATCAGTTGATGCTTGGCCTTACTTTCGTTATCGTCCTTCTAAGTCTTCACTATTAATAATCTCACTATTGTTTGCGTTAAGATCAACGATACCAAAATAATAATAACTGAGTCAAGATAATAAGAAGTAAGCTTGGAACACTTGATGCTTGTGCACATGATAACAGCTCTACGAACGGTCACCGGGTACTGGGATGGCTTCGGCCTTTAATGTAAACATTTATATAAATTCTAAAGTTAATGTAAATGTTAATATTATTTTAAATATTAATCTTAATGTTAATGTTAATATTATTATTAATGTTCATTTTGATATTATTTTTGAATTAAATATAATTTTAATATTAAATTTAATGTAAATTTAAATGTTAATATTCTTTTTAATACTAATCTTAATATTAATGTTAATATTAGTATAAATGTTAATTTTAATATTAATTTAAATGTTAATGTAATTTTAATATTAACTGTAATGTAAATGTAAATATTAATATTAGTCTCAATATTAATGATAATATTAGTATTGATGTTAATATTGATATTAATTTTAATGTAAATATAATTTTAAACCCATTCATAGGTTTAAAACCGTTCACAGCTACCCAACCGTTCATATGTTCTCACCAGTTCCCGTTCCAAACTGTTCAAAACATATTCATAGGTTCCCAAGAAGTTCGAAACTTCCAAATTCAAATTCAATTTTTAGGTTCCCAAGGCGTTCAAAACTTCCAAATTTAAAACCAAGTCTTACAATAAGACAGCGGTCAAAAGTGGTATTGGCATTGGCGGGGATGCCGACGGATGAGGTCGTTCGCAATGTCTCATTCGTGTGTCGTTCGTGGGGGGAGGCACTCAGCGGTCCTTGTTGCTGGTCCGACGTCGACTTGGATCTGTGGTCCCGCAGGATCAAGTAAACAGACAAGATTGATGAGGCAGTGATGAAGCTCCTGACGCGGAGCGAGGGAATTCTGCAGTCCCTCTCTATGTACAAACTCGACAACCCCGACTTCTACTATGTTTGCTCCAGGCTAGTGCATAATTTGTATTTCCTAATTGTTGGAGTGTATTTCCTACATGATATTAAATTTGGTTTAAGTTTGAATGTATTAGTAGTATCTACATTTATAAATAAGTGGTAAAATTTTAATTTTTACCCTGTTTATAATACAATTGGAAATTTTAAAAGGTCCTGTGAATTCCAATGAGCAAAGTGAGTGATGCAATGGTGATCAGGCACTTGTTGTACTTACCGGTGCTGGAGAAAATCGACATCAACGACTGCAACAATATCTCTAGTACTGGCATCCATCTCCTAGGCTGGTGCGCCAAAAATCTGGTTAAGCTGAAGAGGAACATGACCCCTCTGTAGTCCATGATCACGAACGGATTAAGGAAACCCATCTACTATGATGAGGAGGCCGTTAGAGTGGCAATTTCGATGCCGCATCTCGAGCACCTCGAGCTCAAGTTCGACTTGTTAGACCACTACGGGTTGTCACTTATCTTGGACCACTGTAAGAATCTCCACGTGCTTGACATACGCGGGTGCTTGAACGTGCATCTAGGCAATGACCTCTTGTACAGGCTTCGTAGAATAGAAGAATTCAAAGGCCCCTCGGAGGTTCAGGAACCTTGGGAGAGTGAGAACGATATTATTCTATGATTGTTATTCATGTTATAAGTCCGACCACATCTGAGCAACTGGTTGCAACAGTTGTTTGTATCCATACTTTTGCACTTCTTGCAAGATTAGCAAAATTATAAGACTTGATGGGATTATGCTACAATTGAATATTTTATTACGTCATCAAAATGGTGTATGTTGCTAGTGTTACTTTCTTGATGGTATCCAATATTAATTTTAATCTTAATATTATTGTTAATATTTATTTATTTAAATATTTAAATATTGTTAATTTTAATATTGTAACGATAAAAATTAATATTATATTAAATACTTAGACAATTTTAATTTGTATTAAATTAGTTTAAATATATTTTTAATTTAAACTTTTTATAATGTTGTTTTTAAAATACTTAGATTAAAATATTAGTTTTAATATTAATATGATTTTTAAATTTTTTTTATATTTTAATGTTCAAAGTTAATTTCAATTTAAGAATATATCATGTGATCAATTGGGTTAGTGGTGTGCACATATGGGTCAAACTGACCGACCCAATCTGAATCGATTTTATGAACCAAACTTTTAAGTAAACGAATCATTTTGAGTACCTAACAGTCAGTTGCCCAAGTTATTACCAATCCGAGCCAACCGCTTTTAATCGAACCATACCAGTCCGAACCAATCTCATTTAATCGAAACAATGGTCTGGTAACATTAATGTTAATTTTAATATTAGTTTCAATATTAATGAGATTTTTTTTTGTTAATAGTAAATTATATCTCTAATTTTATTTCTTATTTAATTTTAGTGGTGTGCACATATGTGTCAAAACGATCGTAGAAATCCAAACCGATCGGCTTTAAATCGAACCGAAGGTCTGGTAACATTAACGTTAGTTGTAATGTGCATTTGAATATAAGTTCCAATATTAATTTCAATTTTTTTTTTTGTGATTATATTTTAATGTTCAAAGTTAAGTTACTTTAAAAATATGACATTTGATCAATTTTAATATTAGTTTCAATATTAATATAAATTTGTATTACTTTTTATGTTTATATTTTATTGTTAGTATTAATGTTATTTTTAAACCAAAATCATGTATCATCCAAGCTATTAAGTAAACAAACCGATTGCATGAACCAAACTTTTAAACTGAACGATCCAGAGCCGTGCTATATGCACATCCAGTTTGCATCCCGCATCAAATCCCTACTGCTACGTGTCACGTTATTAGCCAATCCATTCATCTTCACAACTGTTAAAAGCATATTTATACATATTACAATGTGAACCCAACCGAGTAAAAATATATACATAGTGAAAGGAGAAGAACAGTAGCAATGGAGAAGAGCAAAACCAACAGCTGCGGATGGGCCGCCATCCCCATGGAGATCCTCACGAAGGTACTGGTACTGGCAGAAATGTCGACTAACGAGGTCGTCCGCCTGTCTTTCGTTTGTGGGTCATGGTGGAAGGCGCTCACCTGTCCCTTCTTCTGGTCCGACGTCAAGTTGACTCAGTGGTGCCGCAGGGTAAACAAAACCTCCAAAATCGACGAGGCGATAAAGAAGCTAGTGGCGTACAGCGAGGGAAATATGAGGTCCCTCTCGGTGTACAAACTCGGCAATAAGGCCTTCTCCTTTACTTGCTCGAGGCCAATACATGATATTTTTATTCTTTTTTGATTCATAAGTATAAGTTTTGAATTTTGATATTTTTTTTCCTGTTTATAACACTATTTATAATACAGTGGTAAATTTCCAAGGGTCCTGTGAATTGTAATGAGAAAGGTGAGTGATAAGACCTTGGAGAACCATTTATAGTTTTTCCCGGTTCTGGCCGAACTCGACATCAGTTACTGCCTCCATATTTCGTCGAAGGGCATCCAACTACTTTGCAGTCATTATGAGAGTCTGGTTAAGTCGAGAAGGAATATGCCACCTCTACAGTTCATTATCCTGAACAGATTCGTGAAGGAAAGCATCGACGAGTCGGAGGCCATGGTCGTGGCCTCTTCGATGCCGCGTCTAGAGCACCTCTAACTAAAGTTTGGCATATTCAACGACAACGGGCTGAGATGTATCATCAAGGAGTGCAAGGTTCTCCACGTGCTTGACCTACGCGGATGCTAGAATGTGCGTCTAGATGGGGACCTCAAGTACATATATGGTTTCGTAGAGTTTTTAAAGGATCCCTTCCAAGATAAAAACTGGGAGGAGGATGAGGAGGATTCACCTGACGTCGGCGAGAACCCGTTGCTGGATTACGGAATATCATATGATTCTTCTGATTGTTAATTTTATATGATTGTAATTCATGTTTTTAGGAAGGTATTTGGAACATTTAAACTTTTTCTCATTGGAATGTGTTCCCAGCCGTTACGAACCTATTCATAAGTTACGAAACATTCAAAAGTTACGAAGCATGCAAACTTGCTTAAATCTAATATTTCTTTACTGGGTCATAAATGTTTATGCTGCAAGCGAAATAGTTTGGATGTGAGCAAAATATTGCTGCCAATTATTGACAATGCACTAGACATTGTTGAATACTAAATAGCATTATGTGGTATCTCATGACATGATAACTAACAGGACAAATTTTAAGGTTAACTTCCATTTTAATATTAATTTTACCTTTAAAGTAAATTTTAATATAAATTATAATATTAATGTAAATATAAATATTAATATTAATATTATTTTAAATATTAATCTTAATATTAATGTTAATATTAGTATTAATATTAATTTTAATATTAACTTGGATGTAAATATAATTTTAATATTAATTTTAGTGTAAATTTAAATATTTATATTAATTTTAATACTAATGTTAATATTATAACGAGGCTTGGAAACGACTCCAAATTGAGTAGTCTATGTAGTATGTAAATACTCCACTAACTCTCTTTTTTAAAATAACTAATTATTTAACTATCTAAAATTATTTATTTACAACTAAACAATTCTAACTCAAGTGGTTAAGACGGAAGGTCTTTTTTTGGTTGCTTGAGTTCGATTCCTATGAACAACAATATTTATATTTAAATTGTTTTAACAAATTTTTTACGCACGTAAAATGCACGTGCACGTTACTAGTTAACTTTAATATAATTTTAAATGTTAATATTAGTCTTAATATTAATGTTAATATTAGAATAAATATTAATTTTAATATAAATGTAAGTTTAAACCCATCATGCATCTTCAAAAAAAAGTTTAAACCCATTATTAGGTTTTCAACCTTCCACAGCTACCCAACCGTTCATATGTTCTCACCGTTCATAGGTTCCTGTTCCAAACTGTTCAAAACCTATCCATAGGTTCCAAGGCATTCAATACTTCCAAATTCAAATTCAATTCATAGGTTCCCAAGGCGTTCAAAACATCCCAATTGAAAATCAATTCTTACTATAACCCAAAGGTCAAAAGAACCTAAGCGCAACAATGGAGATTGAGAGCAACAGGAGCAACAACAGCGGATGGGCCGTTATCCCTAGGGAGATCATGGCGAGTGTATTGGTACTGGTGGGCATGCCTATAGACGAGGTCAAACGCAACGTGTCCTTCGTATGCCGTTTTTGGGGGATGGCGCTCAGCCTTTTCTACTGCTGGTCCAACATCGACTTGGATCAGTGGTCCCGCAGGGTCAAGGACACAGACAAGATCAATGAGGCAGTGATGTAGCTCCTGACGCGGAGCGAGGGGATTCTGCGTTCCCTTTTTGTGTACAAACTCGACAACCCCGGCTTCTCCTTTGCTTGCTCTAGGCCAGTGCATAATTTTCTTTCCAATCAACACAAGTAATCAGTGCATAATTTGTATTTTCTTTCAACACGAGTAATTGTTGGAGTATATTATGAATATACTACATGATATTCATAATTTGGTTTAAGTTTGAATGTATTAGTAGTATCTACATTTGTAACTAAGTTATAAATTTTTATTTTTTACCATCTTTATAATACAGTGGGAAATTTCTAAAGGTCCTGCGAATTCCAAGGAGCAAGGTGAGTGATGCAATAGTGAACCAGCATGTGTTGACCTTACCGGCACTAGAGGAACTCGACATCATCGACTGCATCAATATCTCTGGTATTGGCATCCATCTCCTAGGCAGGTGCTGCAAAAATCTGGTCAAGCTGAAGAGGAACATGCTGCCTCCAGAGTTCATGATCATGAAAGGATTAAGGAAAGAATGCTCCGACGAAGAGGAGGCCGTGTGTGTAAAGCCCCTCACCAAAAATAGATATTTTATGTGTATTTTATATTATTATATTTATTATAGATATTAAATTTCTTTAGAGTATTCTCTTGATTAATTAGAAAATAAATTTCTTGATATATTTACTTCTATAAATATTTATTTAGAATTAATTTAGGTTATTTTAGATTTTTGGAGATTTTTCTAGAATTTTTGGTAATTAAAACTTAGGAAACATATATTTCTAGGACTTCTATGATTTACTATACGACCATACTAGCATGTTGTTCCTACCAAATATTTATTTTAGTTTAAAATATTTAAATATATTTTTCTGTAATTTATTTATAATTTTAAGAAATTTATTTATATTTTTAAAATTATTTAGGATTTATTTGGATATATATAGTCTTAATATTAGATAGATGCTAATTTAATGTTAATATATATTAATAAAATTTTATAAATTATTTGTATTATCTTTAATTATATTTAAGATTATAAATTATTGAGATAAATTTAAACTCTATTTTAAATTAATTCAAATCATGAACCTACTAGGAAAGCAACTTCATGCATATCCTATCCTTATTTAAATTCATCATAATCCTATCCAAATTAACCAATCCTAGTCGTATTCAATTAACTAGTATCCATCATTATAAATACCTCATCCTTCATATTTTTCTTTCCCAAATTCACCTCTTTTTCATCCAAAAAGATTCAAAATTCGTCATAAATTTAGCCTCATTTTCTAGTATGTTATGACGACTTAAAAAGACGATATCTCCTAGCTCAGGACTCCAAACGTGCTCCAGTTTTTTTTGTAACAACTATATCAAGGTTAATTTTCTGATTATATAATTTATTTTAATAATTTTAGAACCTATTTTTCCAGAAAATTCTAAAAGTGTCAGCTGTCCGAAATCAGACGTGTTTTGGTATTTTCGAGATTTCAGGAGATCTCGAACTCGGAATTATGAACTGTTTGAAGTTTCGGAAAGCTGACATGATGAACTTCCAGAAAAGTATTTTTACAAAATTTAAAATATAAGTTTAATCTACTATAAAATTTGTGCAACGTAGACGTAAATAGGAAACCACTAAAAATTGTCATCTGTGTGCCCTAGTGGACATAACTCTTTACCGACTTGTGATTTTATGAACTTGTAGATTCTAGTGTTCATGTAGCATTGAAATATATAGGATTCAACACATAAATCCAGGATTTGAGTCGGTTGACTTTTTGGTCAACGAATTGCCTCGATTTGCGTGCCACGGATCACAAATCCTTAAAGTTGACTTTCTTTGGACCAAAATTAGAGCTTAACAATAAAATCAGATTATAATAAGATTAAAATACTAATTTAGGTTATTTTATTCAGAGTTAAAATAGATTAAAATAGCGAAAACTATTTACCCACTTTTTGTAACATAACTTGTTTAATTTATGTGACGGGTAGATCGGACGACGCCTTGAGTTGGGACTTCATCCTTTTCAGACCAGGCAAGATACATTGCCAAATTGCTTACAGTATTTTGCATACTTAGTATATTTTTGTATATTTATTGTATTTCTATTTATTGCATGTGTAGTTTCTTTCAGTCATTACTATATATTAGATATGTTGACACACACTTGACACTTAGTATCATAGAGGACAATCATTAGGCATATGGGCTTTTAACCACTCTGGTAAACCATAGTATATAGTTCGCACTACGGGCGTGTGTCGCGCTGGTCGCTACCCCCGCGGTATATCAATTTCTGGTGTCTCGCTGGTCGCTACCCCCGCGGTATGTCGATTTCTGATGTCCATTGACGTGTGTGTGAGTTGTGAGGTAGATCGAGTAGCCTACCCTTGCCCATACGTCGAACAGTTATCCTCACTTGTATTCATATAGATTGTCTTGTACAGCATACTTATTTATTTTCAAATTATATGCATGTTTACTGTATTCAAGTTGGCTCGCTTTTCTGTATCTTGTTACGTCCCTCTGAGGACCTGGTCCTCTGCCAGGTGTTTCTGTTCTTGAGTATTTGCAGGAGCGCAGATTCGGATGGTTACATATATTTCGAGGATGTCTTTTCTCCGAGCCCATGATTGTTAGCTGGTATTCTTGTATTGTGTTTATTGTGCTGTACTTTTCTATTCGAGTTGGTAGTGGATTTGTTTCTATCCAACTATCATCCTTAGATACTTATGTTGAGATCTAGTTATATAGATGCTGGTTAGTCATTTATATTGATTTTCTATGGATGTGATTTAGATTATACCCTATGACTTGTGATATATTTTAAACCACTTGTGGATTGATATTCATATTACAGCGTACGTATGGGTTATGGGTTCCATATATTAGAGTTGCCATATCCATACGGCTGGCATGCTTACGTGTTCCTAGTCCTACGTATTTTGGGACTGGGGCGTGACATGTTTTTGTGGTGGCCCATGCAGGTCGAGAGCATATTGTCTCGGTTACGTCACTGTAACGAGCAAGTCTGCGCATAGGATTAAAATATAGGATCTCATCCACTTATTTATCACCTCCCTTAATTTTATTTTGCATTCTTATTTGATTGCTTGCATTGCATCTTGCTTGATCCCATCTCAACGTCAATCTTCTTTCGTGCTTGATAAGGTTAGGAAGATGACTTGTACTAGGTATATACCCTCTAGTATTCAATAACACTATTAGTTAAATTATTGTAAGTTGGATAGTATGTCTCATAACCTAGTAACACATAGTCCTATTGCCCCATTAATGAAGTATAATTGAAGGACACCAGCTATAGACTTACATAAAAAGATATGTTTATCCAGACTGAAGAACTTAGAGGCCCATACACCCATTTGGTCGACTAGAGACCTTGACAATGAGTTATAATAAAAACTGTAGAGGCACAATACCGATCTTCTTAGTGAACTTAGATTATTATGTACCTTCCTCCATCATAATAAAGCGTATTTATATTTTTACTACCTCGACTTATGCTGCTATTATAGCCTAATTTTGCAAGCTTATTCTTTTATTGAGCTTGTTCATGACATATGTATTATTGGGGGCCCACACTAATACATTGTCTAAATCAGAATCGGTGTATTATGGTCTGATCAACCGTAGTGTACTTGGTTCGCTCTTGTTGTATCACTACTTTATGTGGATTGAGATATAGTTGACTCAACATGTTAGACGGATATACTTGCCCTCTAGACTGGTCAGAGCATATCATGTCAGGTACCTAATTGTTCTGATATGAACATGCATATAGGAATTTACCAAAATAAGATTTCAATCCACAACTGCCTTGGCAACTCCCTTTCAAATTCTCTAATCCCTTTTGATTCTGTACTTGTATTCTATCATCTCCTCCTTGAAATTCTTTATTATTGATTTTTGTCTTCCCCTATTTCGGAAAGACGAACGTTCATGCTTAGTATAAGTTGATACACGGATAGTACCAGATATACTCCATAGGCCAAGCACTCATGATAACAAACAAGAGAGCACAGGCACATGAAGTCGTAGATACGGGTACAACTTTAGTTATATTGTCATTACATACTCATAACACTATTGTGACACGAGATCTTAGGTGCATAGTAGACGTAGAATTATATATAAGGTAGTTTAGCAGTTATGAGGATGCGTTGATATCCTAACTAGATGGCATATCCACGAAGCTAATAGATGACGCGAGTAGCAGTAGTAGTATTCTCCTCCTATCACCATCTCGCCCCTTGGGTGACTCATCTTCTCTTCCATATTCATTCCTTATCTCGTACTTAACTCTTTCTATCATAGTCGTATCTTTTTGCGCCATTACGAACTGTTTGAATTACTTCAACCTCACCCTTATTTTGTTAGTTAAAAACATAAAAGGTCTAGTAAATAATTAATAACTAAAGGATGAGTTCATAACGATAACCCTTATGTATATGACCTATAGCAATATTTGTATCCTCTTATTATTTTAAAAACCATGTATAGCATCCCTTAGGCTAATAGGAATTGGTTAGACTGTTTGAAATAGTTCATACTTCTAATAGTTTTATAAGTTAGTCAAGACTTTAACTGTTGCCCAAAAACTTAGACTCTGCCTAGGAAAGAATTGAAGACACTTGTTACGAACTGACAACTATGATAAATCGCTGGCAAAGTAGCGACAGCTGCAGCCAGACCGTTGTAGTAAAGTAGTCGAAGTATTTGCAGACATATTGGTCAGGTGGCATGGCAGTATTAGACTACGATACTTGACGGTTACAAAAAAAAATCATGGTTGTGAGATTCAAGACAAGTACCCCAAGATTCTCGACCCAATAAATATATTCGTCTTACAACCTAGACAATAGCCTCAAGAGACTGTGACTACTAGTAGAACTTTTGTAAGTTGGGTAGTGTAGACGAGTTAGAGGATAATAGGATAGTGTATGGACAATAAATGAGAAGTGTTAGAATGATAGACCATGACTTTTAGGAAGCACTGCTAGATAGCTATGTAGTGTAATAGCTATAGTGATTATTATGAATATGGGTTAGTGTCAATTTCGAGGACGAAATTTTTGTAAGTTGGGTAGATTGTAAACCCCCTCACCAAAAATAGATATTTTGTGTGTATTTTATATTATTATATTTATTATAGATATTAAATTTCTTTAGAGTATTCTCTTGGTTAATTAGAAAATAAATTTCTTGATATATTTACTTATATAAATATTTATTTAGAATTATTTTATGTTATTTTAGATTTTTGGAGATTTTTTTAGATTTTTGGTAATTAAAACGTAGGAAACATATATTTTTAGGACTTCTATGATTTACTATACGACCATACTTACATGTTGTTCCTACCAAATATTTATTTTAGTTTAAAATATTTAAATATATTTTTCTGTAATTTATTTATAATTTTAAGAAATTTATTTATATTTTTAAAATTATTTAGGATTTATTTGGATATATATAGTCTTAATATTAGATAGATGCTAATTTAATGTTAATAGATATTAATAAAATTTTATAAATTATTTGTATTATCTTTAATTATATTTAAGATTATAAATTATTGAGATAAATTTAAACTCTATTTTAAATTAATTCAAATCCTGAACCTACTAGGAAAGCAACTTCATGCATATCCTATCCTTATTTAAATTCATCATAATCCTATCCAAATTAACCAATCCTAGTCGTATTCAATTAAGTAGTGTCCATCATTATAAATACCTCATCCTTCATATTTTTCTTTCCCAAATTCACCTCTTTTTCGTCCAAAAAGATTCAAAATTCGTCATAAATTCAGCCTCATTTTCTAGTATGTTATGACGACTTAAAAAGACGATATCTCCTAGCTCCGGACTCCAAACGTGCTCCAGTTTTTTTGTTACAACTATATCAAGGTTAGTTTTCTGATTATATAATTTATTTTAATAATTTCAGAAACCTATTTTCCAGAAAATTCTAAAAGTGTCAGCTGTCCGAAATCAGACGTGTTTTGGTATTTTCGAAATTTCGGGAGATCCCGAATTCGGAATTATGAACCGTTTGAAGTTTCGGAAAGCTGACATGATGAACTTCCAGAAAAGTATTTTTACAGAAATTAAAATATAAGTTTAATCTACTGTAAAATTTGTGCAACGTAGACGTAAATAGGAAACCACTAAAAATTGTCATCTGTGCGCCCTAGTGGACATAACTCTTTACCGACTTGTGATTTTATGAACTTGTAGATTCCAGTGTTCATGTAGCATTGAAATATATAGTATTCCACACATAAATCCAGGATTTGAGTCGGTTGACTTTTTGGTCAACGGATTGCCTCGATTTGCGTGCCACGGATCACAAATCCTTAAAGTTGACTTTCTTTGGACCAAAATTAGAGCTTAACAATAAAATCAGATTATAATAAGATTAAAATACTAATTTAGGTTATTTTATTCAGAGTTAAAATAGATTAAAATAGCGAAAACTATTCACCCACTTTTTGTAACCTAACTTGTTTAATTTATGTGATTGGTAGATCGGACGACGCCTTGAGTTTGGACTTCATCCTTTTCAGACCAGGCAAGATACCTTGCCAAATTGCTTACAGTATTTTGCATTCTTAGTATATTTTTGTATATTTATTGCATTTCTATTTATTGCATGTGTAGTTTCTTTCAGTCATTACTACATATTAGATATGTTGACACACACTTGACACTTAGTATCATAGAGGACAATCATTAGGCGTATGGGCTTTTAACCACTCTGGTAAACCATAGTATATAGTTCGCACTACGGGCGTGTGTCGCGCTGGTCGCTATCCCCGCGGTATGTCAATTTCTAGAGTCTCGCTGGTCGCTACCCCCGCGGTATGTCGATTTCTGATATCCATTGACATGTGTGTGAGTTGTGAGGTAGATCGAGTAGCCTACCCTTGCCCATACATCGAACAGTTGTCCTCACTTGCATTCATATAGATTGTCTTATACAACGTACTTATTTATTTTCAAATTATATGCATGTTTACTGTATTCAAGTTGGCTCGCTTTTCTGTATCTTGTTACGTCCCTCTGAGGACCTGGTCCTCTGCCAGGTGTATCTGTTCTTGAGTATTTGCAGGAGCACGGATTCGGATGGTTACATATATTTCAAGGATGTCTTCTCTCCGAGCCCATGATTGTTAGCTGGTATTCTTGCATTGTGTTTATTGTGTTGTACTTTTTCATTCGAGTTGGTAGTGGATTTGTTTCCATCCAACTATCATCCTTAGATACTTATGTTGAGATCTAGTTATATAGATGCTGGTTAGTCATTTATATTGATTTTCTATGGATGAGATTTAGATTATACCCTATGACTTGTGATATATTTTAAACCACTTGTGGATTGATATTCATATTACAGCGTACGTATGGGTTATGGGTTCCATATATTGGAGTTGCCATATCCATACGGCTGGCATGCTTACGTGTTCCTAGTCCTACATATTTTGGGACTGAGGCGTGATAGTGTGCGTGGCCTTTTCGATGGCGCATCTCGAGCACCTCGAGCTTGCTTTCGGCTTGTTCGACAACGACGGGCTATCAGCTATCCTGGGCCACTGCAACCATCTTCGCGTGCTTGACATACGTGGGTGCTCCAAAGTGCGTCTAGGCAAGGACCTCTTGTACAGACTTTGTAGAGTAGAAGAATTCAAGGACCCCTGGGAGGTTCAGGAACCTTAGGAGGGTGAGAACAACATTTTTCTATTATTGTTATTCAAGTTATTAGTCCGACCATATCTGAGCTACTAGTTACAACAGTTGTTTGTATCTATACTTTTGTACTTCTTGCAAGATTAGCAAAATTATGAGACTTGATGGGATTATGCTGCAATCGAATATTTTATTACGTCATCATAATGGTATATGCTGTCAGCGATACGTTCTTGTTGGGATCCAAAAGTTGTCATTCTAAAAAATAAAAGATGTGCAAGATTATTAATATTAATCTTAAAATTAACATTAAAATTAATATTAAAAATTAATACTAATATTAAATTTAATATTAACATTAATTTAACTTTAACGTTAATATTAACATTAACATTAAAATTAACATTAACATTAATATTGATATTAATATTAACATTAACATTAACATTAACATTAAAATTAGTATTAACATTAATATTGATATTAATATTAACATTAACATTAACATTAACATTAACCATTAACCATTAAAAATTTGGGTGATTAACTTTTTTTGTTAAAATTTGCCTTGTCATCTGCGATGTCGGATGTCATATAATGGGAGATGACATGATAGCTGACAAGACAAATTTTAACATTAACCTCCATGTTAATATTAATATTAATTTTACTTTTAATATTGATTTTAATGTTAATATTAATTTTAATGTAATATTAATATTAGTTTTAATATTAATGCTAATATTAGTATTAATGTAAAGTTTAATATTAATCTTAATGTTAATATAAATGTTAATATTATTTTAAATATATGTTTATAATCAAAAAAAATTATTTATATAATATTAACTAGAGTTAATTAGAGTTTAGACTCTGGATTTTATACCAGCTTAGAGTTTGAGCATGCATTTATTATTAGGAAGATCAAAAGAAGGAAAACTTGTAGTCAAAATTTGTTCATTTTTCAATGAATGAATTATGCTAAACAAAGTCCATTTTTCAATGAATGAATGATGATAAACAAAGTCCATTTTTCAAACGCATAGGATTTAGGGCGGGGAGGGCAGTATTTCAATCGTCAACCCAAAATTAAACCAAACGTCTTTTTATATATTACCAAACCGACTGCTAAAAATTTCCAGCACTGTACATTCCCCTCTTCTTTTCCCAAACCCTCCCCAAATCATCACCCAAACGACTGCTAAAATTTACCAAAAATGTCGGTGAAATGAAAAGCAAAGAAAACATTGTTTCCAAAGGGGAAGAATATACGAGGAAGAAGGAATCGATAATAGCCGCAAGGGCAAAGACCACAACAAGGGCAAAGGCCGCCAGGATAAAGGTCGCAAGGGCAGAGGCGACAGTAGCGGCAGCAGCGGCAATGGTAGAGACGGCAGCGGCGGAAGCGGCAAATGCGTTAGCGGGAGAGACTTCGGGTTCTCATGTGTCGGCAGAGGCGTCAGCTATGGAAGCAGCAAAGACGTCAGCGATAGAGACTTTGGGTTCTCATGTGCTGACAGAGGCACCGGCACCACTTACTCAAACAGAGAAAGAGAAGGCAAAATCTCAATCTAAGACAGAGTACAAAGAGACATCGGACTCAGAAGTATCAGAATCAGATGAATCTAAATCTGAATCAGATTCAGAGACAGCCGAGCCATAAGCAAAAAAGACGAAAAAAGCATCGGCACCGCCAAAGGCCATAAAATCTATTTTCGATACAAAGTCTGAAGACTCAACTCATACAGAACGACTGCCTAATAAATTAAAGAAAAAGGTGGCAACTGATACAGAGTCAACATTGGACTCTGAGGTTTCTGAATCCTCATCAGAGGAGGGATATAAAGAGGCAGAACCATCTGCCAAGAAGGCAAGCAAGGATAGGAGGTAAAAAAATGTATAGACTTTAAAACTAAGAAGACTTATAAAAAATATTTAAAAATAAGGTTGTTATACCTGAAAGATCCATTATGATGGCTGATGTCGAAAATGAAGGTTTACTGGATGTTACAAAATTCTACCTATTGAAGAAACTGAAAAAATCCTGTCTTGGGAAAATCACTCAAACAATAGTCAGAGAAATTTACTCAAATCTTAAGGCTGAATTTGAACAAAAAGAAGATCAACAACTGGTGTTTCTGAGAGGTAAACTGATACATTTAAATGCTGATGCCATCAATAAATTTTATGGGTTTGATCCAGTTCCTGATTTTAATATGAAAGATATTGATAATGTATCCATGACAGATGCAATATATGAGATTACATGTATATCAGTTGGTGTCAAGACCCCACAAAATGTATACAAAGATCAATTAAAAACTTTGTATAAATTGTTGCATGCCTACATATCTCAGACACTCAACCCTACTGGACATGAGTATTCCATCCATCCTGATAGAGTAAAAAAAAATTATATGGGGAAGAAAAAAAAAGGATGGATATAGGTTCTTACATGTTTAGTAGAATAATGCATTTCATAGGAAAACCAACTACAAGGACAACCCTCCCTTTTGGGGGATTTGTATGCTCAATGGCTAGTAAACATTGTGTCCCAAGCTTAGCAGGGGATGTTTATATCAAAAACAAAGGCCCCATGAGAACACTAACTTTAAAACGAATGTGTGGACATCGGGCAGCAACAAGCAAACCATCAACATCAGGAATCCCAACCACAAAGGACAAGTTGTCATGCCCCGATCTTTCGCAGGCAATCGGTCGTCCCCGCTATCGATATTCATCGCCCCAGCTCTCCCGTGGGACTATCGCTTGACCCATCTGGACGTGATGTCGCACGAGCGTAAGCCGCGCCCATGCAAGGCCATGATCAGAACAAGCGGTAAGAGGTCTAAGCCACAAAGTTGCACAGATTGTCCGAGTGCAGCGGAATAATAAACGCACAGGTGATTGGTAACAAGTTCACAGAGTCGTCAATAGCGGAAGCATTGAATAACACAAGTATAAAAGTAAGGCAAACTCTTTATTAATATTGAACAAGTGTTACAAGCGGCGCTAGGCCGAGATTACAAGTCGCTCAAGCCTCTCTCTCTCTCTCAAACAGTAAAAGCATGCCAAGTGGCTACATTTGTGGAATGATACATATGCGATGTTCCAATATTATGTCCTGTATATGTACTTCGGTTTCGGACGCAACGCTCCAAGGCTCCATAGTGAACTCCATGCCTTAGCACGCACGAAGGAGGCATCCGCACCGAACGAGATTCTCCCGCACCCTACAAACAATCTGGTGGGTTATTAGTGCATGAATGCACTGGTGGGGAGGCTTCTCGCCCGCTCGATAAACCCAAACACGTTATATAGGTTCTGTGCACCCTCTATTAAGTTATTTTTCTAATCTTGCCTTAGGATCAGTTTTATGGCAATGGTGAAAAAGCCTAACTCATGTGGCAGTGCGCCATGGATATAAGGAACACGATGAGACTTACCAACTCACCATTTGTCCTTCCCTGCCCAAGGCAAACCAAGTTAAATCAGGTACGAGCATATAAATAAAATCTAGGGGCAATAGCATATGCAAACACAAGTGTTGTGAGCAAGATTAGGTTTCGGGTGCACGAGTATATATGTTATCCAGAAGTATTGCAGAATAGGTTCAATTGTCCAAATATGTACAAGTGTGTTATACTCAAGATCGTTCAGGTATTTTCTCGATTCCTGGATGCGATGCAATAACTCGCACACGGATTATCGCTAAGCGAGGATGACTTATCTATATGAACAAGAGGTCGTTGGCATAGCCATAAAGGACGAGTTATAGTCGTTGACGAGGATCGAATACAACAAAATCACAAGAGGCACTACAAACCATCCCGTCCAAGCACAAGAGACTATCATCCTTTATCTGCAAAGGTGGCGCGGCGTTAACGGAGATGCCACCCAGCTCGTACAAGAAGGCTGTATGAGTTCCATCCGAATCGAATCGACCCCGGTGCCCCGGAGATCGTCCGTAGAACGGGATACTGTAATCCCCCTTGTTTCCAAGTTGTCCGCAACATGTAAGTCTTGGGTCTTCCAATTCACAATTTGACATGATAATCTATGATTCTTATTCAGAACGAGCATTTTGCTCCACGAGATATGATTCTTGATTTGCTTGACATGATTCTTGTTCAGATATAAACTTGACATGATTCTCGTTCAGAGTTCAACTTGACTTGATGCATTCCCCTAGTTCGGGGACAGCCTTGGTGACCTAACGGTCCCGTATACTTACAGGTTTATATTGCACAAAAGTACTATTTGATAGTCTTCTGTCTAACTACATGCATACACGATACGCAATAGTGTTACTTGTTTTTGGCATAAATTTTATTGTGGCAAGTGTTGGATCAAGAAAATATTACAAGTTAACATATAAGCAGGCAAGCATTTCATTTATATGGATATAAGCATTTACTTTGGAATGGTCTATGGGTAAGGCGAGGAGTGAAACCGTAAAGGGACATACCGAGCGACATGATCTAGGGACGTGCAGTGTAATCAAGTGAACTATGCACTACGAAGAGTACACGATGATCTAATCGAGGCATAGCGGGGTCTATTTGCACAAGGCAAAGGTAGCATGCGAGGGTCTATTCTATAAGCAAAGTTTCATGTCCATATTCTAACACAAGCAATACAAGTTGGGATTATTCCCTTAGATAGGTGCGTTGTATTCTTTATTAGCATGCAGGGGGTGATTCTCTAGTGACTAGCATATATCGTCCATATTTTAAGTGTGCTGGCTAAGCAAAGACAAGTTCATCGTAGCTACCCACCTTAGCAAAAATTTTGCCTCGGTCGAGCGATACTCCGAGCGAGCCTCTGAAAGTCTAAGTCTGAACTCCTGAAGGGCCAAGTCTGGAAATCATTTGCCTCAAACGAGTCTTCTCGCTGAGCAAAGCGGGTCGGGTCGTTGCACTTTTTCCGTTTGAATCGGCGGTCCGCTTGAGCGGAATGGGTCGTTACACAAGTTGGATGATCTATACAATTTTGTTGCTGCAAACTTTGAGAAAGTCTTCAACGAGATGAAGAATATATCCGACACCCAAAAATTGATTCTAGATAAGATGAACCATCTAGAGGTGGAATTTGTGGATGAAGAAAAAGAAGAAGAAAGGAGAAGGTGAACGGGGGCGACCCCAACTGGTGGTAGAATTTTTTGGAGGTATTGAGTAATAATATTACTAGTGCTATTTTAATTTTTTTTCTTATTCTAATACTCTTTATGATTCTGTAATCTAATAGACACATTGATACCTCCAAATGTAGGTGAAGGAGAATTTGAAGAAGAAGAAGAAGAAGAAGAAGAAGAAGAAGAAAGAGTAGAAGTAAAAAAGAAGAAGATCAAGAAGAAGATTAATCTTTTGAAATTTTTATTTCATTTTGGATTGTAATATTTGAAATTGTAGTATGGTTCGGATATACAGTTGGTTTTGGCGGTCAAACTATGAAATATGTTTGGAAAATTGTTATGTGGAATTTGTAGTTAGAGCTTCAAATTAATTGAGCTAAGTTGGGTGCATTCCTTTGATTTGCAGTTGACCTTCACATTTTTTTATTAATTTCTTGGTGTATTCCCTTGATTTGCATTTGACCTTCACGGATTTTATGACTCCTAGGTGCATTCCTAGGATTTGTAGTAGGCATTCATTCTGGGTGCATTCATGGAAAAAATTAAAGCTTTATTTGATTGGAATGTGTTCTGCTTTCTGTAAAAACTCAATACATCAATGTCATAAAGATCAAAAAGAAGATTAATCTTTTGAAATTTTTATTTCATTTTGGAATGTAATATTTGAAATTGTAATATGGTTCAGATATACAGTTGATCTTGGCGGTTAAACTATGAAATGTGTTCAAAAATTTGTTAATTGGAAATTACAGTTAGACCTTCACATTAATTGAGCTAAGTTGGGTGTATAGTTAGACCTTCACATTAATTGAGCTAAGTTGGGTGTATTCCTTTGATTTGCAGTTGGCCTTCACATTTTTTATTGATTTCTTGGTGTATTCCTTTGATTTGCAGTTGGCCTTCATAGATTTTATGACTCCTAGGTGCATTCCTAGGATTTGTAGTTGGCCTTCACAGATTGTATTAATGTGTTGGATGATAAATTTTGAAATGTTTGAAATGGTGTTGTATTATCCATTTAAGAGTGAAAGAGTCATACATGTAATCCTGCATGTTCATCCCTTGTTATTGTTGAAGCAAACTGCATATGAGAAATCCTCTTGGATAATAGGTTAATTATATTCGAACACTCGCAAAAAATTTATTTTCGTCAACATATTTTGTGCAGCCATACAGTAGAAGTCTGAAAAGTTAACTTGAAATTTAAAAATTGTGCAAAGCGATACCATCAAGATTATTTCAATGGAATTGTAATGCAGATTGTATTAAATAGCACATATCTTCCATTATATAAAGCTACTTCTACACGACTCAAAAGTGAGAAATAAAACTTTAAAATAACTTCCATCTTATCCGTGCAAACCCATAATAAATACTCAAACAATTTAATTAGCAAAAAAATAACGGAAGATTAAAAAGAAACAAAATCTAAAACCAACTTCATTTTCATTATATGTAACCCGATATTTTCTTCCAACAAACTTAAATACTAAATTGAAAATCGTTTAAATACTACATTTAAAATTTAATTTAAAAAATACCAAAAATATGATAATTGTTTAAAAAAAATTAATTCAAATATATTTAAATATTTGAACTAAGTACATGGTATTATTTGACTCACATATCCAAAAATGTAAAAATATATCAATAACAAATTCTAATTAAAATATATTTAAATAATATTTTAAACATTTTAAAATAGTTAATATATATAGTTGTCTATTATTGGAGAACAAAATCAAAAAATAAAATAAATATATTTGTATATTACTGGGGTAATAATGATTTGAATATAGATTACACACTTATAACTTTTGTAATAAATTAACGGTAATTAGATAATTATATGTTAACTGTAATCAACCACCAAATATATATCACAAACCAGAATTCATTTCCCTTTAATGCGAAAAATATTTAATATTGAATAAAAATAATGATATTAAGATTACCTTGACCATGCTTTCAGATTTCCCTCAATTGGATAGTAGGTTCATGATATTCTTTAAGAATCAAAATTATGATATTTGCTTATATTTTCTATTCAAATTAACGAAAATATTCGAATATAATTTTAAAATTTAGAAGAAGAAATTATATTCAAACTACTGTAAATATTAGATATCAGGTTAATATGATAAAACATCACAACCAAAAAACAATTTGTTTACTTTTCTACATTAAAACTAAGAAATATTATTGTTATAAAACCAAAAGTATTATTATATTTTTTTTATATTATTATTAAAAAAAATAAGTGCAGCCAAAATTTTTATGCAAAAAAGAAACAACACGCTTTGAACTAGGAGAATTTTTTTTTAAAAATAGCCGGCGTTAAACTCGAAGGGGTTTTTAGAAAGAAAAAAAAACAGGCGTTAAACTATGAGAGATTTTTTCTAAAAA
Organism: Iris macrosiphon; assembly: GCA_036927795.1. Lineage (NCBI taxonomy): Eukaryota > Viridiplantae > Streptophyta > Magnoliopsida > Asparagales > Iridaceae > Iris > Iris macrosiphon. Next base: position 59,672,995 of record JAYESA010000016.1, read on the forward strand.
CTGCAAACTGTAAAATAAAAAGTATGTGTTAAAAACAAATTAATGTAGGATAGAGAATGAAAATATTGAATGTTCAATGTCCATCAAATTACAGTAATCTATGAGAATTTTTTTTAAATAAGTGAACAGATTAATATGACATTCTATACCAGATAAAAAAAGTCAAAGAAACAACTTTCATAATTTATAATGTACTTGTCTTGAATGTACCGATACAAACATATACCGTAGAAGAACCCATATATATATATATATATATATATATATATATATATATATATAGAGAGAGAGAGAGAGAGAGAGAGAGAGAGAGAGAGAGAGACGCACAAGCATAAGGGCAGTGTCACGAGGCTCTTGCACTCAGGATCAAGATGTATACAATGCAAGGGTTAGGCAGTGGCAGTCCAAGGCGCAAGTTATAATAAAGGGGAAAAAACAAGGGTTCTTAATAGAATCACAACTCAACACCATCATGTATTATTGCATTAAACTTTTTTGTGGAGTTTTTATAAATGCTTCAGTTTTGCATTTGCACAGATATCTACATCATAATTAGAGTAAAATTTTACTAAAAGTCACAGACAACAAGCAATACATGATTTCCAGGTTGACAAAACCATAATAACGGATATTAAAGTCTGTGTGACCCTTTCAACAACTCCTAGATTTTCCATTAATCCAAAATTTTCATCATTCTGCAATTCAATTTGTTACGTGGTATAATCCTTTCCTCCCTCACCCGTTTGGAGGACAAATAATACAGCATACATCACTATAACATAATATAACATACATCACTATAACCAATACAATAGGCAACAACAACAACAAAAATTAACCAACACGAAGCAAGAATTACATGCTTGCTTCCACTTCTTGAGGCCGCCACATAGTCTTCTCAATGCATAGTAATCCCTCCTTACCCTTGGAGTATGTCATCCGGATCTCCCAATGCAGAGATTTCACAATTTTCTCCACCTCGTTGATAGTCTCCATGTTGTCCCTCACAATTAGCTTCCCTTCTGGTCTCAGTATCCGGTCGACCTCAGCTATCACTGGCAAAAGTTTGCACCTATAGGAGATTGTCAAAGATTAGTTAGAAACTATAGTTTGGCATCACTACTGTTAGTGACAGAAGGGTGGTACATGGAGAAAGGATAACAAATCTCAACTGGCATAAACGATTTATTACAAGAACATTGTAAATCATGAAGAACTAACAAAGATCAAATCCCATCAAGACTACAAAATATGATGAGGAAAGAAAATAAGTTGTTGAGTATTGGTTATGTTATTTAGTCCCACATCTCTAGAGAATAAGGAGGCTAGTACTCTCCTATATAATATATATATATGTAATTCCTCTCTATTAATAAATCATCTCATTATTCCTTTCTATATGGTATCAGAGCCATATCATCATCTCTCCCAAATGTCGGAAAAAAAAAATCCTCCCCCGCCCCCACCTTTGCCCGAGCAGCACCCCCCCCCCCCCTCCCCGATAGTAGCAGCCCTTGGGTTGATTCTTTGTCCCGACTTGTTTTTCTTGCGCAAGCCAGTTCTGGCTATATTGATCGCGCATTGGCAAAGTTGATGTGATTATCGGATCGAGACGACCAAACGACAGTCGAATCAAGAACATTGAAGGATGACGAACACTGACGCGAATAGCAATGCTATCAGTGCCGAAAATACAGTGACGGAGACATCGGACACTGACACAACGGTTTCATCGGTTCGACTTGTCGATAGACGGTTGGATAGACCAGATGGTTACTCGACATGACGCAAGAAGGTCGAGAAGATGCTTCGGAGAATGCGGTTGTCCAAACATCTGACTGACAACCCTCCAACAATAAGTGATCCCACATACGAGCAGTGGGAGACTGATGACAGTCGGCTGTTCACACAGTCGATGAATTCGATGGAATCATCAGTAGAGGACATGATTCAGAACACGGATTTTGTGAAAGAGTTATGGAAAGCCCTTGCGACTGCAATTGATGGCAAACACGATATGTCTCACATCTATGGCAAACACGGCATGATTCAGAACACGGATTTTCCATTCTAGGGGTATTTTTGTCATTTCTATATAGTTTGTATATTGTTAATAATATATATATATATATATATATATATATATATATATATATATATATATATAGTGTAATGTAGTTTTAATGGTTAGTGAATTAGCCTATTAGTTACACCTAGTGCTAGTGAGCCAAGTGTACCCAACTAGACTTAACATGACCCATTGGTTCCAATTAATTAGGTTAGTCATGACTAGACTAGTTTAATTAGTTTTTCTTTATTAATGAACAGAATATTCCTTCCAATCATTAGCTTGATACCTTCATTAGTTAATTAAGATGTCATAATCAATGGCTAGGATCCTTCATGACAAATCTAGAATTAATTAGAAGAGAGGAAGAGGGCAATGTGGACATTATGCATTAGCTATACCTAGGGATTCATATGGCCGGCCCTATTTAGTAGGGGAAGCCTCCCTCCTCATTTATTGTTCATTTCATTCCCAATTTAGTTCTTTCCCAAATTCATCCATCCCTCCACCAAATTTCACTCAAACCACTTCCAATTCTTCTCATTCTCACCATCTAGAAGGCCTAGGAGCTTGGAGGTGGTAAGGAGCACCAAGGAGAGAAAATTCTAGGAGCTTTGTGTCCACTTGGAGAAATTCATTAGAAATCCATATCCCAATAGGTATAATCCCTATTTTCCATCAATATCCATTCTAATTGTCATATTAGACCTATAGGAACCCTCTCATGGCTAAGGATTACCTATAGGAAGAAGAATTATGTTCTAATAAGTCCTATTGTGAAAGTTATATTGAGTTTTGTGGCCAAATTGAAAAAAATCCGAATTCGGTGCACCAAGTGTTTGAGATTAGGTTTATTGGTTATTAGAGGCTTTAACTCACGGATATTGGGGGTGTACGTGTCCACAATTGGATACGGGGAGTGCGTATCATGATGCCCCGTATCATGATACGCCATGATACGGAGTCGTAGGAGGGGTATTTCCATGTGTATTAGGTTCTAGCATACCAATTTATCCATATTGTATTAAAATAGCTATTATATATGTTATTTATACTATATTTAGTGTTTTTGTTGTGTTTCATGAGGTTTGAGAGAGTATATTGGTGTTTTGAGTGCGTATCACAAGATTATCATGAGCGTAATGTGTGATACTTGTGTGTGCACAGCAAGTATTCGAGTTTTGGTGAAGGTATGGAGTGAGCCTAGTTAAAGTGTTATATATATATATATATATATATACACACACACACACACGTAAGTGTTAGTGTATATGGATGTATGTGTATATACATAGCAAATGTGATGGTGTTGAGGGGTGTATGACTGTGACAGCAAGGAGTGGAAGAGGATGTAGTTCTTAGGTCTGTGTGTGTGTGTGTGTGTGTGTGTTTGTGTGACACTGGTGTCTTTGGGAATTAATTCCATGTGGTGACATGGAGTGTGAGTGCTAGAGTGTCCACTGCAGGGAATGCAGGTAGCAGTAACAATAGAGGTGAGGGGGTGAATTGAGTATCCTGCTTATAGCAGCAAGTGCAATGCAAATGACCACAGCAGGTATTGGCAACTGCCTGTACAGTCCCTACTACCTATATGCAGGCAACCTTCATGTACCAGTGAACTATAAGGAAGGTGGTAGAGTATCAGTTAGTTGGAGTTGGTAGGGGGCTCGGTTCCTGTTATGCAAGTGGTGTCCAGACATGGGATCTGCAGGCAAGGAGAGGGTGCAATATAGCCTTGCATGTATCATTGAATGGAGGAAGGTTCGGGTCATGAGTGTTAGAATTAGTGTGTATCAATGCCTATGTTTTAGATTACTGTAAACTGAGATTAGAGTATCATGGATAACCATAGAATTAATATTGTGTCACTAGTGATGTTGAGAGTGTGACTTTAGTGTTGTGATAGTGTTCATGTTGGGGTTGAGTATGTTGATACTTGAGTATTAGAGTGTGGGTGTGTGGAAGAGGGGAATGTGAGGATTTCATATAGCAGTGGGTAGAGTTTAGGCTCGGGCACTGCCTAGTTTTAGAGGGGGAGACCTGTGTGCAGGCCTTGTGCACTCGGGTACAAGCCGTGCAGGCAGTTGTATCAGTAGGTTTATGTGCCAAGGTTTGTGATAGGTAGTGATGAGGGGGTGTCCTGCAAGTAGAGCAGTGAAGTGGGGGAAAAGTAGGTTCAGGTGGGAAGTCTAAGGACTGAATGCACCCCAGTGCAGTGTACCAGCATGGTGATGGTGATGGTTGGTATAGCTAACTGTCATGGAAGTGAGTAAAGGTAATCTAGTTAAGTCATTAAGTTGTGATACATACAGTTGAACGATGGGGTGTTAGTATAGGTTTTATGATGTGGTAATGAGTGAGGTTTGCACACACTCAGGTGTATAGGTATGCCAGCAACTTGCTGTGCTAGTTCAAAGCCTATACAAGACAAGTAAACAGAGGGGTGCCCTGCTGTGCTCGAGTCCAGTTGTTGAGTGCAGTCTTGTGTGCATGGTAGTGAGGGTATCCGTGGTTGTTGTCAAGTGTTTGGTGGTTATGGGTTAAATACCTTAACTAGGCCAGAATCATTTGAGAGAGCAGTGCTCAGAGAGGAAAGGTAAGGCGCAGTTGCAACAAGGGGGTTTTGGGTTGCAAGTACCAGGTATTGAGTGGATTACATGTGAGTGGTCAGGTGCTAAGTTGGAGTGAAGTTGTAGTAGTTGTTGTCAGAGGGTATTCATGTGAGGTAGTATCATATGATACTTAGGTGTGTGGTATTAGAGTATAAGTTATGGAATGATTGTTGGTATTGTGATATCTAGTGTCTTAGTAAAGTGAGGGTTGAGGTAAGTGATACTAGAGTAAGGGTACTAAATTGTAAGGTATTAACCTTGAGGTTGAGTCTAGGTAAGTGGGTTTTGGGGGCTAAGGTATTAGTGAGATGTAGATATTGGGTTAAGGTATTATAGAGGTAAATATAGTCTATATTAAGTATAGGATACGCAGTATAATATATTAGCTAGTGTAGTATTAGCTAGTATAATTGGTATTAGCTAGTGTAACCTAGTTTGATAAGGTATTGATCTAAAATACCCTAGAATTGACCAGATTAGCTTTATAGGCCAACTCAATAACTTGGAACCCAAATTAGGTGAGTGACTTAGTTTGACCTAGAAACCTAGAAAATAGCTACTTTAGCATGTTTATGATTCCAAAACATATTTTTGATATGTAATTTTATATCTAGGTCACTTTGACTCCAGTCCAGACACAGATTGGTATTGTCACCACAGGACCACAGACGAGTACATTATCTGATAGTTTCCATTATTTGATAATTATTATAATATAAGTATTTAGTAGTATAATACATGATTCCTGACACGATGGTATACGGATTGGTACATCTTAGGTCCCGTCATGAGATGTTCTTCTCCATGATCACTTTATTATTCCTCCGTGATTATACATATAAACCGTGATCAACGTGCATGATATTACAAACCGTGCATAGTGATTACCGTGTCAGAACGTGTCGTGATTTTGATCCATGTACTAGTTGGGGCAGGGAAGTGCTAGCTAGATATGTGATCAAAAACCTTAAACAATGTTTAAAGTATTGTATAATGTAGACAACAGCCAATCATACACTTCACGTATGATTGTGTTACTCCGTAGACAACAACAAATCATACACTTCACGTATGATTGTGTTACTTCATAAAAGTAGATAACTATTAACCAAAGTCGATTACATATCTAACTAGTATTTCAAAACACTTAGTGTAGTCACAGTTCTTCTCTATATTCCATTTCATTGTATACTGATTATGCCATATTGCTCTAGATTACTTTGTCTCTCTTTACTGCCATACCAAGATATCTGTTTACTGCTTTTCTCATCTTGTATTACATTCATTAGTACTGTTTATAGTCATTATCAATTAATTTGGAACTGGTATTAGGTTGTACTCGTTCCATTCTGACTGGATAACATTTTTCAGACTTTGTTGTGCTCCACGTTCCTGAGCATCTTTGCATTATGGACCTAGAAGTGACCTCTGGTGAGATCTAGACTAGTATTTCTTTATCTTAGTGCCATGTCTTAGTTTCATTTATGTTAGCTTGTTTTGGATCATCTTTCTTCATTCATATCGTCCTTTAGTTATTGTGATTGGGTACTATTTCTTATTAGTTAGACTTGTATTAATTATAGATGACCTAGGCAGCGTTCTACCGTCGATGCTACGACGTAGGCTGGACGTACCTACGTACTCATACTCGAATATCCGGGTGCGGGTCGTGACATCTACCAAGCTGATCAAGGAGACAAATCACATAAGGTCCACTTTCGTGCTTTCAAGACACTGACTAATGAGGTTGATCGTGTGTTACCTCTAACGACGGATATCAACGAGGCGAGAACTCAACGTCAACAACTCTATGTCATGGCGTATCTTGCATCTCTCCGTCCTGATGCAGACTCTGCACGGTCTCAGATCATTGCTGTGACCGAGATTCCGTCTTTGATGGAAGCCCACTTTTTTGTCCTACGAGCAGCGAAAGTCGTTGATGTAATGCCCCGCTTCTAGCGGGTTATTTATGGAACACTTGTTACTTTGACTCGGTTGAGAATCGAGCCTCGAAAAAACCTTACCGCCAATCAACACGGACGAAATGTAATAAACCCTTCAAACTGATAGAACGACTTCTATTGAAATGAGTCCAAGAGTTTTCGTTGGTTATTTTGCTGCTTGGTTTTGTGTTGCTTTGTGTTTTGTCTTGCTTTCGATGACTTGGTTTTCATGATTTTCTCGCTTGCGCATTCTTTTCGAATCGTAAGAGAAATAGATCGAAGGATGCTAACCAAATATTGTTGCAATTTCAGGACGCATAACCAAGGAGTGATCTTTGCATAAGGCTTCCCCATCCTCTCGTTCGATTCACTCGGTGAGTGATTTAGGCCCTTCGATGAATCCTTCAGTCCATACGTTTTAATAAAAATGATCTCTACTCTGCACGAGTTGCATGTTCCTATGCTAATGATGCCTCACTAAACGAGATAAGCTAAAAGAAATGAATTGCATGCTTGATATATATATATATATATATATATATATATATATAATTGTTGTAAATGCTTATTCAAATAGACATGAATTTGTTCCTTACTCATATGCAGCACAAGAGATGTTTAGAGAAACCTCGCATGGGTTACCAGAGATAAGAGTAAAGAGATAGAGATGTTCTTGTATAGTCTAACTGCTGCATAGTAAGAGTTTATATGATAGAGCTGCATACCATGCATCGGTCTTTAGACAACTTGTGCACAAGGGTAATCCCACGAACGGTTCCCGGGGCATTGGGGATCGTTCGCCCTAGGGGGGATCAAAGGAACACCCTGAGGCAATGAAGTCCTCACGATCAGGGGGGTGTTCATGTCTATATAGCATGGGTTTCCCATAGACCATCATGTAGTTAGCTCGCATGATAAGTTACCTTCTATGCACACTTGACACTTGATGCCAACACAGATGCACGAGTTATATACATATATGCAAATTGTTGCTAACTTGTGTGTCTGTTCCAGGAATAACCGCTCGACCGTGGATAAGATTTATCATATGCAAAGTGTATCTATTGTTTATGTTTTCTTGCATGAATTGTTAATAGAAACTAGACAACTAGAAAGATCACCTAATAATTCTAGCTTCACATGTTTACTTAGTGTAAATTTTCAAGGTGAGTTTGGCCACGGTCGCTCACAAGTACATGTTGTAGTACTGACCCACGTTTGTGGACAAATCTCCATATTCTGGTAGCGAGAGTTTGGCAAACATTTTGAAGCTTTATGAGCGCATTCCTTCAAGCGGAACCGTGCTCGTGCTGCTTCCCAAGGCTTTCCTCTCTAGTGTGCAAGCTCTTCTTCTGCTAGGTGTTTTGATTTTTGGTCCTACTAAAAGGATATAATGTATGAGCGTTGTGGCTAGTTTTGGATTTGTAAAAAGAGTTGTAAGCCATCTATGGCATATTTTGTAACTCAGCCAAGCAAGTACTTTGTAATCCAATCTTAAGTATTCAATAAAGAAAGTATTTTGTGTTCCTATCAAATGTGTTCAACTTTGGTTCTCTGCATTTACATTTCGTGCTTATATATGTATATTTTTGTCTGACTTGTGTCTTGTGCAGGTACTATGTCTGGTGCAAGCGCAACTTAGGCTTGCACGGCATCGCGCCCAAGCGAGGACGATCGGTTCCGTAGGGACCAAGCGAGAACGATCGGCCATTACGGGACCGGGGCATGACAGTTGAGACTACTACAAGTGAAGTCCTTGCTGATCGGTCTACCCTGGGTGCGGCTCATGGCGGACTACTTTTCTTCGGACGCATGAGTCTGATTGTTTGGCATATATTTTTATGATTTTATCTTTTCTCTGTGGCACACTTTATGGCTTGTCACATCCATCACTTCAGTCACTTCTCTGTGACACACCTTACTTCATAATTTGTTCCAAGAGAGTGGACTTTTTTTTGTAGCATGCGTCTTGGAGGAGCATACGGCCTGGGGTAGCATGTAGCCTGAAGCCATATGCGGCCTGGGGTAGTATATGGCCTGGGGCAGCATGCGGCCGACAGTCCATGCGGCAACCTTCTTATGTGCCAATTGTGTATGCGGCTAGCCATTTTATTTGGAAATTTTTTTGTTCTAAGTTGTTGGTCTTGATAATTGCTTGTGATTGATCCTAAAGAAGAATGGATCTAGTAACCCGACCTTGTGCTAGACATAACCATGTACTAGAATTAACTATGTCATAAGCTACTACCCAGCTATGTACATAACATGAGCTATGTGTCCCAATGTTATAAGGCTCACACGACTAACTGTAAGTTTGGTAATTTGATCTTATTTCTTGTATCCGTGCTGATACAATTACTATGTGCTACGTGTACATGTGTTATAAATGTGAACTTAGGTGTGACATAACTTGCTACGTGCTATGAGATTACATGTTTTGGGTTATACATCGAGAATGTCTCATATTCTACACGATATGTGATATTATTATATTATTTCCTTAGCACGGACATGGTATGTGGGTCAACTACCAAAGTATGGCTAGGACTTATTGTTTGTTGCATCACGCTCGAGTGAATCTAATTTGATCTATCAAGTAACAAAGTGCATTCGTATCTAGAGTAGACCATACTACTGTATGACATATAGAAGGATTGATCATGTAACCACGCCATGGGATTCCTAACATAATCATACGGCTAAATTAAGAAACTAAAATTGGTAGAGCATTGGGAGGGATGAAATCCCGAGATCGTGCACATTAGCCACCTCAGACAACTGTCATGACGTACAAGACTGACCCCCATGGATATTGGTCATGTCTTCACTAGTGGACGGAAATATCCGAATACTTATATTGTATATGCGTTCTATGTGATCTAGCACGGTATCCTTACGAGGGACCGATACATAATATACAAGTGTTATGTGATTTTTATGGCTTGGTTAGCCCCATTAAACAGGTCACAATATGAGGATTTCTCTTATGCATCATGGAGGTCGTGGTAGTCGACGTGGTGGCCGGCATGCTGGCCACGATAGTGGACGGGACAATGACGGTCGTGATGGAGGAAGACCGCGTACATGCTTCAACTGTGAACAACAAGGCCACTTTCAGTAGTGGTATCCCAAAGCACCTGCCACCAACGCTGCATCATATACTCATGATAAAGACGGACTATTAGTGCAGATGACAGCAGAAACCTATGTCAATTTTATCTACTTCCAAACTCAGCGTCGTGGTGAAGCTTCTACTTCTGGATCCACAATCGGGTACTCAGTGGCATGTGTGGTAAAGTCGAAGCAGTGGGTGATTGACTCTGGTGCGTCTGCTCATATGACAGGCGACGGAGGTATATTGCGCAATTATGTATTGGTAGGTTGTGTGACCAATATTATTATGGCGAATGGTGGCTCACTGACAGTCCGTGGAAAAGAAAGTGCATGTATTTCTTCTGGACTGTCACTTCAGTATTAAATACACCTAAAAATCTATTCAGTTTACTATCAATTAGTCGGATTACTCACTATTTACAATGCTCGGTAACATTTTTTTCTTGATGGTTGTATTTTTCAGGACCTGAAGACTGGAAAGACTGTCGGTATGGAGCATATGGCTGGAGGCTTGTACTTGTTTGACATTAATTCTTTCGTTGCCTTTGTCGGCGTGAAACTCGATCATTTTGAGTTGTGTTGTCAGTTAGGTCACTCATCTATCCAAGCTCTCCAGAAAATGTGTACATCTTTAGATGTTCAAGTTTCTTTTCATTGTGAGTCGTGTAGTTTGGCCAAGCATCACCGGGTTCCCTATCCGGTGAGTCTAAAGAAAACTGCATCAGCTCGAAAGGAATTGATGCATTCTGGGATATGGGAACCTTGTCCTGTTGAATCTATGATGGATTTCAAGTACTTTGTTTCCTTTGTTGATGACTACTCACGGGTAACATTTATCTACTTAATGAAAAATTGCTCTGAATTATTTGATATTTGGTGCAATTTGTATGCAGAAATCAAAACACAATTTGGTGTTCCTATCAAATGTTTACGGAGTGATCTGTCTCGTGAGCACAATTTTCATCCTGCCTAAACATGGCATCATCCACCAAAATTCTTGCCATAACAGAATGGTGTGGTCGAACGCAAGAATCGTCATCTTCTGGGAATGACGCGTGCTCTTATGTTTAAAACACGCACTCCCAGAAAATTTTGGTCGGATACGGTACTTACAGCTTGTTATTTAATCACTCGCATGCCCTATTCGGTTTAGAATGACAATACTCCCTTCTCTCGGTTATATATCCAAAACGAGAGCCGTTTTCTCTACCTCTCAAGCACTATACGGTTTCCAACAGTCACCTCGTGCTTGGTTTGGACGATTTATCCATATTGTTACACAGTTTGGACTATGCCAATCAAAGAAAGATCATTCGATCTTTTATCTACAAACATCAGCCGGACGAATACTACTTGATGTCTATGTTGACGATATCGTGATCACAGGAGAAGACAGTCAGGGAATTGTAGGACTGAAAATGTTTCTAGGCGAGAAATTTCAGACTAAAGATATAGGAACATTGAATTACTTCTTGGACATTGAAGTCACAGGGGATAAGAAGCATATTGTAATATCTCAAAGGAAATATGTGTTGGACATTCTAACTGATGTCGGAATCATACAAGCTAAGGGAGCAACCTCACCTATAGACCCAGGGGTGAAGTTACTTCCCGATGAAAGAATACTGATGACCAATCCTGATCAGTATCGTCGGGTAGTTGGAAAACTCAACTACTTGGCAGTCATGACTCGTCCAGACATTTCATTTGTCGTAAGTGTCGCGAGTAAATTTATGGCTTCTCCACGAGTTCCACATTGGCAGACAGTTCTCAGAATCCTACGCTATCTAGCCCAGAATCTGAAAAAAAAATTAGATGGAGAATCAGGAACATACTAATCTTACGTTTTACAAATGCCGACTGGGGTGCTAGTCTTACAAATAGAAAGTTTGCATCTGGCTATTCGGTATTTATTGGCGGGAGCTTGGTGTCGTGGAAGAGCAAGAAATAGAGTGTGGTCTCACGATCGAGTTCAAAAGCGGAATATCGAGTTATTGCTCATAGCACAGCAGAGATGTTATATCTGCAGCATCTTCTACAGGAGCCGGAAGAAGAAGCAGGATCTAAAGCAACAGTTGTGGTGTGATAACCAGTCTGTTATCCATATTGCTACCAATCTTGTATTACATAAAAGGACGAAGCACATTGAGATTGACATCCACTTCGTATGTGATGAGTATCAAAAGGGGATGATAAAGTTTCACCACGTGAGGACCGACGATCAAATAGCTGATATTTTTACGAAGTCTCTTTAGGTCTTCGGGTTCTTTATAACAAGATGTAACGACCCGTTTCGCTCAAGCGGACAGCCGATTCAAACGGCGCAAGTGCAACGACCCGACCCGCTTTGCTCAGCGAGAAGACTCGTTTGAGGCAAAGAATTTCCAGACTTGGCCCTTCGGGAGTTCAGACTAAGACTTTCAAATTCTCGCTCGGAGTATCGCTCGGCCGAGACGAATCATCGCTAAGGTGGGTGGCTACGATGAACTTGTCTTTGCTTAGTCAGCACACTTAAAATATGGACGATACATGCTAGTCACTAGGTGAATCACCCTTGCATGCTAATAAAGAATACAACGCACCTAGCTAAAGGAATAATCTCATCTTGTATTGCTTGTGTTAGAACATGAAAATGAAACTTGGCTTATAATTGGACCCTCGCATGCTACCTTAGCTTCGTGCAAATAGACCCCGCTATGCCTCGAGTAGATCACTATATACTCTTCGTAATGCACTGCTTCACTTGTTTACACTGCACACCTTATGGATTATATTGCTCGATATCCATGTACGGCTTCACTCCTCGCACTACTCCTTAGACCGTACTAACTTAAATGTTTGTGTTTCATATAAATATACATTGTAGTTTGTACTCGTTGCCTCGTTCCAATGCTTGTCACATAATTTTATGTCACGATCCAGTAACACTATCCATATCGTGCATGCATCTAGTTAGCCAGAAGACTATCAAATAGTCCTGTGCAATATGAACCTGCAAGTATTCGGGACCGTTAGGTCGCCAAGGCAGTTCCCGAACCTGGAAAATGCATCAAGTCAAGCTGAACTCTGAACGAGAATCATGTCAAGTAAAGCAAGAATCACAGCTCGTGGAGCAATACTCGTTCAGAACAAGAATCAAGAATTATCATATCATGTTGTGAATCTGGAAGACCTAAGACTTGTATGTCGCGGACAACTTGGTAACAAGGAAGATTCTCGAATCTCGTTCCACGGACGGTCTCCGGGACACCGGGATCGATCCGATCCGGATGGAACTCGTGCAGCCTTTCGTGTGCGAGCAAGATCATGCCGCGCCATCCTCGCTCAAAAGGCTGATAGTCTCGTGCGCGAGCAGGATCACGCTGCGTCATCCTCGCTCAAAAGGCTGATAGTCTTGTGTGCTGGACGGGATGGCTTGTAGCGCACCGTGTACTTTCGTTGCATACTATTCTCGTCAATGACTATAACTCGTCCTTTATGGCTATGCCAGCGACTCATGTTTATATAGATAAGTCATCATTGCTTAGCGACAATCCGCGTGTGAGTCATTGCATCGTGCAAAGAAATCTGAAACACCTAAACGGATATGAGTACAAAACACTAATACATAAATTGAACACTTAAACATGTTCTTCTGCAACACTTCTGGATAATCCGTGTAACTCGTACACCTGAAACAGAACCTCGCTCGTGACACTTGTGTTTGCCTATGCACTTTCCTTGGATTTCATCTATATACATTCGTGCTTGGTTTAACTTGGTTTTATCATTGGACAGGGAAGAAAGAATGGTAAGTTGGTAAGTCTCGCCGAGTTACTCTTATATCGCACGGCGCACTGCCACACGAGTAGGTTTGTACATTATGCCATGAAACTGATCATAAAGTAAGACTAGAAAGATAACTTAATAGATGGTGCACGGAACCTATATAACGTATTTGGATTTGTCAAGCGGGCGAGAAGCCTCCCCACCAGTGCATTCATGTATTGATAACCAACCAGATTACTTGCAGGATGAAAGAGAAACTCGTTCGGTGCGAAAACCCGTTCGTGCGTGCTAAGGCGTGGAGTTCGCTCTGGAGCCTTGGAACGTTGCGTCCGGAGCTGAAGCACATATATAAGACATAATGTTGGAACATCGCCTATGTATCATTCCACAAATGTAGCCACTTGGCACGCTTTTATTGTTTCGAGAGAGGGCTTGAGCGACTTGTAATCTCGGCCTAACGCCGCTTGTAACACTGATTAAATATCAATAAAGTCCTTGTTTTGCTTCCATACTTATGTTATTCAATGCTTCCGCTATTGACGACTCTGTAAACTTGTTACCAATCGCTTGTTCGTTTCTTATTCCGCTGTATTCGGACTATCTGTGCGACTCCGTGGCTTAGCCATTTTACCGTCGGTTCGGATCATGGCCTTACACGGACGCAACTTGTGCTCGTGTGACATCACGTCCAGATGGGAATGATCGTCCCGCGGGAGCGCTGGCACGGTGAATCGCGCCCAGCGGGGACGATCGATTACTTGCGGAAGATCGGGACATGACATATTGGTATCAGAGCATTAGCTTTACGTCTTTGGACTTCTTATCGATTTTTTCAGTTTCAAAACCTCGTTCGTGGGTTATGTGCATACACTCTCTCTCGTTGACCCATTGGGATGTTCCATGCAATGAGTCTAAATAATTTCAAAAATTGCATGTGATTGATATGATTGCTTGAACTGGATAGTTATGCAAAGACCCTTGTCCCGACCTGTGTTAGACTTTGTGGGAATAGACTCGTGCTAGAATTTGCAAGTTATGTGCGAACCCGAATATCTATACGTGATTACCAAGCTGGTTAGTGTGTGAGATGGAATATCGTTTGGACGGTTAGCTATGCACACAGTCTTTCGGCTAAGTTGTGTTGAGTATCGCGCGTCAAGACCCTTTGGTGCTAGCAAGTTTGCAAACGAGATTCGGATATTGTTCAGATAAGGATAACTCAGACTTAGAATGGCAATGGCAACCGATAGAAACGTTATCAGTTTATCGCTAAGACGAATATATAAAACATCGTGCTTGAATTTTGAGAAATAGCTCGAACGATATTTCGTATCTGGAAGATATAAATCAAATATCGTTTAATTGGATGATTATCAACAGAAATATATACGAGACTTAGATTTATCAGACGACACTTAGGTATCGAGCAAGAGTTCTAAGGAACGACTTTGTGAATATGTTAGCGAGTGATGCGAACACGAATGAGGATTTAATTGGGTGACTCGATTCCTGAGTGGTGTATGGATCATTTTGGAAATGTTCAAGCGAATTCATAGGTCTCGTGCGATAGTTGGATTGAACGATTGAGAATGTCTTGAACAAGTGATAAGGCTTATATCGAATTGGAATTCAAGGTAACGAAATCAATATCTTGGTCAAAGGAAACTTGGTGGAAACTTGATGGATCGTGCGAGCGATTTCGAATTGAATCAAACGAATTGAAACTTGAGTAGGATATCGCTCGATAGAAGTTAGCCCGAGAATGGATATTGTGGTTTCGAATCAATAGACTTGATATGGTATCGATAGTTGAAAGATAGACGGATTGATACAAGCAAAGAAATATTGTGGTTCGATGAACGAGGTAAGCGATAACGGATTTGATATGGAGTTTGGAAGAACGATCTTGAATCTAATTCGAAAGAAAACATTCGACAATCAGGCCCGGCCGAGAACGATCATTCCGCGGGAGCGCCGGCGTGGTGATTTCACGTCCGGCGGGAATGATCGAACTCACAGGAACATGCTCGATGATTATTCCAAACGAACTCGATAAAATGGAATGTATCAAAAGTGGATAGACTTTGGCTTGAATATTTGAACTTAGTTGTTCGAGGAATGCCAGAAGTAGACTATGGATTTATCAGACGGTAACATTGAAGTTGGATGATTTTGCTAGACAAGTTATAATCACGACATAAACGAATATGACTTGGTGGATAAACATATATAACTTGGATGGAGCGAAGTGTAATGATGATAAGGTGTCTCGGTCGTTTCGATAACCATAACGTTCGACATTCTTGTCTTGTACGAGCGTAACTCCATGCTCGTACATGTGTCACGCCCAGATTAGGACGATTATCTAGCGGGAGCGTTGGCGTGATCTCACGTCCAGCGAGGATGATCGAACATGCGGAAGATCGGAGCGTGACAATTGCAGGATCGTCTTGACTTGTTCGACACGATAAGACGAGTTTGAGAATGCAGGTGAATCGAAACTATTTCAAGGATGTGTTAGTCTAGAATCTGGAGTCACGCTTGATGGTTCCGTGAACGGATACATGAATCTTGTTGGACGACTTGGATTTATGATTGTGATCAAAGATTTAGAATTGAATCATGGCTTGGTGGTCTAGACTTATAATGGACAAGTAGATTCTATCAAAACATGTTTGAGAAGATAGACTATGCGAATTGCTAGGCTTGTCATGTGACATGGATATATCATAGAATTGACTGAACGGACTCGAACCCTATACAAACGAATGTGTTAATGTGAGTAGAATGATCTGTGCTCAATGTTTAAAAATCTGAGTAAAACGAACTTGGGTAGAATATCCCGTACAAATGAACAATGGTTTAACCTTAGGAATTAGGACGAGCATCGTGCGACGAATTTGCACGATGAATGGTGTGCTTGAAATTGTACCTATGACCTTGTGAGCTAACCTAGTAATTAGACAGACGACCTTGTGCCGAGTGAAAGAACTTGTGTGACCGACTCTAGTGTATTGCTTGAGCAAGCCATAGAATGGGACAAGAAGACTTAGTGTTAGACTGGGAACGGTAAGTGTGTGCTATGTTTGACACAAACAAAATGTACGATATGACATGGACGCTAGTCGGTAGATCGGACATATCGTGCTTAACGGTAGTGCAAAGATAGATTTGAGTGGGATTGGAATGACTTGAAATTTTATTGACCCTGTTGGAGGTATCATTGTGATTCGTAAGACGAGAACCCTTGAGATTTTCGCAAGCAGCTTGTCCGAATTCACTATCGCTAAGTTTGGTTGAATGCATATGTTTGAAGGACGCCTTGAACGTATGCACGATCCAAGACTCAGTGATATGTTGAACTCGAGTGCAAAGACTTCGATATCACTAAGTTGGTTGACATGCATATGTTTGAGGGACGCTTTGAATATGTACACGATCCAGACTCGCGATATGCTGATCTCGAATGCTAGTGCAAGTGAATATGTTAGATTCACATGGACGAGTATAACGACTTGGATAAGTTTGCCTCAGCCTTAGATCGTCATTCACGATAGATTGTAACGTACCCCACGTTAAGCGATATGTTCCGCGCTAAGACGCAGTAGAGACCGGGTCGGAGCTTGGATTGAATGATAGAGTCATTCAATTAGACCGACCCAACATACACGCAACACAGTATATGGAACGAGTAGAAAATTGTGTTCGAACGGATCGTTATGTTTGAGTTAGATTCGATAGTGCGATAGAACAGTTTGCGCTCAGGAAGTCTCGAGGACGAGAATTTTTCTGAGTGGTGTATAATACAACGACCCGTTCCGCTCAAGCGGACAGCCGATTCAAACGGCGCAAGTGCAACGACCAGACCCGCTTTGCTCAGCGAGAAGACTCGTTTGAGACAAAAGATTTCCAGACTTGGCCCTTCGGAAGTTCAGACTTTAAGACTCTCAAAGGCTCGCTCGGAGTATCGCTCGACCGAGAAGAATTATCGCTAAGGTGGGTGGCTACGATGAACTTGTCTTTGCTTAGCCAGCACACTTAAAATTTGAACGATACATGCTAGTCGCTAGGTGAATCACCCTTGCATGCTAATAAAGAATACAACGCACCTAGCCAAGGGAATAATTCTATCTTGTATTGCTTGTGTTAGAACATGGAAATGAAACTTGGCTTATAATTGGACCCTCGCATGCTACCTTAGCTTCGTGCAAATAGACCCCATTGTGTCTCGAGTAGATCATTATATACTCTTCATAATGCACTGCTTCACTTGTCTACACTGCACGCCTTATGGATTATGTCGCTCGATATGTCCATGTATGGCTTCACTTCTCGCACTACCCCTTAGACCGTGCTAACGTAAATACTTGTGTTTCATATAAATGCATACTTGCATGTTTACATTGTAGTTTGTACTCGTTGCCTCGTTCCAATGCTTGTCACATAATTTTATGCCATGATCTAGTAACACTATCCATATCGTGCATGCATCTAGTAAGCCAGAAGACTATCAAATAGTCCTTCTGTGCAATATGAACCTGCAAGTATTCGGGACCGTTACGTCGCCAAGGCAGTTCCCGAAACAGAAGAATGCATCAAGTCAAGTGAACTCTGAACGAGAATCATGTCAAGCAAGAATCACAGCTCGCGGAGCAATACTCGTTCAGAACAAGAATCAAGGATTATCATGTCATGTTGTGAATCTGGAAGACCCAAGACTTGCATGTCACGGACAACTTGGTAACAAGGAAGATTCTCGAATCTCATTCCACGGACGATCTCCGGACACCGGGGCCGATCCGATCCGGATGGAACTCGTGCAGCCTTTCGTGTGCGAGCAGGATGGCGTCTCCGTTCATGCCGCGCCATCCTAGCTCAAAAGGTTGATAGTCTCGTGTTCTGGACGGGCTGGTTTGTAGCGCACCGTGTACTTTCGTTGCATATCATCCTCGTCAATGACTATAACTCGTCTTTATGGCTATGCCAGCGACTCTTGTTCATATAGAGAAGTCATCATCGCTTAGCGGCAATCCGCATGCGAGTCATTGCATCGTGCCTAGAAATCTGAAACACCTGAACGGATATGAGTACAACACACTTGAACATCTTCTGCAACACTTCTGGATAATCCGTGTAACTCGTGCACCTGAAACAGAACCTCGCTCGTAATACTTGTATTTGCTTATGCACTTTTCTTGGATTTCATATATATATATATATATATATATATATATATATATATATATATATTCGTGCTTGGTTTAACTTGATTTTATCATTGGACAGGGAAGGAAGAATGGTAAGTTGGTAAGTCTCGCCGTGTTACTCTTATATCGCATGGCGCACTGCCACACGAGTAGGCTTGTACATTATGCCATGAAATTGATCCTAAGGCAAGACTAGAAAGATAACTTAATAGATGGTGCATGGAACCTATATAACGTGTTTGGATTTGTCAAGCGGGCGAGAAGCCTCCCCACCAGTGCATTCATGTACTAATAACCAACCAGATTGCTTGTAGGGTGCGGAAGAACCTCGTTCGGTGCGGAAACCCCTTCGTGCGTTCTAAGACGTGGAGTTCGCTCTAGAGCCTTGGAACGTTGCGTCCGGAGCTGAAGCACATATACAAGACATAATGTTGGAACATCGCATATGTATCATTCCACAAATATAGCCATTTGGCACGCTTTTATTGTTTCGAGAGAGGACTTGAGCGACTTGTAATCTCGACCTAGCGCCACTTGTAACACTGATTCAATATTAATAAAGTGCTTGTTTTACTTCCATGCTTGTGTTATTCAATGCTTCCATTATTGACGACTGTGAACTTGTTACCAATCACCTGCTCGTTTCTTATTCCGCTGCATTCGGACTATCTGTGCGACTCTGTGACTTAGTCATTTTACCGCCGGTTCGGATCATGGCCTTGCATGGGCGCAGCTTGTGCTGTACGGCATCACGTCCAGATGGGAAAGATTGTCCCACGGGAGCGCTGGCGCGGTGAATCGTGCCCAGCGGGGACGGCCGATTACCTGCAGGAGATCGGGACGTGACACAAGATGGACATGATTGACATCTTTGCTCCAACTTGAGGGAGGGTATTGAGTATTGGTTATGTTATTTATTCACACATCGGGTAGAGAATAAGGAGGCGGCTAGTCCTCTCTTATATTTATGTAATCCTCTCTATTAATAAATCATCCCATTATTCCTTTCTAAATAAGCCGTTAAGCAAGAATGCCCTTGTTATAATACATTGACCACAATGTCGAAAGTTCACATGATTAAAAGAATGAATGGTCCTTATCTAGAAGACTGCTCAAGAGAAAATGTTAGTCACAAAACTGGTAACTTTCAGGGTGACAAAGCATCGACAGATCCAAGCTAATCTAACTACTGGGAAAAAGGATCGAAATAAAAAAAAGAAAGGCTTGCTCAAGCATGCAACGATGGGTATAATTTCTTTATGGAATAATAGATCAATTGTTCTCAAGGGAAAGCAACTTTGGTTGTGTGGGTGCAAGTGCAAGAAATTTGTGAAAGACTGCTAACCTCTTCTTGATCCTGGAAAATAGATGGTCTGCATGTAGAAGGTCATATGTCCTCGGATATGTGCTGAATGATTCACACCAATCATGATACATTCCAAACAGGCCACGCTCATAGATGATTGGAAGTGTATCCAGAGAATCAATTGAGACAACATTCATAACCCACACCTTCATGTCCAGTAAAGCTGCTGCAAAACTGCAAAAATGAAAAAAAATTGAAATTCAGCCTTCCAAGTTTTGAGAAATTCAAGGAATAAATGCATACAGGATCGTCTAGTTTAAGTTTTATGTATACATAATCAACAAAAAAAGACAGACTGTACCAGGAAAGCATACTTTCCAGCTTTAACATGTGATTCGTCCCTCCACTAAATAATCCAGTCCTCTCTTTTTTATCTTTGGATGTTTCCTTCCTTTTTTTAGGTTATCAAATTCAATGGCAAACCTTCAGGTATTTAATTAGTGACATCATTTCTACATGGTATAAGAACAGTATTTTTTTGTTTCATTATTTTTAGATGGAAAGCAGTCAACTTTGAACAATTTCTACCCAGCTCTTGCATGCTCTCAAATTGCAGACCAAGGTCAACAGAATATAGGTAGGAAGTACACAAAATAAACATGCACTATGAATAATGATTCATGGTTCTACCATGTCAAGAAAGTATTTAAATAATTTAGAGTAGAAGAGGATAATTCGCTTGGAAAGTCGCATACTATGCAGTACGTATATAGAAAGAAATGAAACCACTACTTACTTCCGACTGATATTTTATACACTACCATGTCGATGACATGTAAAAGTTACCAACAGAACACCAAGAATCACTAGAAATCGTAAGATTATAATGTTTATATGAGATGGCAGCAAACAATTTAGGCCAATCTAGAGTAATATAGTATCCAGTCTGACCTCTCTAAATTAGTACCCCAATAATTAATAATCTCTTCTTAATAAAATTTCATGAAACCAACCGTGTTTTATAGGCATAATTTAATATTTTTGATATCTAATCATTAATACAAAATATAAAAATATAAAAAATAAAATTAATTAGAGTGTCACGTTCCATAGAGAACCATCTATCTAGAGTAGCTTGTTCTTCCCGGTTGTGCAGGTCTCGAATTGTATACCTCGGAGTACATTATGAGCTACAACATGGGTGGAATTTGAAAGGTCAAGAATAGAAATACATGAGTGAAGAGCAGCTAATTTATCTTTATTAGACAAGGGGGGTGGTCATCAATATCTTCTTCGACTTCTCTTCATGATGGTCTTCTGACAATGCACAATTGCTATGAGATCTTCATCCGGTATTTCCTCATGGAAAATTTGTTGCTCCTCCGCTGAATTTAAGAGGGCATTAATAGATATTGGGTGATAAATTGGAAGTTGATTAATGGTGTTGCAAGTTCTTGTTCTATTGCTTGTTCCTCTGGACTCTCTTCAATTAATTGGGTATCATCCTTGCATTAATTTTTTTATTGGAGATGTATACCAAGCTCATCGGTAATTTACAAACAATAAATATATAAGACTAAATTAGCATAACAAGACTTTCTAATTGCGTAGAAGTATGTATTTGCATTAGCAAATATACATGAAATAAAAAAAAATTAAGTAGATCTTCTATAAATTAATAACCTTCGCTAATTAATAAATTACTGTGTAATGGATGATATTAATTTAGAGAGGTCATAGTGTACTTCACCGCCGTTCACCTTATACTGTTTTTCAATATAGAAACAACCCAAAACCATGAGAACTACTAGCAATTATATTTTATGAAGACTGCAATGATGATCTTGAAATAAAAAGGTAACAGAGAAAATATATACTCATTACCAATACCACATATAGAATAATTCCGTTACAAGAGTTAAGACTCAGAAACATAAATTAGCATCTTGTAATGATGAGTCCACTACGTTGTTATTTGTCAAGCCACAAGAGAAATTGGACGAATGAAAAGGACCACAATTGAGTGAAATCTAATGAAATATTCTACAAATTTGAGATGCATAACTCTGAATTTTCTGACACAAATGCCAAAAGGCATGCTATAAATTGATTAGAACAATCATATGCTATTTACTTACCCGCCATAAACTGATCTCATGTCCATGACATTCCTCACAATAGACCAGTCAGCAATTTTGAGATATGAAGTGATAACTACCCGCTTCCAAAGTTCATAGTCTGCTTTGAAGTCTTCAGGGGCAGCTTTCCCATAAACCCCCGTCTGAAAACGGTCTAGCCAGTAAGGTGTCTTTTCCAGCCTATCTGGCCATTGCTCTGGCCACTGTGACCCACGGACAGAAGTATCTACAGGAATTTTGTGCATACATGCTTGCAACGAAATGTTCCTATAAAAATACCACCAGTTTAACCATGTGATTCTAGTTCACAACAGATTGTTGTCTAGTCTATTTCTCGACAAAAAAGCTTACCAGGCTGCATTTGGGTCATCGGAATCTTTGCAGAGAGGTGGGCTGTTCTTTTTTCTTTGCTCATAACACTTATTGTCAGTAGGCTTTCTGTAGATTGCTAAACCCACTTGATTGTAAGTATCCTTTGTTTTCTTCACCATTTTCCAGCACATTGACTTTGTCAGTGCAGACATGGCTGACATGAATTTCAACATAAATGAGAGTTAGGCTTGATTAGAGCATTCTATTCAAAGTGCTAATTTTCCTAAAAGTTTAAGCTTACAGTTTCAATAACAATCAAAGACAAGATGCTAAAAGCCCTCTATAAGCTACTTGATTCAGAAAGATGAATGAGTATCAATTCATGGGTTAGATCACTTCATGACTTAAATGTTTTCGAAACTGGATGATAACCTAGTAACATGGCGCTAACCGCTGAGTGCTTACATCATGGAGGATGCGAGTTCTAGTGGTGGAAATAGACTACACAACAACAGGTAAGATTTTGCACAAATATGGACCCTCCCCAACCCCCCTGCATTGACTGGAGACTCACGCCATAGTGATGGCATTTTTTCACAATATCTAAGTAGCTTATACGACTGGAAGATGGCATCTTCCTTAAAATCATTTCTGCAATATAATTATCTTGGAATACATAGGACAATGGTTTGCGCTACAAACACAGCCTAATGAAGAGAAGCTATACAAAGTCTAGGATTTTGTATCGGCTAAAACATACAGATAACATTGCTAGGTCATTCAATCTCAAAAGGTTTCATTTGAATTTTTGAAAGTCAGCTCTTTGAGTATAGAAACAAGATAGGTAAAGAATATTATATTCAGGAAGAACACAAGGAAGATGAGAGATGGAAAGTTGTTCAGATTGCAATAGCATGCAATTGAAAGATTGGTCGTTAGAAGCCTGGGCATTCCTCCATATCTCATAGAATCAGGCTAGGCAAAGAAAGCATCACCACAAAGGTGAGCTTCCTATGGGAATAGAGCAACAGAAGTATTGAGAATCCAAGCTTAAAGTCAAGGCGGATGCAATGAAGAATATACTGCAGGTGTATCAGTTTAAAGAAGCTCGAGTAAAAGTATGTACAGAAATATGATACTTCGGTAATTGAGCTAGCAAGCCGACACCAAAAAATTTGGATAAAGGCTTTGTTATTGTTGTTGTTGTAGGTAATTTGAGCTAGCTCACCGTGCTTGCCACACAAGAAACCAATGGAACATGTGTCTTAAATGATTTATTTATTGGTCACTGTTCGGTCATTTCTTTCTTTATGGTTATATACAAATTTACAAGCTAAAAGCATGGCCTTTACCTTCCCAAATCTCAACATCTTCTGGAAGGTTTCGGTAAACAGGGGTTGCAGACCAAACAAAATATCCACCAGGCCGCAACAACCGATTCAACTCCAACAAAAGCATGCCGCCTGCAATTTTGAAAACCTCAATCATCCACACTAAGTAAAACAAAGGGAATGTCTGATGGAATTCTTACCTTCGATGTGCCAAGGTACACGACAACGGGCACAGTGGATAGCATCATAAACCCTGCCAGGGAACGGAAGCCTTTTTGTGCCCATGACTGCAGATATAGCTGGAATTCCCCTTTCAAGAGCAAATTGGACTTGAGCTTCATGCTCATCTTTAGGAGCAAATGACATGGTAAGCACATCCCTCTCAAACAGATAGCCACCAAAGCTAGCAACTCCACAGCCAACATCCAAAACGACACGGCTTTGTTTTCCCCAAGCTATATCAGGCAATGCCTACATAATGAAATGCACAGGGATTGAAGAAAGCAAGTCAAAGAAGAGTATAACAAATTTTCTTTATCAAGAAAACCTAAGAAACAATTTATATGAAGTCTGCACAATATCACTCTGAATTGTAACAAGAGAATAATCAAATGAAGGAAGTAGTCCAATAGATAGACAAATTACATTGTGGACTCATTTACAATGAAATAACAATAATTAACCAGTTAGAAGTGAACCTCCTGAATTTTATCAATATAGTGTAGTGCACCATTTTTGAATTGAGTACCGCCCCCTGGAAATGTGAGGTACTCTCCAGAAACTTTCACCCAATTTTGGTGCCCCTTGACCACAGCAAGCTTTGTATGAGGGACATTGTGGTACCATATCTGTCATTAAACAAGGCTAAATTAAAAAAAAAAACTGTCAAAAATTACGGCTTTACATTTGAATACAGATTAAGTAAATCATACTCAAATACCTTGTCCCTGCTATTGGGCCACTGAATTGGTCTCTGGTATCCATCTGGAATAGGTACAAGGCACGTTGGGCCCTCCTCAGGACAATGCCTTTCTCGATGTTCATAATGCTTAGTACTGTGGAGCTTCTTGATGGCTTCCATATTGTCGAGACATGGAATATAATCTGCCCCAGCTTCCACATTACAAAGTTTCCAGTTGTATTCCACATTTTTACCTTTGGAAGAAGATTTTTGTACTTCCATCTCATTCTTTGACTCTGCATCTTGCGTCTTCCATGCTCCATTCTCGATATTGGTCTCTTCTAAAATCTCTGACTGAGCGCCGTCAGGGAACACCTCATCCTTTGCCTGAGTCCCGGTTTTGTTTTTGTCAGACTTGTGTTCTGCTTCCCTGTCTTGATTATCTTCCGTCTTCTCCTGTGTTGTATTGTCATCTGATATCTCCTCTTGCGCTGATGTCTTCTCGCCATCAGATTGTTCTGCACCATTCTGTTGCGAGTTCTGTTCCTGGCTCTCTGTCTCAGCAACTTCTGAATTTGCATCTGTAGAAGCCTGGCTCGTCGATGAATCATCCGACTCATTTTTGTCTGTAACAGGATTCTCTACTTGTGTCTTTTCTACTGAGTTCCCAGTAGTTTTATCAGCAACATTCTGATCTTCAGAAGATTTACTGGTGGTCTCATCAGTTGCATCCCCGAAGTTATCCTCAAATGTCATAGAATCAGTTACAGAAACTTGCTC
Source organism: Iris macrosiphon (assembly GCA_036927795.1). Lineage (NCBI taxonomy): Eukaryota > Viridiplantae > Streptophyta > Magnoliopsida > Asparagales > Iridaceae > Iris > Iris macrosiphon. The sequence goes on from JAYESA010000016.1 coordinate 59,698,475, forward strand.
TTTTGACTCAGATTTAGATATTCCTATAGGAAATACCGACGTCATCATCCAAACACCCAACAAGCAAAGAACAACAAACACAACAAGGGTCACCATTGAACAGTAAGCCGTCGATGACCTTTTGGGGCCCTTCCCCATAGCCATTATCGGACTAATATATAAGCCTCTCCAGTAGTATATCTGCACAAAAGAATAATAATAATAATGTCATGCAACAAAAAAGAATTTATACCAAATTGAAATATAAAAGGTCTGTGAAATAATAAAACTGAAGGATGACCAAACACAACTACAGCTCATATTAACAGTAAAGCGGAGTTGATCCAAGACACATGGTATTGGACATAGCCTAACTGACTTAAAACAACCCCTTATTAAGTACAGGATAAATCCCATATATATCTATAGCTCATCCCCCCATTAATTATCCAATGTGTGACTGAACTCTAACTAACTCGCTTTGATAACCTTTTATACCGCATTTAAACTTGTGAACCTGACAGCTCAACAAGATGTGAGTCACAACCCCACCAAATGATGAATGATGGAAATTAGCATTAATTGATAACCGCGGTGTGTTATCACTCTTTTTACTTTTGGGCTAATTAGTGTTTAGACCCTACATTTTATACCAACTTAAAGTTTAAGCCCTGACATGTCCAATTGGAATGTTTGGATCCTGAATTTTTATTTTTGGTTTCATTTTTCCCATTATACCCTCATTTTCGGCATGTGTTGGTTGTTGCCTTTGTACTCATGTTCAGGGTATAATGGAGAAAAAGGAAACAAAAATAAAAATTTAGGGTCCAAACATTCCAATTGGACATGTCAGGGCTGGCTTAAACTCTAAGATGGTATAAGGGTCTAAATGCTAATTAATATTAGCCCTTTACTTTATCCCAAGTTATTTACCCTAGCTAACTTGATACCCTAGCCTCCTAAACTTTTGTAAGGAGCACAAACACTCCAAAAAGAAAGCGTATTCATGTCATCTTGTGTCAGACACTCCAAATATTGGTGTCATTTCCGTGTCAATATGTCAACGTCTATATGTTATGTCATTTTCATGTCTCTGTCATCATGTATGTTTCCTGTCGTGTAAAATTCACTAGATCTACGTATTACCATAAATTGTTCAGCTCCAACTGTTAGATATTAACACAATCTCTAAAGGGTATGTTGCACGGACACAGGGTGTCTGTAACCATATCGTGTCCATACCCATGCCCGTACCTGTGTCCATATTCCTGACTACCTTGTACCTGTGTAACCTATCTAGAAATCTCCATATCCCGTATCGGTACCTGTGATAGTGTCCTTATCAATATCAGCGTGTATGTATTCGTGCAACATAGCTAAACGGGCATATTTTACAATAAATAATATGTAAAATATCATATAAATTTGATTTTTTAGCTAAAAATCTAATAAAATTGAAGCAAGAACTACTAAGAACAGCACCAGATCTGAAGCCGAACCAAAATACTAAGAAAATCAGAAGAAATAACATTGAAAAACAAGGACTATCTCTCCAGTACCGAAAGATCTACTACAACAACACGACAAATGCCACAAAAAACTCCCAAAAAAACTACAAAAATAGAAAATTTTCAAGAAAAAAAAGTGCAAAAAATAAGGATTATTTTCCAGTTGTGAAAGGTATTCTTCCGGTACAACGCCCAATTCCAAAACAAAACTCCAAAAAAAAAGCTAGAAACCCGTAAAATAGTGATAAAAAGTTGCAGAATCAATATCGAAAGATCTACTGCAACTACATCGAGAAATCCTAAAAAAACCGATAAAACCACAAAAAAGTCAAAAAAATGTAGTGAAACAATAAATCGATGGATCTGAATAGAGAAACAATAAATCGATGGATCTGAAGGAAAATAGGACATCGATCCGTACCTACTTTTGGCTGGAACCCGCTATAGAGAGTGAGAGTGAGAGTGAGAGTGTGAAGAGAGACTAGAGTGATCAGTGATTGAATATTTATCTATTCTACTATATAATCCATTCTACTGTAGCAAATTCTAAAGATACTACATAAATCGCTTACACAGTTCAAATTTTTTTAAGTTTATTTACAAATTTGATTAAATCAGATTTTTTTACTTAAAAAGCAGTCCAAATTCTCATATAAAAGTCAATGACTTCTATTTTTCAATCCAATTTTTTTTTCAAGACTATCATAATGTTGACAATCCTGTCAACATTGTTACAGTTCTAATTACTGTCACCTAATTAATTGGGACTGTAAAAAAATTGACAGTCCTTCCTATTTTGGAAGGACTGTCAATTTTGTTTACAGTCCTAACAAGAAGAAGAAGCAGCAGCAACAGCATCAAGGGCGAGGTGCAGGGGCGGACGGAGGTGCGGGGGCGGACGCACTCGGGGCGGACGCGTGCGGGGTGCGGGGTCTGCGCGGGGCGGACGCGTGCGGGGGGATGCGCGGGGCGGACACATGCGGGAGGTTGCGCGCAGCGGAGGCCGGCGCATGTGTCACGACCCTCACCCGAAATTTGGGCATGAGTCGTGGGTACGTCCAGCCTACGCCGCAGCATCGGCGGTAGAACGCTGTCTAGGTCTCAATAATATTAAACATAACTCACAACCTGTCAATGAGATCAACTCCATACGGAGGACAATAAAATAAACATCTCTCAACAGCTCATAATGTATACTCAATCACAATAACTATAAGAAATAAATGGCACGATAAAAGATAAGAAGTACTGACATAAGTCAAGCACAACGACTCAAATAAAGATAAACTACAGTCTAGTTGTCCAACATAAATAGTCTCAAAATAAACTCAACATAAGTCTCAATATAAGTCTCAACATAAACTCAAATGCATAAAATAATAACTGTCTAAATAGCTGCAGGTAGTGTCTCCTCTAAGGGAATGGACTCCTCTAAGATCTCTAGTATGTAGTCTCCCTCTACACCTGGTCCATAATGTGAATGACAGAAGTCCTCAAGATCCTCTGGAAAAATATATCCAGTCAGGATTGGAGCGAAGTACAAGCACTAACAGCAGTTCCATGCATATTGACAAATACTATAACACAGTGTAAAGAAATACAAGATGGATATAAATACTGGAAATAAGGATACTAGAGATAATGAAATACTAGAAATAAGGAAATGCTAGAGAATATATCATCATCAATAGTACAACTAGCAATGAACAGAAATACAAGTGCATGCTAGAACAATAAACTGAAAATACATTAATAGAATATCTAGCTAAGTGTGTGAAACATCAGTCTATCATATGATCGGCTTAGGACAGATCAGGCTTGTTACATATGATTAGCTATGATTCATGTAAGGTCAGGCTAACCATCTGGCTAGCTATGATGCGAGCAATAATTAGGCTAATCATATATAACAGGCTATGAGGCATGTAATGGTCAGGCTGCACCCGGCATGAGGTGTGGGGTGAGCTATGATTCATGTAAGGTCAGGCTAACCATCCGGCTAGCTATAATGCGAGCAATAGTCAGGCTAATCATATATAACAGGCTATGAGGCATGTAATGGTCAGGCTGCACCCGACGTGAGGTGTGGGGTGAGTTATGATGCATGTAGAGTGGGGTATGATGACATAATCTACTAATATCTCCCCGTCCCCAGCTAGCATGATGGATTCCAATCACGACTACTCATGACAGGTCTCGATGATGCTAACCCGTGTATACATAGTATCAGAATCATGTACGCTATATAACTAAAATCATAGAGATGATCAACATAATGAAAACTATCAGAGAATGTACTCGCCTGTGGTCCTCTATTGACAATACCACTTATATTTTAAACTTGAAACTTGAAACTATTCTCTCCATCCTTTTTATTTATATTTTTATTTTCCATATAATACTCAAACAATAAAATAATTATAAAATCTTCAAATTGAGATTCACCAATGTTCTGCCTCATCATATCCTAAAATTCTCAAATTTAGATTCCAAGTCAAATCTTATCAAAATCTTCAAACTTAAACCCCACAAAATTTAAATGCCTCAAGATTCTTAAAATCTAAATTTAAATTCATCATATAATCTCTTTTAAATTTAAACACAAATTCAATCATATCATAATTTTTAAAACTTATGGTTTAACAAAATCGTCAATGCTGTCATATCAAATTCTTAACCCTTTATTTAAATAAATGTTTATCCTTAAAAATTTAAACTCCACAATATTTAAATTCATCCAAAATATTTTAATTTTAAATTTTAAATCCATTACATCATAATCGTCTTAAATTAAATAAATCTCTAACTCCTTATCACATTATTTTTTTTCTCAATTCAAAACGAAACACCCTATTTTTTTTAAATCACATAGAAGTATAAGCCTTAAAGCACCAAAATTTGATAATTCTTATCTTTATCAATTGATTAATCTCCAAACCAATTCGCTAGTCGAGAAGCCTACCCACCTTAGATAAAACTCTATTATCAAAACATAATATTATATCCTAAAATAAAATCACCCGCACACATCTAAAATGTTTATCGAATAGTAACCCATCACTTCTAATCTAGGCAATTGATAGAGTCCATCTTGTTTTAGGTTCCTACTGGTAATGTCTTAATCTATTCTCACTCTAATATCTAGTAATTATCTACCATAATCTTCACTACTCAGGTAACCATCTACTTACAAATAATCTATCAAATATGTCTTCTCCGTCTTGATAAAAATCTTCTCCTGGGGAGATCACCGCGCACGAGTGTTCGTCTCTACGAGTTAGGGAAAAACGAGAATAAAAGAATAAGAGTTCAAAGAAAGTATGGATGATTACAATTTTGAGGTTCGAGGACGATATTAGAAATCAAAGGAAGTTCCAATAGCAATTGTGGATTGAGATCCTTACAACCTTATCCTAACTGCAGGCTCGCTCGGCACAATAACGTAACCGAAATGATATGCTCTGACCTGCATGGGCCACCATAAAAAACATGTAACGCCCCAGTCCCAAAATACGTAGGACTAGGAATACGTAACATGCCAGGTACGCATTCGACCAGACTCTGGTCCGACTCGAATACGTATAAGCTGTATTATAATGGTCAATATCTAAATAATCAAGTAAATATAAATATCTATGCCTCAATCCACAATGAACAGAATACACAAGAATGAGCTACATGTGCTAAAGTTGGCTGCCCAGTAACACACAAACTCGAATAGACTCGAGAAAGAAATATGAGTCTATAAAACTAGGCTACATCAGCAGATAAATAAACAATATGAATAAATAACCATAACTCCGGTAGAAATGATATAAGTACCTGGTACCAATGCCTGCAAGACAAGCACTCCATCAACAACTCCAAAGGCTCCATAACCGTCTATGCTGCAAAAACTGGCAGGGGACCAGGTCCTCAGAGGGACGTAACAAGGTACAAGAAACAGCATGCCAAAAGTAAATAGTGTAATGTCACATACTCAAGGGTAAACTACTGTAACCATCTATGTGATATGCAAATGAGAGTATGGTATCGTACCCCGGGCTGGTACTCACAAAAGATCCCAATGGACACTTTCGTAGTCTAATAGTACACTCAAGGCTCCGTGTGGGGGAAACCAGGAGGAAGATGTATATATAAAGTACTCACGAAAGATCCCAATGGATACTTCTGTATGCTAATAGTACACTCAAGGCTCCGTATGGGAGAACCAGGAGGAAGATATATATATATATATATATATATATATATATATATATATATATATATATATATATATATATATATATATATATATATAATACTTTAGATTCCTCATAGGGAACCTAAAGCCTAATATACATAAATAGTAATAGTAAAATATGCCTAGAGCACGATGAAGACTCTCCTCACCCAATGTAACCTCGCGTCTCAATCAAGACACGCAAGATCATGACCTCTAACTATCAACACAAGTCATAGTGAATATGTACAATTATAATTACAACTAAAGCATGCATCCTGTAGTCCTATCCAGAGTCCAAGTACCACGATCAAGTCGTGAAAGACTCTGCCACACGAATAATCGTGTCAAGTGTCCTATGGTAGGATATGCAAATAATATATGCACAAATCATGGGTTCGAAAGAATGACTCTCTAACTATGATACTCGACTCCGTAGAGGATGTTAGTACTCGAATCTTGTCCATACACAAAGTATCGTATAACGGCCCTAGGCTCACAAGTACAATAACCAAGCCACACAATTATAATATCTAATGTATACATAATATCAAATAAATATTGTATAACTGTAAACATCATGGTAAGCTACACTTGCCTGGTTCTGCAGTCGGTGGTGGTAAAGATGATCCCGCGTCCACTCCTTCGGAATTCAATTGACCTAAATACCAATTAAATACTTAAGGGTCCAATCATGAATTCTTGTAATTATAACTTAATTCTATAAAAAAATTTATGCCATGCAAAACTAAGCCCGTTATTATTTCTAACAACTTTGCTTACTTTTACAAGGTATCGGACCTAGTTTCTTGGTTTTTGACTTCCAAAGTTAAAGTTTAAGTCCCCAATTAAAGGACATAAAAATAAATCATAATAAATTATATATTTCAGATTTAAACATGATTTATATGAATTTATAGCAATAAATTCCAGATTTGACAAAAATAACATATTTCAAGATTTTGGCAACTTTATGTTGACTAGTTTTGTCCGAAACTTGTCCGAGACATTGCTAGTCCATTAGTATGGTTTATATTTATGAAAATTTATTTTATATCATATTATATTATGATTTAATCTTAGAAAATTATCATCCATTTATTTTTTTCAAAATAACCTCTATTTACTAGTAAAATAATGTCATAAAGTCACTCAAAATATAGGCTAGTGGCCCTTATTTTTAGGGTTCAGGTTTAACATTCAAATACCATAAATATAAATTTAAAATAATTTATTTACAGAATTAAAATATATATAAATTCATTTTTAGGATTAAGATCCAAACCCTCCAAGAATCGTATCACAAAGTCATGTTATGCGTCGACTAGGTATTCTGGCAACTTGATGCTAGTTTGTACATGCAACATTACCAACTCGAGTAATAAAGTATTTTTAATATAAAACTATATTATTTAATTTTCTAGAATTTAATAATAATTATATATATAAATAATTATATCATATCATTCATGCAACCATCTCAACTACGCTATCTAGCTATTCTTGCAACTTGGCCAAGTAGTCTTTGCATCCCATCTTTTCATCGACATAAAATATGATTAATTATATAATTATAATATTAATATTATGAATTAATAATATATAATTTTTTATAATTATTTTATATATATTTATCATGGCAATACTCATTGAACCTTGTCTACCATTGGTGCATCGTATCCGTGTCATGATTGTTCGATTTCTTTGGAATAGTTTCTACATAGAAATATGAGTTTCTCATGTATGGAGTTAATTCTACTTATCATATAATATTATCATGAGTTATACAATCTTTGGTTCATGGAGAATAGGAAAAAAAATCTAAGTTGGAAGACTTACCCGTATGTGATTACGGCGTGGTCATTTCTTGCGACACGGACCATTCGGAGCACCAAACGGACTCCAAACTCCACGAAACTTGAAGGGGTGCTTGGGGGCTTCATATAGGAGGTAAATATTTAGTTTGGAGATGGTTTTTAGGATTGTGATGGGGCAAATAGCAGCTATAACTAGCAGCAAGTAGTTAGCCTCTACGGTGACTAATCTCTTGCTCTAGGGCTTGTCAGCTTGTGGGGGGTGAAGTGGAGGTTGGGAAGGAGTGAAAAGGAAGTGGAGAAGGAGAGGGAGAGGCTGAAGGGGTCATGGAAGAGAGAAGGAAGGATATAGGGGAGGCCACAAAGAGGGAAGTAGATGTTAGGGTTAGAGTTTGGTGATAAGTTGATATATATATATGGGCTTTTTAAATAGATTTAAATAAATGAGGGGGTTTATCCTATTGCTAAGGGGTTTGGCCAAGGGGGGCTGCTCTTGGTCAAAATTTTAAGGGTGGGGTTGGTTTTTATGGTTAGGATTGGATAAGATTTGGTTGTTGGGTTGGTTAGGGAGTTGGTTAGGTAGTTATTTGCCAACTAGGATGCCACCTATACCACTTTCTATAGTTAGAACTCCTATAAATATAAATTAATTAATTTAAATATCATATATATATATATATATATATATATATATATATATATATATATATATATATATATATATATATATATATATACATGAGAATATTTGGGGTGTACTACATGCCTACATGTGTTTGGGTTGGGTTCGGGTCAAGTTTTAATCAAAAGGAGACAATTTTACGACAACCGTAATTCTAGACATTCTTTAATATTTTTGGAGCACGGGGGAGATCAAATAAATGTAGCATCCATGTTCCAACTATATTAGACTGAATTAAAATTATTATTATAAATTTTGTTGGAAGGAAAAAGGTCTTTTATTGCTCAAAATATCGAAGCCATGGCAAAGTGTCATATATATTAAAAAGAATTTTAGAAATTAATTCTTTAAATCTATCTAATTAAATAAAATAATAAAAATAATTACAAATTACCAAATTATCCCTATTCTAAAATGAGGGGGCTTACAAGTATGCGTTTAAATGCACGGGTGTCATGTCTTTGATTACTGTGCATAACAAGACAGCAATTGGCACTAACACATGTCTAAGGATCTAAATCCGTGTAACACCAATACATGTCTAAGCCTGTATGTTGGTGTACACAAGACAGTCATTTCATTAATATTTAGGGTCACATGGTCATAATTGCAAATATACGGGATATCCAAAGTTAGTACCTAGGGTCATACAACATATATATATTACAGTCATACCTAGTACTAGCAATCAATTTCCACACAATATATATACCTATATCAACTAATTATTATACACATACACGCACATGCAACTGGTTACTAGGTTCACCAACACAGGACCTTGAAATCAACCAACTAAACTATCATGAAACGATATGATAATCCCTAACACTATTCACACATGCACATACACAACATAAAAGGGAGGCAAGGTTGAACCTGCGTGTTAGCGTGCATGTGCACGAGGTCGAGGGTATAGTCTACGTCGAGGGAGGTCGTTGGTGCTGCTGTGTTGTCGAGGAGGTGGCGTTGTCACGGCGATGAGGGGACTGATCGACGGGGTATAGTCACTGTTGTGGATCGAAGAGTTCGGTGTCGAGACGTGCTGGCGGCTGTGGAGTTCAGGCGAGGTCGACGCTGGTAGCGGTGTCAGCGTGCTCGGTCGCTGATCGGTGTGACATCGTGGGGAGGCTGCTATGATGGCTGGAAGATAATGATGCGTCGATGGTCGTAGGCTGGGCGTGGTTGAGTCTGGAGATGGCGTGGCCGGGTAGTCGTCGGGGTCGTCCGCTGCACGGCGGTGGTTGATGGGGTGACGAGTCGGTCAAGGGAGGTGACCGCGGGTTCGTAGGAAGTCGGTGGTGGTTCAGCGGGCTCGGCGGTGATGGCGGTCGGGTGGATGATGGAGACGGTGATGTTGGTGGTGGCATTGGTGGAGTTCGATTGGGGAAAGAGGTGATGGGGCGGTGCTCCGCTGGTGCTCAGGCGGTTGGGGGTGACCAGGGTCGAAGGGTTGCTCAAGTGAGGGATCGGGGTCCGACGGTTCAGCGGTGAGGGGGTCCGACGGTGAGGGAGATGATGAGGTTGAAGTCGGCTAGGGTTTTTGAATGTTTTGATGGTGATGTAAATAATGGGAAAAAGTATATATATATATATATATATATATATATATGGGGAGAAAATAGGGTTTGATGTTGACCTAGGAAGTTGGGCCGCCCAAGTGCGCCTAGGGATGTGGGGTTTGCTTTCTACATATAGGAATTTGAAGGGCTAGGATTGGGTTGTTTGGATGGATGGCTAAGATTGTGAGGGGGAGTGTTTTGAGTGTTGTATACTCTAAAAAATATAGGAAAAATCATATGTGACTGGTCAAAAAAGAGGGGAGGGGTTTCTTCATGCATTGGGTCTAATGGGATGTGGACACCTCAATGCACTTTTGCATAAAAATCCCCAATAATTGGAAAATTGCACAAAAAGCGGGAATTAAAATAAATGTCATGCAACAAATATTATGCGACTAAAATGAAGCACAAAAGGGCATATTCATAAGTTACACAAATGTCATAATGGAAGGTTGGCATGTCTAGGATATGGGTGTAAAATTTGTTGGAAGACAAAAGCTAGTGTAGCGCTCTCAATATCGAAGCAACGGTAAGGTACAACAATCAAATAAAATCATAACAATAAATTATAATCCTTAATATTTAATCCCAAAATACTAATTGTCATGACCCGTACCCGAAATTTGGGACACGAGTGCGTGGGTACGTCCATCCTACGCTGCAGCATCGGCGGTAGAACACTGTCTAGGTCATAATACTATCTAATCAATCTCTCACGAATATCCAACTCCATAAGGAGACACAGATATTACAATATAATATGGAACATACTCAATTACATAACTAAAGCATGATGAGATGTCGAAGAAAATAAACGAAATACAAGACAAGTCTAAACAATAATAATAGTCTAACCTACAATCAATAACATCCCAAATCTCCAAGTATGCCAGAAATAAGTCCTCTAAGTCGCAGTCTGGAAAAATATTTTCAGTCAGGATGGAACGAAGTACATATCTAATAGTAGTTCTAAATCAATGATATAAACTATGTAGCAGTAAATAGATGTAAATATACAAGATGCATATACATGTACAAGAGATACACAATAAAGGAAATACTAAAAATAAATACAAGAATGAACAATATGACGATGAACAAGAATACTAATGACTAAGTGTGCGAGTACTAGCTTTAACATGTGATCGACTTGGAAACTTGTACATGAATAATGGTCAGGTTAGTCATACGTACGGTGTATGACCAACACTAACATAAAAATAAGACTTGTGCATGAAGGGTATGATCACATATCTACACTAAAATACTCTCCACCCCGACTGGTATAGTGGATCCAACCATGGTACGCTATGGCACGGGATTTCCCAAAAAGATAGCGACTCTTCCCAAGAATCAGTGTCTGTACATGCACAAGATAATCAATGAAACAAGACTTGCACAAGATACACCATATACAAGAAATAACATCTCATGACGAGATCCGAATGTACCAATCCGTGTAACCATCGTGTCAAGAAATATGGATATCTACACTAAATACAATGAACATAGAGGATATCATAAATAAGAAACTATCCGAGAATGTACTCGCCTGAGGTCCTTAGCTGGCAATACCAATATCCTGCTCCTGAAGTCTCACAGGACGATCCAATGGTCCTATATACATATAATATAATGCAATATAGCATCAACCATTATACTAGCACACATACAAACATAATTACACTACGCTCGGAACTACGCAAGGGTGACAACTAGTCAACTAGCAGGGTCAAGTATGCGTCTAAATGCACGGGTGTTATGTCTTCAAATGTGGTGCATAATCAGACAGTCAATCACTAACACCTGTCTAAGCCAGTACGTCGGTGTACACAAGGCAGTCGATTCTCTAATATTCAGGGTCACATGGTCATATTCAAATACAGGGTATCCACAGTTAATGCAGAGGGTCATACAACAACATATTATGGTCATAACTATTACTAGCAATTGATTTCCACACACTATATATATATATATATATATATATATATATATATATATATATATATTATATATATATATATATATATATATATATATATATATATAACCAATTAGTTATTCAACACACACACACGCACACACAACTAGTTATTAGGTTCATCGACACGGGGTCTGCAATCCTATCAACCAAACTTACCATGAAGCAATACGTTAACCCTACACTATTCACACATGCACACACATAAAATCACGAGGGAAGGCAGTTTGAACCTGCACGTTAGTGTGCATGTGCACGGGATCGAGGGTGACTGCTGCAGGTCGTCTCTGGCAAGGTGGGATGGGTCGACGATGATGATAAAGGTGATGATGATGATGATGGTGATGATGATAATGATGGTGAAGGTGATGATGATGATGATGAAGGTGGTGATGATGGTTATGATGATGATGATGATGAAGGTGATGATGATGATAATGATGATGATGATGATGTTGTTGTTGATGATGATGATGATGATGATAGTTATGATGATGATGGTGAATAGGTCGATGTTGTCGGAGGAGGCTCAGGCAAAGACGTGGTGGTGGTGAGCGGCTGTGCTCAGGGGAGACTGTTGTGAAGGCGGGTGATTGTCGACTGTGCTCAGTCGAGGAGTGCCAGGGAGATGCGGTGGTGCGGGTGATGACAGTGGTGGAATGTAGATGTTGTCGTGCGTGGCCAGAGGAAGGTGACTGGAGATGGTTGCAGACGGTTGTTGTCGAGGAGGTCTGGAGGCTGCTGTCGTCGGTGGGGGACTCGGCGGAGGAAGGAAGAGAACAGGGAGGTGAGTCGGTCGGGTGCGGTGGAGGAGGATGACCGGGGCTGGGAGGCCGGGAAGAGGTGAGGAGGAGGGAGGAGATGATGTTGGGTTGATGATGAAGTTTTAGGTTTAGGTTATGTGAAGAAGGATAGTGGGGATTATGTAAAAATATAATGGAGGAGGAGAGTTTGCATATAGGAAAAGAAGATGACTACCTAGGGATTAGGGCCGGCCAAGTACACCTTGGGATCGGGTTGGCATTGGGAAAAGGGTTAGGATTGAGGGATTACATATATGATGGTGTGTGTGGTGAGGATGGTGTTACATTTGAATTAGGGGTCAAGATTAAACATGAAGGGAGAGGATACAAACAAAAAGGGGAGAGAGAAGGAGAGTGGACCGGTCAAGGATTAAGGGAGAGGGTTTCTTCATTGGCTTGGATCAATGAGATGGTGACACCTCATTGCACTTTGCATAAAAGTCCTCAACAATTGAAAAATTGCACAGAAAGTTGGGTTTTGGGATTTAATGAGGGAAAACACCATGTTTGGTGTGATGTAATGGCTAAAAAATGTGTTTGGTGTTTAGTATGAAGCTTGAGGGTGTGATTGGGGGTTTGGTTTGGTGTTGGGTTTAGTTTTGGGTTAAGTTGGTTCCTTACATCAATTTAATTAAAATTAATATAAATGGTGTTCTAAAATTAATTGGAAGTACATGGGATTAAAATTAGGTGGGACACAAGTATCATGGACATAGAAAACTCAGAATAAAATATTATCATAATTTGGGTTGCACAAAATGGGTCAAGATTGTGTCTCCAATTTCGATTGGAACGCACAAGATACAAAGTTGGATTTATTTAGAATTAAAAATAAACGTCCGCGACGAATATTGTGCGACTAAAATGAAGTAGAAGAAGTATATTTATGCGTTACACAAAGGTCAGAATAGAAGGCTGGAACGTCTAGGACAAAGGTGTGAAATTTGTTGGAAGGCAAAAGCTAGTGTAGCGCTCCCAATATCGAAGCAATGGTGAGGTACAATAATTAAATAATATCACAATAATAATTATAATATCTAATATTTAATTCCCCAAAATGCTAATTAAAATCCATAATCCTATAATTTGGTCAGGAGCTCTTCTAGTGGGTCTCTAGGTCTAGTCCACTAACCCATGCATTAAAGAACACTATATATAATATATATATATATATATATATATATATATATATATATATATATATATATATATATATATATATATATATATATATACACATATTATGCAATTATTTAAAATAAATACATACAATATTTATAAATAATAAAAATACAAAAATACCCCTATTTTATGGTAGTGACAAGTCTACCCTCCTTAGAAAAATTTTCTCCTTTAAATTTAAAATCCTCAGTAGTTGTATTTATTTCTTACCATCAAAAATTAAATTTATCAACCATATAATCATGAAGTAAATCCATATTATTATTTCATAAATTTTTTAAAATTCTATAAATATCATATTCTTGAAAATCTTCAAATTTAAAATCAAATTCTATTCTTATCACAATCTCCTCCAAAATTTTAAGTTAATAACTAAATACAAAAATTTAATATCCAATCCTCTAATTTTAAATCCAATCAATGCATATTTATAAAATTAAAATCTCATACAAAAATTGAATTCAAACACTAATCCATTAATTATCTTACTCCTCTATTTCTTTTTCCATAAAATACTCAAACAATTCGATTCTTATGAAATCTTCAAATATAACATTCAAAATATAAATTTTAAATTTATATCTTCCAGTCAAATAAATATAATGATAATCTTCTTAAATTCCTCAAATTTTAATGACAAATTCAATCATATCGTATCTTCATAAAAATCAATGATTTAACAAAATCGTCAATTCTGCCATATTAAGTTCTCAACTCTTTATTTAAATTAATGTTTATCCCCAAAATTTAAAATACCTTGTCTCTCTTTGTCCAGTCACAACCTCTTCATTAATCTTCACTACGGTCAAACCCCCAACAATCAAGGTCTAAGAAAATTCTACCTACTATACAACATACAATCTAGAGAAAACATATATGGTTATGGTCTATTTTGTCATGGTATTGCAGTCTCTGTCGGGGTGTACTACTAACTACATTCTAGCAAGAGAATCATTGATACAAATTACGGCACTAAGAAATCAATCAATCAATAAAATAGACAAAAAAGGAACAGAAGGAAAGAACAGAACAGAACCTGCTAACACAACCATGGTTTAATGATGCATCCAAAGTTTAATACCTCTATCCCTTCAGGTACCACAGTTTCTACTACAAGCACACCCACTGCTAGCTCTCTTACCTACTACAATTGCTTATACTAGTTGTTCTCATCACTCAAGTGCATACCAAGTGCAACACAGCACACTAAGTACTACTCTCTCTAATACAACTCTAGATGGACACCTAAGTCAGTTTGTAGTGCCATCTCAAGCATGCTCAAACCAATAGATCCTTACACATGTATATTATCTACTCATATACTAATACACATTTCTTACCCACCATAAAATTTTATCCTCAAAATAAAACCCTCAAAATTTAACTTCTCGAACAATTTAAAATAAAATGTATATACTTTCCTCAAAAGTCAAATATTCAAATATTGAAATAAAATTTTAATCACTTCCAAAAATCTTTATAGCTTTGACTATGTTTATTGAATTGAATTTGAATCCTCAAAATTTTTAATAACATAAAATCTCAACTCCTCAAAAATTCTTAAAATTGAAATTTATTTCCAATCTTCAAATTATAAATTTAAATACACATCTATCTAAGTATACATATAAACTTACAGTTTCTAACACTCAAGGTACACACAAATACACCAATTATCTACACCCCTCAACTGTGTACTATAAATTGCACTGCCTGGATTACTTGCACCATTACTCTCGATAATTTTCTATCCATATCAACTGATACACCAATATAATATTATCACACGAGGTACTTACTGTTACTAACACATTTCTCAACTAATCCTTGATATAGAACACTAGCACTATTGGTATGGTAACACTAGATTCATCATTAGATCACCTCATCACATTCACTAGAACTCATGATCACTTGCACTTTCTATAACACCCATATTTTACTTCACTCTCAAAGGCAAGCATATGGTTCCATATCTCGATTGATGTATACGTATCTCCCCTTAACCTATAGTACCAATACTAACTATAATGATACATATGATAGAACTATTGCTACAAGGTACTACGCTATGGGTTTACTCTAGATTGATGCCTACTGCTCACATGTCCAACCAAGAAACACTTACAAACTCACAAGCCACACTTAGTCAACACTGATACAAGACACAGACCTAATTGCAAGTCATCAATTATCACACTAACAAAGATCCTTAAAGAAATAAAGTTCAAAAGGAACTGGACTGAGGACCGAAGGTATCTCTACTGCTAGCAAAGAAAATGATAGAGCAAGGTCCTATAATAACAGAAGTAGATAAGTATTGAGATGATACTTTAGGAACCAATTTAAGATACAACCTGATAATCATACACGTCTGTCTGAAATCATGATACTCAGAATCCTCGCCACGCTAGTAAGCATAGCTGCGATAAACGATAGGTTCCATAACTAAGGTATGCGACTCTATAATTACGTCATCTAGAATCCTTGCCACGCCAACCGGTATGGCTGCGAGAAACTCTAAATTTCATAACTAAGATATGTACATCCAAGGTCAGGTTCCTACATTTCTGCCACGACAGCTAATGTGGCTGCAATAAACTCTAGGCTCCATAACCAAAGTAGACATTTCACCTTTCTCACTGTCCTCATCAACATATGTTATCAGATGATACCGTAATTTTAGTCCGTAAAATTTATCTGGATATGAAATCAAACAAAACAACGACACCAAGAATTAACTTAACAACTGATCAACAAGAATTAAATTCAATAATAACAAGTAAGAACGGACGGAAATAAGGGAAAAGATTTGGATTGGAACTTATAATAAGATTCTCAAGGGTCGTCCCAGGAATCTCTCAAAAATTTTATGATTGAGTATCCTCTTTCATCCTAGTATCCTATGTCCTATATCCTATCATAAGCACGCAGTAGTACAACTAAGACATCGCACTACAATGATATCTCTCTAATTGCAAAGCCTGACCTGCATGGGCCACCACTAAAAATGTGTCATGACCCGCACCCGAAATTTGGGGCACGAGTGCGTGGGTACGTCCAGCCTATGCCGCAACATCGGCGGTAGAACGCTGTCTATGTTATAATACTATCTAATCAATATCTCACGAATATCCAACTCCATAAGGAGACATAGATATCACAATATAATATGGAACATACTCAATCACATAACTAAAGCACGATGAGATATCGAAGAAAATAAATAAAATACAAGACAAGTCTAAACAATAATAATAGTCTAACCTGCAATCAATAACATCCCAAATCTCCAAGTATGCCGAAAACAAGTCCTTTAAGTCGCAGTTTTGAAAAATATTTTCAGTCAGGATGGAACGAAGTATATCTCTAATAGCAGTTCTAAATCAATGATATAAACTATGTAGCAGTAAATAGATGTAAATATACAAGATGCATATACATGTACAAGAGATACACAATAAAGAAAATACTAGAAATAAATACAAGAATGAACAATATGACGATGAACAAGAATACTAATGACTACGTGTGTGAGTACTAGCTTTAACATGTAATCGACTTGGGAACTTGTACACGAATAATGGCCTGGTTAGTCATTCGTATGGTGTATGACCAACACTAACATAAAAACAAGACTTGTATATGAAGGGTATGATAACATATCTACACTAAAATATTTCCCACTCCGACTGGTATAGTAGATCCAACCATGGTACGCTATGGCACAGAATTTCCCAAAATGATAGCGACTCTTTCCGAGAATCAGTGTTTGTACATGCACAAGATAATCAATAAAATAAGACTTGCACAAGATACACCATATACAAGGAATAACATCTCATGACGAGATCCGAATGTACCAATCCGTATAACTATCGTGTCAAGAAATATGGATATCTACACTAAATACAATGAACATAGAGGATATTATAAACAAGAAACTATCCGAGAATGTACTCGCCTGGGGTCCTTAGCTGGCAATACCAATATCCTACTCCTGAAGTCTCGCAGGACGATCCAATGGTCCTATATATATAATATAATACAATATAGCATCAGCCATTACACTAGCACACATACAAACATAATTATACTACGCTTAAAACTACGCAAGGGTGACAACTAGTCAACTAGCAGGGTCAAGTGTGCGTCTAAATGCACGGATGTTATGTCTTCAAATGCGGTGCATAATCAGACAGTCTATCACTAACACCTGTCTAAGCTAGTACGTCGGTTTACACAAGGCAGTCGATTCACTAATATTCAGGGTCACATGGTCATATTCAAATACAGGGTATCCACAGTTAATGCCTAGGGTCATACAACAAATACATATTATGGTCATAACTATTACTAGCAATTGATTTCCACACAATATATATATATATATATATATATATATATATATATATATATATATATATATATATATATATATATATATATATATATATATATATATATATATACCAATTATTCAACACACACGCACGCGCACAAAACAGTTATTAGGTTCATCGACACGGGGTCTGCAATCCTATCAACCAAACTTACCATGAAGCAATAAGTTAACCCTATACTATTCACATATGCATACACATAAAATCATGAGGGAAGGTTGTTCGAACCTGCGCGTTAGCGTGCACGTGTACGGGATCGAGGGTGACTGCTGCAGGTCGTCTCTGGCAAGGTGGGACGGGTCGACGATGACGACGATGATGGTAACGGTGATGGTGATGATGATGGTGATAATGATGATGAAGGTGATGATGATGATGATGATGAAGGTGATGATGATGATGAAGGTGATGATGATGATTATGATGATAATGATGATGAAGGTGATGATGATGATGATGTTGATGATGATGATGATGACAGTTATGATGATGACGACGATGGTGAACAGGTCGATGCTGCCGGAGAAGGCTCAGGCGAAGACGTGGTGGTGGTGAGCGACTATGCTCAGGGGAGACTACTGTGAAGGCGGATGGTTGTCGATTGTGCTCAGTCGAGGAGTGCCGGGGAGACGCGATGGTACGGGTAATGATGGTGGTGGAAAGTAGATGCTGTCGTGAATGGCTGGAGGAAGGTAACTGGAGATGGTTGCAGACGGCTGCTGTCGAGGAGATCCGGCGGCTTCTGTCGTCGGTGGGGGACTCGGCGGAGGAAGGAAGAGAACAGGGAGGTGAGTCGGTCGGGTGCGGTGGAGGAGGATGACCGGGGCTGGGAGGCCGGGAAGAGGTGAGGAGGAGGGAGGAGATGATGAAGTTTTAGGTTTAGGTTATGTGAAGAAGGATGGTGGGGAAAATGTAAAAATATTTTTGGAGGAGGAGAGTTTGCATGTAGGAGAAGAATATGACTACCTAGGGATTAGGGCCGGCCAAGTACACCTTGGTATGGGGGTGGCATTGGGAAAAGGGTTAGGATTGAGGGATTATATATATGCTGGTGTGTGTGGTGAGGATGGTATTACATTTGAATGTGGGTTCAAGATTAAACATGAAGGAAGAGGGTACAAATAAAAAGGGGAGAGAGAGGGAGTGTGGACCGGTCAAGGATTGAGGGAGAGGGTTTCTTCATTGGCTTGGACCAATGAGATGGTGATACCTCATTATACTTTGCATAAAAGTCCTCAATAATTGGAAAATTGCACAGAAAGTTGGATTTTGGGATTTAATAAGGGAAAACACCATGTTTGGTGTGATGTAATGGCTAAAAAAGGTGTTTGGTGTTTAGTATGAAGCTTGAGAGTGTGAATGGGGGTTTGGTTTGGTGTTGGATTCAGTTTTGGGTTAAGTTAGGTCCTTACATCAATTTAATTAAAATTAATATAAATGATGTTCTAAAATTAATTGGAAGTACATGAGATTAAAATTAGGTGGGACACAAGTGTCATGGACATAGAAGACTCAGAATAGAATATTGTCATAATTTGGGTTGCACAAAATGGGTCAAGATTGTGTCTCCAATTTCGATTGGAACGCACAAGATACAAAGTTGTATTTATTTAGAATTAAAAATAAATGTCCGCGACGAATATTGTGCGACTAAAATAAAGCACAAGGAAGCATATTTATGCGTTACACAAAGGTCAGAATAGAAGGCTGGCACGTCTAGGACAAGGGTGTGAAATTTGCTGGAAGGTAATAGCTAGTGTAGCGCTCCCAATATCGAAGCAACGGTAAGGTACAACAATTAAATAAAATCACAATAATAAATATAATCTCTAATATTTAATTCCCTAAAATGCTAATTAAAATCCATAATTCTATA
This sequence comes from Iris macrosiphon, assembly GCA_036927795.1. Lineage (NCBI taxonomy): Eukaryota > Viridiplantae > Streptophyta > Magnoliopsida > Asparagales > Iridaceae > Iris > Iris macrosiphon. The sequence goes on from JAYESA010000016.1 coordinate 59,718,490, forward strand.
ATTTGGTCAGGGGCTCATCTAGTGGGTCTCTAGGTCTAGTCCACTAACCCATGCATTAAAGAACACTAATATATATATATATATATATATATATATATATATATATATATATATATATATATATATATATATATATATATATTTGTATATATATATATATATATACACACACACACACATATCATGTAATTATTTAAAATAAATACACATAATATATATAAATAATAAAAAGATAAAAATACCCCTATTTTAGAATGTGGTAGTGACACTAATTAAAGTCTATAGTCCTATATTTTAGTCAGGGGATCAACTAGTGGGTTTTTAGGTCCAGTTTACAAATTCATGCATTTAAGGAACACTATATATAATATATAAATATCATGCAATATATTAACATATTAAATTAAATAAATGAAAAGACGAAAATACCCTTATTCTGGAATGTGGTAGTGACAAGTCTACCCTCCTTAAAAAAAATTTGTCATCGAAATTGAAATAAACCAGCACAAGAACAAACAATCAGACAAAGAATTATACCTCAAGTCTCGAAGAGATACGGATACTGCTCGCACATTTTGTCCTCTCTCTCCCAGATTGACATGCCTGGAGAGTGATGTCTCCATGCAACACGAACCAAAAGAATAGTCTGGTTCCACAATACCTTCTCTCTACGATCCAAAATCTCTACGGGTTGTTCAGGATAGCTGAGAGTCGGTCCAACCTCGATCTCTGAGTGATCTAGTATGTGACTAGGATCTGCCATGTACCGTCTCAGCTACAACATGTAGAATACGTCATGTACTCCATCTAGTGCAGGCAGCAAGTCCAGTCTATAGGCCACTACACCGACCCTTGCAAGAATACCGAAAGGTCCAATGTATCGTGGACTAAGCTTTTTGCCTCTACCAAAATGAATCATGTCCCGTGTCGGAGAAATCCGTAGGAACACCAAATAGCTAACCTAGAACAAACAATCTTAACACGCAATCTAAAATAAAATAATCACAAACCAAAATAACAAAACCTATACCTGAAACTCTAGGGGTCTACGGTGGCTATCGGCCCAATGCCGATGTCTGTCATGCGCCACCCGCAGTCTGTCTCTGATGAGTTTTACCTTTTCTGCTGCATCCACGACCATTTTTGGTCCTAATAAGGCTCTCTCTCTGACATTATCCCAAGATAACGGTGTATGACACCTTCATTCATATAAAGCCTCAAATGGTGATATCTCAATGCTGGCCTGGTAATTGTTGTTGTAAGCAAACTTTATCAGGTGTAGATGATCCTCCCAAGAACCTTCGAGATCCAAAACGTAAGTGTGTAGCATATCTTCGAGAGTCTGAATAGTCCTTTCAGATTGCCCGTCTGTCTGGGGGTGGTATGCGGTACTGAACTTGAGCCGAGTGCCCAAGCTAGCCTGCAGACTCCTCAAAAAATAGGAAGTGAAATGACTATCCCAATCTAAGATGATGCTTATAGGAAACCCATGTAATCTGATAATCTGTCGCGCGTAAATCTCTGCTAGCCTCTCTATCGATGTACCCACTTTGAATGGTAAGAAGTGGGGTAATTTGGTCAACCTATCCACGATGACCCAAATCGCGTCCTTTTCTCCGGGAGAACGTGGAAGCCCCAAAACGAAGTCCATAGTCACATGCTTCCACTTCCACTCTAGGATGGGTAAAGGTTGAAGTAATCCACCTGGCCTCTATCGATCTGCCTTTACCTGCTGGCACACTAAACACCGGGATACGAAGCGTGCTACCTTACACTTTATACTATACCACCATACATGATCCCTCAAATCTTGATACATCTTGTTGGCACAGGGATGCATCGAGTACTGAGAGCGATGTGCCTCTTGTAAAATCTCTTCGCGCAGTTCCCCACTTGGCACATACATTCTTGTGCCGTACCGTAAGGATCCATCATCCACAATAGTGAAGTCGTCTGTCAATCATGTCCGAACTTATGCCCTGATACTCCTCAGAGTCTCATCATCATACTGTGCAGCTCTAATTCTGTCCATCAGCTCTGCTTGTATCTGCAATCCCTACATCTGAATCTCAATACCTGAAACTAGCACTTCAATCCTCAAGCTCTCAAGATCGGCCAATAAATGTCTATCTGTCGTCAAGTACATAGCCATCGGATACCTTCTCAAGGCATCGGCGACTATGTTAGCCTTTCCTGGGTGGTACTATAATGAGATGTCAAAGTCTTTCATCAACTCCAACCACCTTCTCTGCCTCATGTTCGGCTCCTTCTGCGTAAACACGTACTTCAAGGTCTTGTGGTCTGTGAAGATCTCCACACGCTCTCCGTACAGGTAGTATTTCCACAGCTTTAGTGCAAAGATAACTGCTGCCAACTCCAAATCATGGGTGGGGTAGTTCTTTTCATGAGGGCATAATTGTCTTGAAGCATAGGCAATTACCTTCCCATGCTGCTGAAGAACGCAACCCAAACCTTTCCTTGAAGCATCACTGTCAATAGTGAATCCACCCGTCCCTGATGGCAACATTAAAACTGGAGCCGTCGTCAATCTCTTCTTCAGCTCATCAAATGCGACCTAACAATCCTCTGTCCAGATGAATTCCACATCTTTCTTGGTTAGCCTAGTCATTGGCTCTGCAATCTTGGAGAAGTCTTATACAGACCTCCTGTAGTATCATGCTAACCCGAGAAAGCTCTTGATCCCAGCTACCGAACTGGGGGTAGCCCATAACTCCACTGCTTCGATCTTCTTTGAGTTAACTGAAATTCCGTTACCCGTCACTATATGTCCAAGAAATTCAACCTTGTCAAGGAAGAACTCACACTTTAAAAGCTTTTCATACAACTCCTCTTTCCTGAGAGTTTCTAATACCATCCTCAGGTGCTCTTTGTGCTCCTCTGAGGTCTTCGAATACATAAGAATGTCGTCAATGAACACCACTATGAACTTGTCAAGGTACTGGTGGAACACCTTGTTCATCAAGTTCATGAATACTGTTAGTGCATTAGTTAAACCAAATGGTATTACCATGAATTCAAACTGGCCATATCTGGTCCAAAAAGTTATCTTCGGTATGTCTTCTTTCTTCACCTTCACCTGGTGATAGCCTGGCCTCAAGTCTATCTTTGAAAATACCTTAGCTCCACTCAAATGATCAAAAATATCATCTATCCCCGACAACGGGTATTTGTTCTTGATAGTGAGGTTGTTCAGAGCTCTATAATCGATACACATGCATACTGTGCCATCCTTCTTCGGTACGAACAATACTGGAGCTCCCCATAGTGATAAAATGGATCTAATAAAGCATTTTTCCTGCAGCTCCTCAACTTGCTTCTTCAGTTCTGCCAACTCGCTGCTATTGATTCTATAGATATGTTGTGAAATAGGCTCCGCTCTTGGTACCAAGTCTATAGAGAATTCAACATCACTGTTTGGCGGTAAGCCTGAAAACTCCTCTGGAAATACATCCAGGAACTCCGCTATTAGAGGATGTGGAAACTCCTCTTCTTCCTTCCTAGCTCCGCAAAAAGTGCCTCTGCTCTGCTTCGCTGCACCTCTGGCGACCTCAAACTCTGGCTCTCCTGGTAGTTAAAATATTACTCTGCCTCCGTGGCAATATATAGTAGCATGGTGTCTACTCAACCAGTCCATTTCGAGTACAATATTGTATCCAGGAAGTGTCATGACGAGTAAACTCACTCTCAACTCTCGGCCTCCCAATGATACTCTCCGATCCTTACAATAATCATGGACTAGGATAATGCCTCCTCCAGTCATGATCTTGTAAGTCCTATCTAATGGTTCAGTCTCTAAACGATGCTTAAGAGCCTAAGATACAGATACGAAACTATGGGAAGCGCCAAAATTAAATAAAGTAAGTGCTGGAATAGAATTGAGAGAAACTGAACCTGAAATTACGTCTCCAACTGGCTCGGCCTCCTCAATCGTCATGGCGTATGCTCGTCCCTGGGGTGCACCTCTCTGCTGCTGCTGGTGCTGAGCAAACCTCTGCGGCTATGGTGGAAGTGGAGGTCATCTCTGTTGGCCTCCTGGTACAGTAGGTACTCTGGCTGGTCCTCTCTGAGCGGCTGCTCTACCCTGACAAGTCTGAATAGATGGACAGTCCCTCAGCTGATGTGCTAACGATCCATAGGACAAGCATGTACCCAACCTCTTCCTTCAGATGTCCCTAGTGTGTCCTATCTTCCCACAATATGCACACTGGGCAACATGTTGAGTCTGCCTCTGTGGCTGCTGCTGTTGGGTGTTTCCTCGAACTGGTGTCTGGTGCTGCTGTTTATACGGCCTCTGTTGCTTCTAAAAGTGTGGGGGCTTGGCCGGTCCTGTACTACCACTTGTTCCTCCAGAAGTATCGTGTCCTCTCTTGGACCTGAGGTCCAAGTTATCTTCAGCAAACTGGACATCCATCAGAATACCCTCAAATGTAGTAGTCCGATATCCCAAAGTACGAGACTTGATCTCCCTAGTCAACCCCTTCCTGAATTTCTGGGCTCTGTCTCCTGGGTCTCGAATCATCGATGGCGCAAAATGACTCAAACGGCAAAACTCCACGGCGTATTCGTCGACTGACATGCTTCCTTGGACCAAGTCATGAAACTGACTCTCCAATACTCCCAGGGCTACGTCAGGAAAGAACTTCTCCTTGAAGAACTCCTTGAAGTCCTCCCAAGTAAGTCCTCCAACAGCGAGTCTCGGCTCTGTACGATACCATGTTAGTGCGATGTCAAACATCTGACTGGCAGCAGCCTCGATCTGAAGAATCTTCAGAATCTGCGCCAAACGCAAGTTTCTCTCTATATCCTCTAGCCATTCGTCAGCGTAGAGTATCCCCTCAGTGCCTTTGAACTCTCAAGGCATCATCCTCTTGAAGTCCACTATAGTACCTGGCCTCTAGTGTTGCTGGCCAGGATGCTGCTGGTGTTGTGCTACTCTCTCCACAGCTTGTAGAGCCACCTGATGAGCATTCTCCATGCTCTCTCTCATCAGCTCTGTCTGTGCCTGGTGCGCCTCTGCTTGCACCCTCTGAGCCTCAGCTTGAACACGCTGAGCTTCCGCTGTCACTCTCTGGGCATCTAACATACCTCGGATCAGTGTGAGCATCTGTGCTCCGTCAACGGGCATACCTCCGGGAGATGGAGTCGATGGTGGTGGAAGCTTCTCTGTCACAGCTGGGGCAACCCTCGGAACAGGTGGAGGAGGAGGAGGAATCCCAAAAGTTGCAGATACTCCCACATGAACAGGATATATAGGAGGAACTCCAGATGTCTGTTCGTCAGGTCAAAAGGTGGCAGACCTCTCTGAAGCTGCTACTCCCAATCTCAAAGACCTAGTCTTCGACGGCATCCTGAAGACAGACCGAAGAGAATCAATTAAGGTAATAGATACGATATCATTAAGGAAGGACAATAATATTCTAAGGGAGGCAACTATCCAGAATAGTATTATAAAGATCAAAAATTTCCTAGTTGTGATTGAGCATACTCTCATCCTAATCCTATGTCCTATATCCTACCGCAGGCTCGTAGAGACACTCTAAGTGAGCACTACTACGATATCGCTCTAAACGCAAATCTAGACCTGCATGGGTCACCACTAAAAATATGTCACAACCTGCACCCAATATTTGGACATGAGTCATGGGTACGTCCAGCCTACGCCGCAGCATCGACAGTAGAACGTTGTCTAGGTCTCAATAATACTAAACATAACTCATAACCTGTCAATGATATCAACTTCATAAGGAGGACAATAAAATAAACATCTCTCAATAGCTCATAATGTATACTCAATCACAATAACTATAAGAAATAAATAACACGATAAAAGATAAGAAGTACTGACATAAGTCAAGCACAACGACTCAAATCGAGATAAACTACAGTCTAGCTGTCCAACATAAATAGTCTCAACAAGTCTCAAAATAAACTCGACATAAGTCTCAACATAAACTCAAATACATAAAATAAAAATTGTCTAAATAGCTGCAGGTAGTGTCTCCTCTAAGGGAATGGACTCCTCTAAGATCTCTGGTATGTAGTCTCCCTCTACACCTGGTCCATAATATGTAGGACAGAAGTCCTCAAGATCCTCTAGAAAAATATATCCAGTCAGAATTGGATCAAAGTACAAGCACTCACAGCAGTTCCATGTATATTGACAAAAACTATAACACAGTATAAAGAAATACAAGATGGATATAAATACTGGAAATAAGAATACTGGATATAATAAAATAATGAAAATAAGAAAATACTGGAGAATATATCATCATCAATAGTACAACTAGCAATGAACAGAAATATAAGTGCATGCTAGAACAATGAACTGGAAATACATGAATAGAATATCTAGCTATGTGTGTGAAATATCAGTCTATCATATGGACAGAGCAAGCTTGTTATATATGATTAGCTATGATTCATGTAAGGTCAGGCTAACCATCCGGCTAGCTATGATACGAGCAATAGTCAGGCTAATCATATATAATAGGCTATGAGGCATGTAATGGTCAGGCTGCAACCGACGTGAGGTGTGTGGTGAGCTATGATGCATGTAGAGTGGGGTATGATCATATAATCTACTAATATCTCCCCGTCCCCAGCTAGCATGATGGATTCCAATCATGACTCCTCGTGACAGGTCTCGATGATGCTAACCCGTATATACATAGTGCCAGAATCATGTACGCTATACAACTAGAATTATAGAGATGATCAACATAATAAAAACTGTCAGAGAATGTACTCGCCTGTGGTCCTCTGCTGGCAATACCAATATCCTGTTTTCGAAGTCTTGTCTGAATAATCCAACAGTCCTATAGACATAATATAATAATAATATAGCATCAGTTGTTACACTAGCATATACACAAAAATAATAATACTAAACTCAGAACCGCGCCAGGGGTGATACTGGTCATCTAGCAGGGTCAAGTGTGCGTCTAAATGCACAGGTGTCATGTCTTTGATTACTGTGCATAACAAGACCGTAACTGACACTAACACATGTCTAAGGATCTAAATCTCATGTAACACCAACACATGTCTAAGCCAGTACGTTGGTGTACACAAGGCAGTCATTTCACTAATATTCAGGGTCACATGGTCATAATGCAAATATACGGGATATCCACAGTTAGTACCTAGGGTCATACAACATATATATAATACAGTCATACCTAGTACTATCAATCAATTTCCATATAATATATATATACCTATACCAACTAATTATTATACACATACACGCACATGCAACTGGTTACTAGGTTTACCAACACAGGGTCTTGAAATCAACCAACTAAACCATCATGAAATGATATGCTAATCCCTAACACTATTTACACATGCACATACACAACATAAAAGGGAGGCAAGGTTGAACCTGCATATTAGCGTGCACGTGCACGAGGTTGAGGGTGTAGTCTACGTCAAGGGAGATCGTTGGTGTTGCTATGTCGTCGAGGAGGTGGCGCTGTTACGGCAGTGAGGGGACTAATCGGCGGGGTGTAGTCGCTGTTGTGGGTCGAAGAGTCCGGCGTCGACACGTGTTGGCGGCGGTGGAGTTCAGGCGAGGTCGACGCTGGTGGCGGTGTCAGTGTGCTCGGCCATGGGTCGTTCGGTGTGACATCGTAGGGAGGCTGCTGTGATGGCGGGGAGATGATGATGCGTCGATGGCCGCGAGACGAGCATGGTCAAGTCTGGAGATGGCGTGGCCGGGGTAGTCGTCAGGGTCGTCTGTTGCATGGCGGTGGTTGATGGGGGTGACGAGTCAGTTGAGGGAGTTGACCGCGGGTCCGTGGGAAGTCGGTGGCGGTTCAGCGGGCTCGACGTTGATGGCGGTCGAGTGGATGATGGAGACAGTGAAGTTGGTAGAGTTTGATCGGGGAAAAAGGTGATGGGGCGGTGCTCCGTGGGTGCTCAGGCGGTTGGGGGTGACCGGGGTCGAACGGTTGCTCAGGCAAGAGATCGGGGTTCGGCGGTTCAGTGGTGAGGGGGTCCGACGGTGAGGGAGTGATAAGGTTGAAGTCGGCTAGGGTTTTTGAATATTTTGACGGTGATGTAAATAATAGGAAAAAGTATATATATATATATATATATATATATATATATATATATATATATATATATATATATATAGGAAGAAAATAGGATTTGATGTTGACCTAGGAAGTTGGGCTGCCCAAGTGCGCCTAGGGATGTGGGGTTTGCTTTCTACATGTATGAATTTATAGGGCTAGGATTGGGTTGTTTGGATGGATGTCTAAGATTGTGAGGGACATTGTTTTGAGTGTTTCACACTCCAAAAAATATGGGAAAAGTTACATGTTACCGATCAAAGAAGAGGGGAGGGGTTTCTTCATGTGTTGGGTCCAATGGAATGTGGATACCTCAATGCACTTTTGCAGAAAAGTCCCCAATAATTGGAAAATTGCACAAAAAATGGGAATTAAAATAAATGTCATGCGACGAATATTTTGCGACTAAAATGAAGCACAAAAGGGCATATTCATAAGTTACACAAATATCAGAATGGAAGGCTGGCATGTCTATGATAAGTATAAAATTTGCTGGAAGACAAAAGCTAGTGTAGCGCTCCCAATATCGAAGCAACGGTAAGGTACAACAATCAAATAAAATCACAACAATAAATTATAATCCTCAATATTTAATCCCAAAATTCTAATTAAAGTCTATAGTCCTATATTTTGGTTAGGGGCTCATCTAGTGGGTTTCTAGGTCCAGTCCACTAACTCATGCATTTAAAGAACAATATATAATATATAAATATTATGCAATATATTAACACATTAAATAAAATAAGTAAAAAGACAAAAATACCCCTATTCTAGAATGTGGTAGTAAAAGCATGCGCGCGGGGGCGGGCCAGTGACGGCAGCAGCGGCAACAGCAGCAACAGTAATAACAACAGCAACAATAGCAACAACAGCTCCCCCGCACGCGCCTCCGCCTCCACGTCCTCCCCCGTCTTCCGCCGCCGCCTCGTCCTCCTCCTTCGGCGGTTCGGGTTGGGGTTAGGGTTAGGGTTAGGGTTAGGGTTTGGGGGTTTAGGAATTTGAAGAGAGAGATAGAAATTTAGAATGAAGGATTTTGGGAAGGTTTTGGAGAGGTTGGGCTGCCTTGAGTAAATTTTGGGATGTCCTAAGTAAAAGTTATAAAATTTGGATTGTCCTGAAGTAATGGGCTGTCATAAGTAACTATTGGAGTGCCTTTAGAATTTGCCTTCTATTATATAATGTCAAAAGTGGATTTTACCGTAAATTCTTTTCCCAAAAATATCATTTATCATATTACTAACAAAAAAATTAATTAAAATTAATAGAGGATATCTTAGTAAATACAATTTTTTTTGATATTCCTAATTAGAGCAGCTCTTAAATGCATTGAGTATCAAAAAATGAGGCATTGAAAATGAAATTTGTTTAGCATCATTCATTCATTGAAAAATTAATAAATTTTGACAACAAGTGTCTTTTATATTTTTAATAATAAATACGTGCAATCCACGTGCATATATGCTAGTTAAGTTATAATATAAAAGTTGATTATTTCTTCAATGGTGGAAGTGCTCGACTTTATAGTAAGTTTTTTATGTTTACCGATAGTAATTAATTAATTACGGGGGACGATAATAGTCAAAGAGAGAGAGAGAGAGAGAGAGAGAGAGAGAGAGAGAGAGAGAGAGAGAGAGAGGGATAGAGAGCATGTTCCGTTATAGGAGGGGACAGATAAGGAGGGTTTTATCTGTCCATATATCATTCGGGCCAGAACTGGTCGGGTCGGTCGGGTCAGATTAATACTGCAAAAGCATAGAAAATCCATATCCATGCGTCCAACAAACATGCGCCCCAAGTTCGACTTAGAAGAAATTAAGCCAAAGAGGAAGCCGCATAGCATAATTCATGCGGTCTGAATAGCCACGAAGTAAGGGGCCGCATGAGATCCCTTGACACTGCATGCAATGCATGTCAGAAGTTCTGACACACCACTCATCACCCAGAGCACTTCGAGAATCGTGAGAGATACGACAGCTCATAAAAAGATAAAAAGTCACTTCAATGCATTAATGACTTCGTCAAATGTGCCATGCCATGTGTTCCCTCATATGCGGCCTCGCCATCATGCGGCCAAAGTGTCCATTCAACCAAGGCCAGACAAGATTTTGCATGCAGCCACAACGTCATATGGCCAAAGTATCCATAAGACCAAGGCCAAAGGAGAGCACATATGCACTTAAGACGCTATGCGGCCAGGATGTTATGTGGCTTTCATCTTGCAAGATCTGTCTATTGCAACCGAAAAGAACTTCTCACAGTTAGTACTGATTACGTGTCCAACTGATCGAGTCACGCATAAGAGAGAGTTAAAAACAACCATGAGATCTTATCAAACAACAGATCCAAATCGAAGTCGCGTGGCAGCCTGTCCATAGTATACGGCTACAGTTGCAACCATATTCTGTTGAAGGAGCCCCATGCGGCCACAAAATAGAAGCATATGCGGCACCTATAGTCCATCAGCATAATGGCTATTTTCACGTACCAGTACCAGAATAAGGAGACGGAGATGGAGACGGCCAGCTCCCCAGTACAAGGTATAGAATATCGTACGGCGGTCAACGGTTATAGAAAGACAAGGGGGTGCATGCTACAGTCAAGTCTTCTAGGGTCTCAAAATAATTTTGTCCCAATCATTTAAACAAGTAAAAACAACATAGAACATGTGAGATAAAGTTGTAAGGTGTTCCAAACGCTCCATCGAAATATTCTTGAGATCTAGCTATCAAAATATTAGGCTAGCAGAATGTCAATAGTTACACAATTGAATCAGCTGCAGTCTGATTATATTACAGTTATGTACAAAGGAACTAATGTCAAGACAAGCTGGCTAACAAGTGTCGGTGGCTAAATGCCCAAAAGAGTAAAACATAAAAGACGAGTAGTGGTTAAGAAACTCACTCGTGTCCTTCAGTGGCCATCCGTCTGGTGTGCGTCATCATAAGGGGGATAAGCTGGATCCTCTGGTGCTGGCTCTAAACCTGGTCATACAAAACCAGTGGAATTAGACCCCAAATAGCAAGTACCACAAGGTAGAACGGATGAAAAAACAAAAACCAGATCAAGCATATAGTACAAGAGCCCAAATTTATTGACGCGTGCCCATCTTTGGGATAGTATGGTACTCCTTCAGCAAACAAGGATAGAAAATGCCATGCCACCCAAGATAAGTTACGTCCCATAATTATGGTTAAGCTAGGATTCTGTGTCATAGTTCGGTCCATATTCCACCATAGCATAATGACTCAACTCCCCAACCAAACAAGGACAGAAGTTGAACACCATACTATGACAGTTAATGTCCCTAAGCTTACTAGAAGAATTACAATCACAATTAAGTCAGGTTAGAACGGCCAAACAATGTTACGGCTTATTAAGTGGAGTTTGGGATTATCTCAGTTATAATAATAATAATAAAAATAAGCATCCTCAGTTCGTGCCATGTCGAGCAGGGCTAACCGAGCCAATGTAATACAAGCAGAAAATCATGATCATACCAGTTCCCCGTAGGCCACCTGTTTGTGGTATTAAACGAAAGAATGGAAAATGTATTCAGGATGGGGTTTATACGAAACCCGCCTTCTTTGGTTTACAAACAAACTTGTATAGTTTGATCCTATATGAGGATATGGGAGTACAATTTATTTAATCTGGGTAAATATTGCTATAGGTGTCTGATCTGCCGTCGATCACTTTAGCCCTTGGACCACACGATGTTGAAGAATTGCCGTAGAAGACAGGAAGCAGCTTCGAAGGTTGCAAAAGAGGGTGGATGCACGATGCCAAAGTCGTCGATCCCTACTCTCTGCTTGAGCTCCGGATTCTCTCTCTCTCCCTCTCTCTCTCTCGACCGTTGGATCTGGTACTGGATCTCTTGATCAGTTTTCAGACCTAACTTCTTTGACCCTCTAATTTGTCGACCTTGTTCCTCATTGATAGAGGTCTCTATTTATAGAGTTTTAGTGACAGTGACCACTCCGTCGGTGTAGAAACCGAGGAATGGAAAGTACAGCACCCTTTTACACAACGGTTAAAGTAACCAATGTCTGCGTATAGATGATCCTTTGAATGAGCGTGTGACGTGGGTCCAACTAAGGGACAAAATGCGTATAATCGCTACGAAGATCACGGCGTAGAAGCCACGTAGGTAGGTATCCATTGTGTAGAAGAGGTTGGCATAGAAGCCAAATGTCCGTCACCATGGCATAGAAGCCAAATGGTTATCAAACCGGCATAGAAGTCGAATAGGCGTAGAAGCCGAACAGGCGTAGAAGCCGAGTGGTCATAGAGGTCGAGCAGGCGTGAAAGCCAAATGGGCGTTGAAGCCGAGCAGGCGTAGAAGCCGAGTGGTCATAGAGGCCGAGCAGGCGTGGAAGCCGAATGGGCGTTGAAGCCGAGCAGGCATAAAAGTCGAGTGGTCATAGAGGCCGAGCAGGCGTGGAAGTCGAATGGGCGTTGAAGCCGAGCAGGCGTAGAAGCCGAGTGGTCATAGAGACCGAGTAGGCGTAGAAGCCGAGTGGTCACAGAGGCCGAGCAGGCGTAGAAGCCAAATGGGCGTTGGAGCCGGATGGGCGTAGAAGCCGAGCAGGCGTAGAAGCCGAGTAGGCGTAGAAGCCGAGCAGGCGTAGGAGCTGGATGGGCATAGAAGCCGCTGCGTACCGTGCCAGAGTGCTGATGGGGATGTCTTAGCCGAAATTATGACTTTTGAAGATATAATCAAATCTCTTACATTAAATGCCGAGATTTGCCACCATCCTGTGCATTAAATGTGGAGGCGTGTCTTTGAAGGTCTGCAACCCCTTCTGCGCATCAGTCGTAGAGACGTGCCTTGAGAAACTGTCACCACTCTGTGTATTAGACGTAGAGACGTGCCTCGACCCCGTACGGAGTGCAACTTTTGATGTGGCAGGCGGTTTATCTACTGCAGAATGTAAACAGCTCGTGTCTGCCTGTGTAAAACAAGGCAGCGTATCCCTTCGTGCTTGTAAAAGCAGTTTACGCAAAGGGGATGGCGGTATTTGACAGCCTGGGTCACAGTGCTGTGCCATCATTATAGCCGTCGTCTGGGTAGTCGAGCCGTATCCCTTTGTCAGAAGTTCAGATGTCAGGTTCATTGCAGGATCTTCATTGCAGGGTCTGACAGGTTCACTTCAGAGAATACGAAGCGTCTCTTGTATACCTCAATGCTGCGTCTAAAAGAGGATGAGTTTTACGCCCTGGAGGCGATGAAGCACCCTGTTTACGCTGAAGCGGCTTAGACGTACTGCCTTACGCGGATGGTCCTTTGAGCTTTCATATTTCATGCTGTGTTTTAGCGAAAAGAGCTCTGTTGCACGCTTGATGGCTCTGAAGGCTTCTGCTTACGCTGCTCTGTACCAATATGCCGCGTATAGTCATCCGGCGTATTTTTTATGCTTCTACAAGACCCCCTTCAAAGCTTTCAAATTCCTCGGAATTTGGAACACTTTAAATGAAGCATGAACCGCTCCTCGTGGCTCAAAATATTTCTGAATGGAGCGTTGAAACGGTCGATGCTGACTTTATGGTAGATTTATTGGGGACCGGTGTGACCCCTTTCGCCTATAAAAAGGCTGGGAGAGTTAACCTGTTCTCCCCACATTTCCATCACCACGCAGAGATGATCGCCGTAGTTCGTCGGGTCGATCTGAGGAAGAAGGAGATCATGTTCTTCCAGCGTGTAAGGAGCCAAAAAAATGGCGTCTTCGAGCAAGTGTCCACTGCAACGATGGATCATGGAAGGATATCTTAGCCTCCCTTGCTCGGGATAATCAGCAACTTTGTATGGTGGTTCTTCGGGAGAGATGAAGAATCGTATTTCACCACGCTGCTTGCAAGTGGCGCCTTCTCCAGTTACCTCTGGTGACGAGAGGCAGACAGACCGGCTAGAGTGGCGGTGGTCTGTAGGAAAGCAGAATTACCCTGCTTTCCTTCTGTTGGAGGATGGGTCATATGCCCAGTTTTGTATCCTCCTGCCACTGATCATCTTCTTGGAAGAAGAGGAAGATCATCACCCACGCGAGCCCGTCAAAACAGCTCCTCGGTGCGGTCTTCAGACGACGAGGGGGGATCTTCTTTTGTAGACGGAGTTTCCCTCAGTTGTAATCATGAAAATGAAGAAAAACCCTTGTAGATTAGATTTCCCTCACATGTAATCATGATTTTAATCTTTAATAAAAATCGTCTTTCTTCTTTATATGATCATTTTTGCCATATGTTGCTGTGAAGTCTGAATATGTGTAGCTTCGACACGTCTGATTCTTTACGCCGACTCTGTTAAAAGAGTGCTAGGTCCTGTCCTTTTGCGCATAGCGAATAGTCCATAGAACGCTGTTGAGCATTTTGAACATTTTTAGAACTTTTCTGTTGCTAGGACTGAGGAACCGCGTAGAGCTTTTGTTCAGACTTCGTCTTCAAGAATGACTTCTTGAAAAATCCCTTGGAACAGGGTCGAGAAATGGCTGTCAAACTGAGTTGCCATCTTGATAGACAAGATATTCAGACTGGAGTCTGGATGAACCTCTAATTGACCCGAGAAGAGTAATTTCTCAATGCTTGAACTCTGTATGCTTCGGGTACTTGGGATATCTTGGGATCAAGAATGAGTATCTTCTGTGTGAACTCTTTGCAATTGACCGCTTTGGGGACCGTTCAGATGTACGCGTAATCTGGCCGGCGTATCTTTCAGATGTGCGGGAAGTCGTGGAGCGCGAAATCATTAGTCTGTAGCTTCTGAGCATAAACTAAACACCATCGAGCGTGAAATTATAGGCTTGTGGTTCCTGAGCGTGAAGTTGTAGGTCTGTCGCCTCTCGAGCATAAAAGCTACCGAGCACAAAGGCATCCGGGCATAAAACCATAGACTTATAGTTGTCGAACGTAAAGCCGTAGATTCGTAGCTGTCGAGCGTAGAAAGCTCCTTTAGCGTAGAACTGTAGATCTGTTGCTTCTGAAAAGAAAATTTCTCCGAGCATGAAGTTTGCGGATCTGCTGCTTCTGAGCGTAAACTGAGCGCCACCGAGCGTGAGATCATCGATTTGGTATCTGCTGAGCGTAAAGTCGTAGGTTTGTAGCCTCTCGAGCATAAAAGCTACCGAGTACAAAGGCATCCGGGCATAAAACCATAGACTTGTAACTTGCGAGCGTAAAACCGTAGATCTGTTGCTGTCGAGCGTAGAAATCTCCTTTAGCGTAGGAACCGCTGAACTGATTTGCGCGAAAAAACTTTTTGAATTCGCTGACCGTCCGCCTTCTCTGAATAATAGGTTGACGTAGGACCCAATCATAACCAAATATTAGGAGATTAGGTTCGGGTTTCGAGGAGTTCGTTCGAGGATTCGAGGAGTCGACCCGAGCTCTATATATATCCCAAGCTTTTGAGAGAAAAACTTTTTATCCGTCTTTTGCGAAAGAGAGCCTCGATTGTTTGAGTTTTTCCCCTCGTTCTTTCTTCGAGCAATCCGAGTTTTCAGAAATGGCGCCGAAACAAACCCCCTCCACCAAGGGAAAGAGCACAGGCTCTTCTTCTCGTTCTTCTGCCCCAGCGAGAGAGTCTTCGGTCGGGCAAGGTGAACTTCCTTCTGAGCGAAGGCTCCTGCCGACGAGTAGCGCACCCGGCCTTAGAGGTATAGCCATTGGGGATGACAAAGAATGACGAAAAATCCTTCGCACACGTTGAACGTGACCGCGCTAGGTCGTCTTCTGTGCTGATAGCCTCTTTGAGGAAGATGACGCACAGAGACGTTTTCATCTTTTACGCCCACATTTCTAATGTGCCAGCATAAAAACTCCATATTTTTCGCAGTTATGAGCGTAAAAGCTCTGACTGCCGAAAACTTGGTGTATACTATAAAATTTTAGTTCTACGCTTTGGATGAAATCCGGCGTAATAACTAGAATTTTGGCAGTCTGGCATAAAGCACGGACAGTATACCGCCAATTACGCTTCAGGATGTGACTTCCGGCGTAAAATGACCAAATTTTGTACAGTCTTGGCGTAAAGCACAGACTGTCGTTTCTTTGTCTTTGTGTTTGCAAGATTTGTAATGACATATTTTCCTTGCACTTTTGCAGTTAACTTGCGTGAGTCTTCACTGGCTAAGGTGATGGGTTCTGCTGCCGGGATGCTGCATTCGAACTACTTGGAGGATCTGTCGCACGTGACATTTCCTATCTCCGGACCCCAGTATCCTGAAAGAAGGGGGATCTTGATATCGGCTCAGGGCGAGCGAATGCTGCTGAGCATGATCAACGGATAGCCCCTAACGTACGTAGACGGGGAGCAGTACATCAAGCTAGCCTTTCTCTTTGGGGATATGATAGACAAACAGTCCCAAACGAAGCCCAAGAGAGAACCCTGGGTTTTCCCCGCCGAGAGCGTGGTTTTGTATCTGCCCACGATGCCGAGAGATTATCCTATCTCGGCTTTCTTCCATGCCACACATTCCAGGAGGATGTCGTGGACGCTGACTCCCGATCTTCACGGCAAGCCGGGGAAGATCTTTCACCTGAAAGGAGCTGACCAGGGGTTGTTTGTTAGCCGCCCTTCTGGCGTCGTGACATTGTTCAGGGGACTGTGCCCGAGCAGCGTCCCGAGTGAAGACAGTTCAGTGATCCAGCCGGTCCAATTGCCGACTTTCTGCAACGACTTTATGGTACGAGGGGGAGTATACCCCAAGGAGAATCCTCGGTGCAATGGGTGGATCACCCCAACAAACCTCCGATGGACTTTCCTAGTTGACTGGGCTCTGAAGCACTTTCGAAGAGAGCTGGAGGTCATAGGATTGTATGCTGCCGTGAGCGCGACGAGTGTTGGGTTGCCTCCCAACCCTAACCTGTTTCTGGCACTGATGGAGCGATACATTTCGCTCACCGGGACCTTTGCCACTCCTCTGGGGGAGTTGGGGTTGCCCTCCACGAAATGGCAGTGATCTCGAGACTGCCGATGGGGGATACCCCGTATGAAGAGTATGTTCCCACCAACCGGGAGTTGGAGGACTCGGACCCTCGGGTTGTAGAGGTGTATCAGGAGCTGATGTGTCACTATTTCGCGTGCACTACTTTTTATAATGAGCCTTCTGATTTGGCTCACACCACTAAGTGGATGTCCTACCTCTTCTTCCACCGGGCCAGGGCCGTCAAGTCGGAGAAAGTTTCGGGGGGCAAGAATGAGCCCGTGAACTGTTTGGGCGTGCTCAGTGCCCAGTTCGTCGAGGATCTTATGGAGGAGGCTAAAGCTCCAGATCAGTTTCTCAATGACGGGGTAGGAAAGTACCCTGAAGGCACTAAGACCTATAGTTACTTGAGGCGCTGCCGCAGGCCTTTGTCTGAGGAAGCCAAGCTGGTTGGCTTTCTCTCCCTATGGCTGCGTCGAGTAGTGGTGCCCGGCATCGCGTCCGCGGACCACATTCACCGGAACATCCTGTGGCCCGTCGTCCGTCTGGTGTTCGGGGCAAGACTGGGCTTGCTCCCTGCCATGGTGTGCCGTATATAGGCTGGCCTGAGAGCCATGACTGACGGACTGCTCGTCGATGAAGCTCGACGTGATAGCTTTCCCCGGGTAGAGTTACCATACCTGTACTTGATGGGATGGTTAATCCTCCACAACCCCAGGGTGATGTCTCCCGGCCCTGGTAGTAGCGCGGGGGGTAGTTTCTTGCTGAACTACAAGGACTCCCTCTGGAATGTGAACACAGTCTTAGACTGTCGGCTGGCGCTGAGCCTCGGTCACTGCTGGAAGCTCCTCTGCACTGTCCCCTCTGTACATCGCAATCAGTCGGGGATTAGGCTTGAGGATTTAGGTAGAGAAAAGACTAATCTTTCTCCGAAAGCTTTTAATTGGTTGATCTGCATCAGACCCTCCCATCTGCTATACAGAAGCGAAGATCATTGCTTCTTCGAGCCTTACTTGCCCAGTCGGTTCGCCAGGCAGTTTGGGTACGATCAGCTGCACGTGGGCAATGCCATCACCAGCTTCAGGTCCAGGGGCGGACTCAATGATGGAGCCAGAGGATGGCGGTATTTTATCATAGGCTGCACGAGAGCGATCTTTATCGTGCTGGTCGCCACCCTCTCCACGGAGCTGCGTATCCTCCATTCGTACGCTCAGTTCTACGTGGCGATCAACACCTTCCATCGCGATTTTGATATTCGTGGAAGCTTTAGGGTGCCCTCTCCCAAGCCTGGGGGAAGAATCAAAGTCCCCTCGGTTTTATCTGACGAGGGTGAGGAGTCCGTCACTCCGGATGAGCCTCTGGTGTCGGTGCCGAGGTGTGAAGTGCCTCCGCCTGCGGGGGCTTTGGCGATATCTGGGAAGCGAAGGGCTCCTGCTTCGAAGCAGACTTCCCCTCGCAAGAGGAAGAAGAAGATGGTTGATCGCCCTCTCCGGATTCCTGGCAGTGAGGCTCCTAGAGAGGGACCTGCTGTCTCTCCTGTTGGGGATGTCTCTTTGACTGGAGGTTCCCCGCCTCTCGGAGAGGGACCCTCAGTTTCGACTGGCGGCACCGGAGAACTCCTGCTTGAGGCTGTTGTTGTTGCCACTGCCTCCGGTAGTGGAATGAACTCGCCTGCGTGGCCGAGGCAAATGGGAGAATCTTTCCCTAGACCAGCAACGGATGAAACTCCTGCCGCGTCCGTGAGCATGACCAGCGAGGTTCCAGTTGACGAACCTCGACCGCGTCTTGGTGAAGGCTTGATAGAGCTCCTGGCGATGTCGGTTGGCCCACCTCCTTCTCCAGGTATAACAGTTCGTATTGCATCATTAAGGCGTGATATAGCTACATCGGCTGCAGACGCGGCATATATACCGTTGGCTACGGGTAAAGGTCATCTTTATGTCTCCTCTTAGAAAGATTACTATCATATTGATATCAACTTTCTTGTCCTCTTCTCAGGGGATGACGTCCACGGGAAGTATGGCGCTGAAGCATCTTCTGGTTCTGCTCGGGTTCCTGACGATGATACAGAGGCGTTCGACTTCGAGGAGAAAATACCTTCGGGGGCCAGCTCGCCTGGAGTAGTTTCGTTACCTCAAGAGGAGGATGAACCCGTCATCGTCACCTCGCCTCTAGCGAGTATGGCGATGACTTCGACCGTCGTTGTCATACCTTCTTCAGTCATACCACCTGTCGAGGCGGCGACTGTGGCCACCTCGTCTGCAATTATTCCTGGAGGAGAACTCGCCAATATTGCGGCCACTCCTGGCGTCCAACCAGATCTGGTTGCGCTGACCGAGCTGTATACCAGCCTTTTTTACACTAGCTAGAACACGCTGATATCAATGGTGTTGGCGAAGAACCTGGATTTTGATCGTCTGAAGAAGGCTTCCCAGTTTTCGATAGGGGCGGTCAGGGAGTTTGGCGATTCTGGGGTAGCTGACGCCCTGGAGGCGATGGTTAATGGGTTGGAGCAACCTATTAACGAATACTTGCAGCTGACTCGGGGCAGTTTTGAAGCTGAGGTCCAGGCCAGATACGACTCCATGACTGCGCAGCTTACCAAACAGCTGGAGAGCCTAGATAACTCCATCAAAGCACATAAGCTGGAGATGGATAAAAGAAAAGCTGTCGTGGAGGAGGCTCTTGCTCTTCAGACGAAGTGCCAATCCGAGCATGAAGGGAATGCAGCGAGGGCTCGCAAGTTGAAGGAGAAACTCGCTCAGGCAGAGGAGTGGGATTCATATTAAATATAGGAATAGATGATATACAGGTGTAAGGATCTAATGACTTGAGCATGATTGAGATAGCACCGTAGACTGACTTGGGTGTTCATCTAGAGTTGTGTTGGGAAGAGCAGTACTTAGTATGGTGTTACACTTGGTGTGCACTGGAGTGATGGGAACAATAGTATGGACAATTATAGTAGGAACAAGAACTGACAGAGAATGTGGTACTAAAAGGGATAGAGGTATCAAACTTGGATGCATTATTGAACCATGGTTATATTAGAGAACCTTGGTATCAGATTTAAGTATTAATAAGCAGGTGTATGCAATGAGGATGTAATCATGGATGTTGTGGACTAAAGGTTAGTTGATAGGGATATCAAATTCCGAGTATAAAATTTTGTATTTTTAAATTCGTGGGAATTATGAGAAAATGGAAACTGATTTTTGAGGATATTTTAGGAATATAGTAATTTCGGAAATTTTTGAAAATTTCGAAACGACAAGGTGGATTATTTCAGGATTATGTGGGTTGTTGAATTTTACTATTTATGGGAAATAATAGTGTGTATGAGTAAACACTACTATGAGGACTTTAAATTTCGAGGACAAAATTTCTTTTAGGAGGGTAGACTTGTCACTACCACTTTTCCAGATAAGGGCATTTGTGTAATTTTACTATTTTGAATAATTATGTGTGTAATTAATCTGCTGAGTTTTATAAAGTAATTATATGTTGTTAATAATATGTGATTTTAGGTCAAGCCCTAGAACCCATTAGGTCAAACCCTAATGACTAAACCCTAATTTGAAAACCCAGTTCTAGAGAAACCCTAGAATTCAAACTTTAGGTTTGGACCTCAAACCCTAGACTGGCTAAACCTTAGTTAATTAGGTTCTACATGACCTAACCTAGGGGTTTAACCTAAAACTATGCTTATGAAGCCCTAACCTAGTTAATATAAAAGGGAACCCATTCCTTCATGAAGAAAAAAAAACCTAAAACCTAGCCTCCATCAAGAAAACCAATTCCCCACCTTCAGATTTCGGAATCCAGACCTAGGAGATTCCTTTCCTCCTCCAAAGCAAAGAGAAAGCAGGGAGTTTGGGTCAAGGAACCTTGGGGAAGGAGAACTTCCATTGGAGAACCCATCTCTATAGGTAAATCCGAATTTTAATTCTTTTTATTCTGTTTTTCTGTTGATTGTTGACCATTAGGAAACCCCCTATGATTTGGATTTCGATTATAGGGTTTCTACATGGAGATTTAGGAGAACTAGGGTTTAGGTGTCCCAACATTTGGTTTTTCTCCAATTTTTCGTGAACCCTAACCCTAAGGGTTTACATGTAGACAGATTTCCTCCTTGCATATAGTTATAATTTCGATTTTTAGGGTTTTGATTTGGGGTATTCAAGAGCTTAGTGTAGAATCAGATTTTTCAGCCCCTAGGTGTTTGTGGGAATGCTCCATAGGAAAATGCCTAATTCTATAACCTAGTTATTATGGTTTGATATGTATACTTGTAAATATATGTATGTGTAGGTGTATTACTGTATTTTTGGGTATCCTCGAGTGGTTGCACAGCCGGGTTTGTGTGGTTCCTGTATGTGTGAGAACTCTCAGATTCCTGTGTGAAGAAACTGCATGGTGTGTGTCCCTGTGTCAGCAAACTGTATTTGTGTGAGTGTAGGTGTATATAACTGTGTGGCTGTGTTTGTGTGTCAGTTAGATATCTGGGTGTTATATGTGCTGTGTGTAGTATATCAGGAATTAGTTCCTGTGTATATGTGTGTGAGTATAGGATTTTGATATCAGCGAATGCATGTGTGTGAGTGAGTGTATCATAGAACTCAATGTGTATGTGAGGACTTAAGAAAGCAGGGTACCTGTGTGTATGTGTAGGTCTGGGCTATTTCAGACATTGTTATTTCCTGTACAATTAACCTTGCTGGGGATGCATGGATTCCTATTACCTGCTATTTCGTATTTTACTATTTCAGACTGATACTGAGTATCAGTGAGTCCTTACAGGGTGTGTATCCTAGAACTACATAAGAGTAGGTGTGTCCCAGTGTGGGTTTACCTGAGGGTCAATGTGTTGCTGTGCAGGTGAGTGTCATTGTGTAGCTGTGTAGAATTGAGTTTAGGGAGAGTGTTAGAGTTGTAGCAGGAAGCAGTGTACCTATGGGTAGTATCAGTCAGTGAGAAGAATTGTGTGTTAATTCCTGTGCCTGGGTTAGAACCTGTGTCAGTATGTTGGGGAGAGGTAGCTCTAGCCATATTAGAATCAGTGGGTTGGTAATGTGTGTATCATAGAAACCAACATCCTGATTTCAGTAGGTGCAGAATAAATATCTGTGTGTGTAGAGTGAGTTGTGTTAAGTACGGTGTGGTTGTGAGTGTCTTGGAGTGCAGAGTGTTTTAGGTATCAGTTAGATAGGTTCCTGTGTGTCTAAGTGTATTAAATTTCTGTGTGAGTGCAGTGTGTGCAGATTATTCAGTGTGTGTGTGTGTGCTCAGAACCTGTGTGTTGAGGTGCAGTTCAGTGTGTTTCAGTGTGTAGTCTAGTGTGTGTTATCCAGTGTGCCTGTGTGAGTGTGTTGCTGTCAGTGAGTTAATTGAGGTAATATCTGTGTGTAGGTTTGAGTGTCAGTGTATCAGGCAGTATGTGAGATGCTCTGAGTGTTGTGTGTGCTCATGATTATAGATTGGTGTCATCTTAGCTAATAGCAGTTTGTGTGTTAGCAAACTTAGTGAATCCTAGTACAGATGTGGACTGATGATGATGAGTGATATCTGGTAATTAGGATTAAGGGAAATATTTTAGGTATTAGGTAGTATCAGTTGGGGCCAAGCTCGAGTGAACAAGTATACCAACACATGATGTATCAAGTAAGTGTAGTTAGTTACTATTAGAATTAGTGGTAAGGTCTGTTAGCTAATTATAAGAGAATGCTAGTTAGTTAGTAAGTATCTCAATTATTGCTGATATAGTTGGTGTAGGATTAATAGCAGTTGATTAAATTAGTAGTATACTATTATAGTTAATATTAGACCTTGTACAATTAGTATAATTTAGGTACTAAGTACCACTAGTAGTTAGTATATTTTGTTGCAGTCAATATCAGAAGTTAATGATATGTAGTAGTGTATGAAAGATTAGGTAGTATATAGATATGTTAATAGTTATAACAGTAGTGAATTGTATGTAGTATTATTTAATGGCTGTCAGTAAATTATAGTTTATAAGTATCAGTTAGATATGGTAGTTAGTGTTAGAGCTATGTCAGTCTGTAGTATCAGTTGGATTAGTATTGATGTATCAGTTAAGGTACTAACCCCATAAATAGGTAAACCTTGGTTCAACCATAGTTAGACCTATTAACCTTAGTATGATATAGAATTTGACTAGTGGGCCTATTTAACCTACCTTTTAGCTATTAAACCCTAGTACACTTATACCCTTGGGATTAACCTAGTATAGCCTGAGCCATGACCTAGAAACCTAATTTTTCCTTAATTAGTTAATCATGCTCATTCCTTTAATTCATTATTTTGACATTGATTTTCCATAAATAGGTCATTGTGATCCCACTTTGGACATCGATCCTCACCCTTTGCTCAGGACCACAGGCGAGTACATTCTCTGACAGTTTTCATTGTTGATTATTTCTATAATGCAGTTGTATTACATACTTGATTCCGACACTATGGATACACGAGTTAGCACCCTAGATCCCCATCATGAGGAGTCGTGATTGGAATCCATCGTGCTAGCTGGGGGATGGAGAACTATTAGTAGATTATGTGATCATATCCAAATCCTTTACATGCATCATAGCTCACCCCACTTCTCACGTTGGGTGCGGCCTGACCATCTTACATGCATCATAGCTGTTATATATGATTAACCTGACCACTACATGCATCATAGCTAACCATATGGTTAGCCTGACCTACAAGAATCATAGTTAATCATATATAACCAGCCTGATCAAGTCCCAAGCCGATCACATAATAAACTAATATTTCAAACACTTAGCTAGATGTCTATTTTATTCAGATTCACCTGTTCCAGCATTCACTACTTATTGTCTAGCATTCACTATTTATTGTTCATTGCTAGATGCTCTATTGCCTATTTCCATTTTTCTCCAGTATTTATATTCCAGCATTTATTTCTATCTTGTATTTCTTACACTGTTTATAGATTTTGTCAATTTAATGAAACTGCTGTTAGTGCTTGTGCTTCGCTCCAATCCTGACTGGATAATATTTTTCAGAGAACCTGGAGGATCTTTGCCCCACTCATTACGGCCCAGGATTAGAGGGTGATTTTACTCCAGAAACCCCAGAGGAGAATATACCTGGCTGCTCTTAGACTACTTTTTCTGCATTATTATTTTAGACTGAGACTGAGTTGTATTTATTATTTATGACTTGTGAGGTCATTTAGACCCAGGATTTGAGTTGGATTTATTGTGGTTGGTTTTTAATAGAACTCTTTTCTATTCTCATCGTGCCATTATTCTTATAGCTTGTGATTGAGTATATCATAGACTGTGGATTAATTATCATTGCCCTCCGTACGAAGTTGAGACTATTGACAGGATATATTATATGTTGAGACCTAGACAGCGTTCTACCGTCGATGCTGCGGCGTAGGCTGGACGTACCCACGACTCATGCCCAAATTTCGGGTGCGGGTCGTGACAGAGAAGGCTCTTGCTCTTCAGACGAAGTGCCAATCTGAGCATGAAGGGAATGCAGCGAGGGCTCGCAAGTTGAAGGAGAAACTCGCTCAGGCAGAGGAGTGGGATTCTCAGTCGTTGGCAGGTCTAGACGTAGCGACTAGTCGACTGAGCAGAGCGCGACGGGACCTGGAGCGTGCAGAAGCTGCCCGAGCTGGCTCTCTTCGGGCAAGGGCCGAACTGTCCTTTACGAACAATCCCGAGGCACGGCTGGAACAGGCCCGCACTGATGCCTTGGTTTCCAGGGACGAGAGGGTGGCTGTACTGGCGAAGCTGATTCACGATCTGACCGCTCCCCCGCAATGATGTGCCCTTACTTCTTTTTTGCTTCCCCAATGTAATTCTGCTCTTTTCGGGAATAAATAAAGCGAATCTTTTTTGACTTTTGTAGACCCATCATTTCGGAATGTAAATGACATGTTTGGGTGAGAGTGATATCAGAGGTAGTATGAAAATGATAGACTCTCGATAAATTTTTAGCAGGACGTACCTATTCAGAGGTCATATGGATATGATAGAATATGACCTAACTAGTTTTATTTTGGAGGTAGTTTGGTCAGACTTTGAGATTCTCGCTATATTCCACTTGAGCAGAGGAGGTTAAGCATAGTACCTCTTCAGGAATTTACCGTTGATAGGAGCCATTAACAGGTCTCCATTAGGCTGGGCTAACCTGTAAGCGCCATTCGAGAACGTTGTCTCGATCACATAAGGGCCTTCCTACTTGGGCTGGAATTTGCCTTTACTCCTGTGAGTAAGAATCATCGGCCTTCTTACGGCTAAGACTAGCTCACCGACTTTGAACACACTTTCCTTTACTTTGTGATTGAAAGCTCTGGAAATGCGTGCTTGGTAGAGGGCGATTCGCTGTTGAGCTTGGAGGCGTTTCTCGTCTAATCCTTCTAGCTCTTGAAGCCTTAACAGGTCATTCTTTTCTTGGGTCAGCTCATTAGTCACGGCTATCCTGAGCGACAGGATCTGGATTTCAATGGAAAGAACTGCCTCGCTCCCGTATACCAGTAAAAATAGGGTACAACCTGTCGGTGTCCGTACCGTTGTGCGGTATGCCCAGAGACATTCCCCCATCTTCTCATTCCAGTCTCCTTTGTTTGAAGAGACGAACTTCTTCAAGAGCTTGATAATGATTTTGTTGAAAGCTTTCACCAAACCATTAGCAGCTGGATAATATGCCGTAGAGGCAATATTATGTATCCGATTTTTATCGCAAAATCGATGAAACGCTTGGCTGATGAATTGAGGCCCATTGTCATGGATTATCCTTCGGGGAATCCCAAAGCGATAAATGACGTGATGCTTGATGAAGCTGATTATGTCAGACAGTTTTACCTCAGCGAGATGGATCGCCTCTGCCCATTTGGAGAAGTAATCCGTGATGGCCAGTATGAACCGGTGGCCTCTGGAAGAAGACGGGTGAATAGGACCAATGATGTCCATACCCCATGCTTTGAAAGGCCAGGATGCAACCGTAGGATGTAGATATTCAGACGGTTGATGTATGAAGTCTGCATGAACCTGACAGGCTCTGCATTATCTTGTATAGTTGATCGCGTCTGTGATCATAGTGGGCCAGTAATAGCCCATTCTCCTGATACGATCCTGTAGCTTAGGACCAGGCTGATGCGCTCCGCATACGCCGTCGTGGGCTTCCTGGATAACCTGGCTGTACTTCGTCGTCAGAGAGACATCTTAATAGCAGTCCGTCGTAGGTCCGGGGATATAGGCATTGTGAAGATGCATCGAAGTAGAAGCGTAATGATCGTCTTTTGACGGATACTGCTTCTTTGGGGTCCTCCGATAAGATTCCGTATGCGACGAAATCTATGAAGGGACTCCTCCAGTCTCTTCTAGGGGGATCCGTGTTTACAGCGTAGCTGCGTTCTATGTGAAAGTTGTTCTTCACGTAGAATAAATCTCTGTTAAGAAGGATTACCGAATCTTGCCTTCTTATAGGAGTGGCTAAATCCGCAGCTAGACTGGCTAGGGCATCAGCTTCCAGATTCTGAGATCGAGGTACATGCTCTAGGAAGAACCCTTTGAATGTCATGGCTATCTCGACCGTTGCTTGGTGATAGGGGATGAGGTCTGGATTCCGAACTTCATATATTCCCCTGACTTAATTGACGATAAGCAGAGAATCACCGAAAGCTTCCAGGGACTCGACCCCCAGCTCTTTAGCGACTTGGAGCCCGATTAACAAAGCGTTGTATTCCGCCACATTGTTGGAACATGGTTCGTTAAGAGAATATGCTCGGTAGATGACGAGTTTATCAGGAGTGACCAGGACGATTCCTACCCCTGAAACCACGTTTCCCTGGGGACCAGTCCTGGAGGCGCCGTCGAAGAATAGTTGCCATACGTCACTTTCCATTACGGAATTACATTCTGCAACTTCGTCGGGAATGTCTTCGTATAATTTGGAGGCCTCCAGGATCGGATGAGCAGCTAGGAAATCGGCTAGCGCTTGGCCTTTGATGGACTTCTGCGGGACATATACCATGTCATATGGTGTTAACAGCATCGCCTAAGTTGCGAGCCGGGAATTAAGAACACTTGGCTTGCTCATCAGTACTCGAAGAGGGTTGATCCTGGAGATGATATGGATAGTCTGGCCGGTGACATAGTGCCGCATCTTCTGGATAGCGAACATCAGAGCCAAGCATTCCTTTTCCACTGGGTTGTACAGGTGTTCGGCTCCAACCATCATCCTGCTGAGGTAGTAGATAGCCTGTTCATGCCCCACATCGTTCTTCTGCGCGAGAAGAGCTCCTAAAGAATGATCCATTGCTCGAACGTATAGCAAGAATGGTCTTCCCATGATGGGAGGCACCAGAACCGGCAGACTGGTGAGGTAGCGTTTGATATCCCCGAATGCTTGCTGACAGGTTTCATCCCATACGAAGGATACTTCTTTCTTCATGAGATACGAAAAGGGCTGACATCTTTCCGAGAGGTTGGATATGAACCTCCGGATATAAGCCAGACGGCCTTGAAATCCTCGGAGTTCCCTCAGATTGTGGGGCGGTCGCATTTCTACGATGGCCTGGACTTTGTCAGGGTCCACTTGGATGCCTTTGGCGGTAATGACAAATCCCCAGAATTTGCTACTAGATACACCCAGGAAGGACTTCGTAGGGTTCATCTTGAGTTGATGTTGGCGCATTAACTCGAATACCGTCTTCAAGTCTTGAATGTGATCATTTTTGAGGCGGCTCTTGACGGCTATGTCGTCCACGTAACATTCTACTGTTTTGCGTAAATGTTTATGGAATATGCTACTCATAGCCCGTTGGTATGTAGCCCCGGCATTCTTCAATCCGAAGGGCATGACCGTATAGCAATATACTCCCAACGGGGTCCAGAAGGAAGTGTGCTTCTCGTCTTCAGGATGCATCTTGATCTGATTATATCCTGAGAATCCGTCCATGAAAGACATGCGTTCAAAACCGCAGGTGTTATCGATCTTGATGTCCGTGATGGGAAGAGGGAACTCATCCTTGGGGCAGGCTGTATTCAGATCTCGGTAATCGATACAGATACGTATTTTTCCATTTTATTTCATGACTGGGACAACGTTGGTGACCCAGTCGGGATGTTGTTCTTCCCTGATGAAACCGTAGGCTATCAATTTCTTGACTTCAGCTTCGATGGCGTCCATCATATCCTGGCGGAACCGGCGTTGGTGCTGCTTCATAGGCTTCGAGTCGGTCAATATATTGAGTTTATGAGTAGCCACCTTCGGGTCAAGGCCCGGCATGTCCTCATAATTCCACGCAAAGACATCGATATATTCTTTTTATCAGCTGGATAACTTCTTCCCGTTCAGCTGGGAAAAGATTGTTACTGATGAATATCGGTTTTGGCGAAAGTTCACCCCCAACATCAACCTGGATAACTTCGTCTTTGGTGTGAAGTTCCCTCTGCTCGAAGCAGAATTCCCACTGCGTATCCATTTGTTGAGCCCAAGAGTCATTCTCAAACGGCTCAGAATCCTGTTCGTCGGCTTCAAAGGGATCTGCCACTACCATATTCACTGATAGTGTTTGTTCGAGAGCATCAGGTGAGTCGGAGGGCGACGAGCCGTTCTGGGAGGAGGAAAAGATATCCTCGTCTGACTTAGAAGTCATAAGGGAGGTGGCATATCCTAACCCGAAGCGAGTTTGTCGATAGCGGGGGTCGCCGCGCGGCGGTGTTCGTCTGCCCCTTCCATAGTTGAGGCCTGGCTTCTGCTCTAGGTCATAGCCCACATTTTGCATGATCCTTAACGCTTGCGGGCTGTATCGATGAACCTGCATTTTTCCAGTAACGTCGTCAAAAGGATCTTCCTGGATAGCCGATTGATTGTGCATGTGGCCGAAGACTATTGAACGCTGGCTGTTGTAGGTAGGCGAGACAATGAAGATAGAATCCTCCTGTGGTCCATATGTCACGACGACATTGGATGATGATGCTACTTCCCAGACATACGGACGGTAGGAGTTCATAACTTCCAAGAATTTTTGTGCTATGGGTTCTACCTCGTCACGGGGAGTGGATTCCTGATTTGGAATTTGAGTGTTAACGTACTGGAAAAGAGGATGTTTATTATCATCTGGAACTCCGTTCCTGGTCGCTTTTACATCGGTCGGCTGCCAGTTATGTCGAAGGTTGATGACCAAAGGTGGAGGCTTCTGGTTCGGAGTGACCGCTAGAGGATGACTCCCTTTTCCTGACCTAGATTTGTTCAGGTGAATAGCCATAGGTTCCCTGGCTTCTGGATGAGTGGTTCGCCCTTTCACTCTGATTGACAGCGGTAGTGCGACAGAGGGTTCTCCTGGCTCCCGGTGGGATTCCTTCTCTGTCTCGCCCGACACTTCATCCGTGTGGTCTTGAGAGTACAATACGGCATCAGAATAGTAGGATTCTACTCCTTTAAACGAGTTTAGGTCAGCAACCTCCATTTGTACCGTTCCTTGGGGGTCTACATATTTAAGACATTGATGTAGAGTTGAAGGAACGATGTTGTGGTCGTGGATCCACGGTCTTCCCAGCAAAATATTGTAGGATACCTCTGAATCGATGACATAACACGTGGCCACCGATCTGAGGTTGCCAATCTGGATCCTCAGGCGAATCTTCCCCAAAGGCTTACTTCTTCCGGCGTTGAAACCCACGATTGTAGTGGAGGTGTAAGCCAGTTCGCTGGTAGGAATCCTCAATGGTCTGAGCAGACTGTGAGGGATGATGCTGATCGATGATCCCGGATCTATGTGAATCCGATCGACCTCCATGGAACCGACGTACCCGGTGTAATAGAGGGGCCTGTCATACTTGTTATGCTTTAACAGCATGTCGTCTTGGGTGAAAGTGATATTTTGGACCACCTCCATCACACTGTGACATTGAGGACATGCCACTGGTTCTTCGTCGGGGGACTTGAGCTGGGTCAAGCATGCCTCCGCCTGCATCAGTGCTTCACTCAGGGCTAGACGAGTGTCTTGGGAGAGCCTGAGTAGCTCGAAGATGGACTGCCTGGCTGGTGTATTAGCCAGTTGGGCCAGGATGTCGAAGTTGTAGGGCTTCTCAAAACCTTTGTTTGGAATATTTTTCATAGGTTTATCAAAGCGTACTTCTCTTTGTTTCCCTTTGTCCGTCGGAGTCGGTTTTGAAGGGCTGGCATCTGGTACGACGGGGCCTGGTCCTGAAGGTTTGGCAGCCGAAGCGTCTGCCGAGGCATCTTCCTGACTTGCTCCGTAGTCGTTGAGGTAGGCTTTCCCTAAACGGGTTGCAGCAAATACCTCGTCTTCGTCTGATGGCGAAGGAGTTGCGACCATATGGCATGGTTTGCATTTGGAGCTTTTTTTAGACGTAGCTTTAGTAGCTTTAGTCTCCTCCTCGAGCTTTGATACCAAATCCGGATGAACCCACATAATCTTGCCCTGCCGGGTGGTTAGGGGTACCAGGTCATGATTTTGACCCATAGCTGGAGGGAGATTGACGATGTC
Source organism: Iris macrosiphon (assembly GCA_036927795.1). Classification (NCBI taxonomy): domain Eukaryota; kingdom Viridiplantae; phylum Streptophyta; class Magnoliopsida; order Asparagales; family Iridaceae; genus Iris; species Iris macrosiphon. The sequence continues at coordinate 59,749,026 of JAYESA010000016.1, forward strand.
CATCGTGGTCTGGGAAATGGGCGTAATACCGTCCATGACTTCTTGGGAAAGCAGATCGCCAAACCGCAGAGAGATCATGTTGGCCGTGACCGTCTTCTCGGTGTTGTGCAGAGTGATGGCCTTAGCATCGATTAACCCTTGGATCTTCCTTTTCAGTATGTAACACGCCTTTGTTGGGTGGTGTACGTATCTGTGGAAGATGCAGTATTTGGGGTCGTCAGTACTGCCGACTTCTTGGGGCCGCCTTAGCTCCGGAAGGGTGATCTTGCCACTTTTGACGAGACACTCGAATATATTAGGAATATCGTCGTCGTCGAAAGAGTAGACTTCGACGGGCCTGGAGGTCCCGGGTCTCGTCTGCGTGGTTGCCACAGTCTTTTGTCTGGACGTATTGACCGTCAGAACTTCTTTTCCCTTGGAGCCGCGAGGATGGTCGCTGTTGGGAGATGACCTCTTGCCTCTATCAGAGGCGAAGATCATAATGCCATTGTCGCACGCCTTGCGGCTGTTGTCTTCGAAGGCCACTGCCGAGATGATGAACGAGGGCCAATCATGGAACTGATATGGTCGTGTAAACACCGAGACTACGGGAAGGAGGTTCTTCCTGCAAATGTCTACTAACGCAGAGTCTGGAACTCCTGGAGGCATCTGTAAGGTGGCCTGACGAAAACGTTCGACGAAGGTGCGAACGTCCTCCTTTTCCCTCTGCTTGACTTCGATGAGAGAGGACATAGACATGTCCATTCCACCCTCGTAGAATCGCGTGAAGAATAAAGCTTTGAAGTCCTCGAAGAAAGTAATGTAGTTGTCCGCCAAGCTACGGTACCACTAATAGGCTACTCCTGAGAGGCAGCCTTTGAACACCCGAGTGAGGAGGGCGTCGTTACCTTGTAGCAACACCGTCATCATACTGAAATAGTTTATGTACTGACTTGGTGATATTTTTCCTTCGACAGATCCATAGTCTGAGGTTTGTACCTCGGAGGGAAAGGGACTTCTTCCCAGATAGCTGGGTAAGGCTGGTTAATTCCCAGTTTCTTGAGCTGATCTTTGTGCTTCAAGGCGTCGAACTGGGCTTTCAACTCCCGTACTGCCTGCATCGAATTTTTAGTTGGAAGCGGGACTACGGTGTAGCACGGAGTTGGATGCATCATGACTCCAATGGGAGGTAATATATTCTTCGAGTGAGAAAGCGGAGGAACTGCTGACTCTTGATCTAGAGCAGGCTCTTGGCTCGGGTTGGATGGTGGTAAGTCCACCCCCACACGTATCTGAGTTGGCGGGACCGACGCTTGAGCCATGGCAGCTGCGTGCTGAGTTAGCATCATTTGGTCCATGTTCTCCATCATGGATTGCATTTGTTTCAGAGATGTCTCCAGCATAGTGATGCGTTGTTCCGCGTTTCCTGACGGCGAAGCTTCCTCGCGTTCATCTTCAACGGCATAAACTCCCTTTTCCCTGGGCGTCATCGAAGGACTAGTATAGGTCGCTGCAGAAGTCGACTCTATACTCTCAGTGTCTGATCTGGGAGATTGGCGACCCCCAGCGTCGGAATCAGACGAGTACGAAGCTGGTTGCTGTGACCTTGCACGGGTGTTTTGGAATACCCCAGCTTTAGTGTTCCTGAGGAGGCCTTTGAATCTCCTTCGGCTCGGAGGCCTAGAGGGATGGCATCTTGAGCTCGGCCGTCCTCTAGGTATGTGTGAAGCCATATTCACGGATGCATGCGCGGGCTCTTCTTCCCAGAAAGACTGAGAGTAGCTCAATCGGTCGAAAACCGACCGTTTTGCTTTAAAACAGCAGCAGTCAATCACAATCTTATGACTATTACAACATCGCTCGCTAGGGGGCGTAATAGACATGTTAGAAGGTCCCCCCTCCTTACGCTTCTGGATTAGATATTCGCGAAGGTCAGGAGGAGTGGAGGAAGAAGACGATGGTTTGTTCCTTCTGTTCCCATCAGTGGGCATGCGGAGATTGGGCACCATGGTTCTCCCTACGCCACCAGTGTACAACAGGTTGGCCATCTGGGTAGCGGATAATCCCCGTAGAGGGTGCCTTCCCGCAACCTGAGCTTGCTTTACGTCGTGGGACTCTGCCTGGCGTAATTTGGAGAGTTGCTCAGACTGGCGTAAAGCTGAAGAGGTCCTCAGTCGGCCGTCGGCTTCCCGCATAATCCGGAGGGTAGGCAGATTGCTTCTTTGCTGGCGTAACGGCCGAGAAGTTGAGTACTCCGCCGCTTGCTTCCCCTTGCGGAAATCACAGCGCTTATCTGGTTCCCCGTAGAGGTCAGATGTTGTCTTCCGCATGGAGAGTGATTTGTACTTCCGATTTGGCGCTGAGGCATCATCAGAAGTTTGGTCTGTACCGCGCGTAGCGGGAGACTGGTTTCTACGCGTATAGCGCAGTGGATACTTCTGGTTAGCGCTGAGGCTTTGCCTAAAGTTTTGTCTGTACCGCGCGTAGCGGGAGACTGGTTCCTACGCGTAGAGCACAGTGGATACTTCTGGGTTAGCGCTGAGGCTTTGCCAGAAGTTTCGTCTATACCGCGCGTAGCAGAAGACTGAATTTTACGTGCAGGGCACGGAGGGAGCAATACAACAACCTCATTGGTCGGAGAGGTCGGAGAGATCGGAGAGTCCACAGGAATGGTAGAGGATGTCTTGGGCATCCAGACCTTGCGCAGCTTTCTGTTGTCTTGGACGGAGAGAGGGTGAGAGCTACCCCCGGTTCGAAGCATGTCTTCGTAGGCAGACTGGTCGAATTGGACGACCGGTGTCTTCTTCACGGTTCTTATAGATACCGTATCGTATTGAGCAATTGCTTCCTCATCAGAAGAGAAAGATGTCCCCAGCAGAGTCGCCATCTTGTTTGTGGTATTAAACGAAAGAATGGAAAATGTATTCAGGATGGGGTTTATACGATACCCGCCTTCTTTGGTTTACAAACAAACTTGTACAGTTTGATCCTATACAAGGATATGGGAGTACAATTTATTTAATCTGGGTAAATATTGCTATAGGTGTCTGATCTATAGTCGATCACTTTAGCCCTTGGACCACACGATGTTGAAGAAGTGCCGTAGAAGACAGGAAGCAGCTTCGAAGGTTGCAAAAGAGGGTGGATTCACGATGCCAAAGTCGTCGATCCCTACTCTCTTCCTGAGCTCTGGATTCTCTCTCTCTCCCTCTCTCTCTCTCTCGACCGTTGGATCTGGTACTGGATCTCTTGATCAGTTTTCAGACCTAACTTCTTTGACCCTCCAATTTGTCGACCTTGTTCCTCATTGATAGAGGTCTCTATTTATAGAGTTTTAGTGACAGTGACCACTCCGTCGGTATAGAAACCGAGGAGTGGAAAGTACAGCACCCTTTTACACAACGGTTAAAGTAACCAATGCCTGCGTATAGATGATCCTTTGAATGAGCGTGTGACGCGAGTCCAACTAAGGGATAAAACGCGTATAATTGCTACGAAGATCATGGCATAGAAGCCACGTAGGTAGGTATCCATTGTGTAGAAGAGGTTGGCATAGAAGCCAAATGTCTGTCACTATGGCATAGAAGCCAAATGGTTATCAAACCGGCATAGAAGCCGAATAGGCGTAGAAGCCGAACAGGCGTAGAAGCCGAGTGGTCATAGAGGCCGAGCAGGCGTGGAAGCCGAATAGGCGTTGAAACCAAGCAGGCGTAGAAGCCGAGTGGTCATAGAGGCCGAGCAGGCGTGGAAGCCGAATGGGCGTTGAAGCCGAGCAGGCGTAGAAGCCGAGTGGTCATAGAGGCCGAGCAGGCATGGAAGCCGAATGGGCGTTGAAGCCGAGCAGGCGTAGAAGCCGAGTGGTCATAGAGACCGAGTAGGCGTAGAAGCCGAGTGGTCACAGAGGCCGAGCAGGCGTAGAAGCCAAATGGGCGTTGGAGCCGGATGGGCGTAGAAGCCGAGCAGGCGTAGAAGCCGAGTAGGTGTAGAGGCCGAGCAGGCGTAGGAGCTGGATGGACGTAGAAGCCACTGCGTACCGTGCCAGAGTGCTGATGGGGACATCTTAGCCGGAATTACGGCTTTTGAAGATATAATAAAATCTCTTGCATTAAATGCCAAGATTTGCCACCATCCTGTGCATTAAATATAGAGGCGTGTCTTTGAAGGTCTGCAACCCCTTCTGCGCATCAGTCGCAGAGACGTGCCTTGAGAAACTGTCACTGCTCTGTGTATTAGACGTAGAGACGTGCCTCGACCCCGTACGGAGTGCAGCTTTTGATGTGGCAGGCGGTTTATCTACTGCAGAACGTAAACAGCTCGTGTCTGCCTGTGTAAAACAAGGCAGCGTATCCCTTCGTGCTTGTAAAAGCAGTTTACGCAAAGGGGATGGCGGTATTTGACAGCCTGGGTCGCAGTGCTGTACCATCATTATAGCTGTCGTCTGGGTAGTCGAGCCGTATCCCTTTGTCAGAAGTCCAGACGTCAGGTTCATTGCAGGATCTTCATTGCAGGGTCTGACAGGTTCACTTCAGATAATACGAAGCGTCTCTTGTATACCTCAATGCTGCGTCTGAAAGAGGATGAGTTTTACGCCCTGGAGGCGATTGAGCACCCTGTTTACGCTGAAGCGGCTTGGACGTACTGCCTTACGCGGATGGTCCTTTGAGCTTTCGTATTTCATGCTGTGTTTTAGCGAAAAGAGCTCTGTTGCACGCTTGATGGCTCTGAAGGCTTCTACTTACGCTGCTCTGCACCAATATGCCGCATATAGTCATTCGGCGTATTTTTCATGCTTCTACACCACCGTGCTAGGCCACCGCACTAATTGAATAAGTAACAATTCCAACCTTCCTATAAGAAAAATGTTGGCTCGGTCTTAAATATAAAAAGGTCGAATATTCCACTCTACTACATGTAGATGACATATAGTATGAGTGGTGGCTAGCCTTGTACGCCATGAAATTTATTACGGGACGGCCCAAAATGCACGATCTCGAGATATCGTTCCCTCCCCATGTTCTAATCAGCTTTTATGTTACCTAATTAACCCTACAGTTATATAGAATTCTCTGCCGTGGCCATAGGAATATTTTTCTTAATGATTGTCATACAGATTACGGGCACATTTGATATGAATCCATTTAATATAAGGAGTCAGGTCTGGATTCACCCAAATATAGATGCAACATTCAAATCAACAATAACCTAGCCACGCTATGGTTCTGACCCATTATCATTTTTGTGCCAAGAATTCAGAAATATAATATTATGCACCGAGAAAAAATTATCATGTCACGTTCAGTGTACATGTTGGCCAATATCTCACACTCAGTGTACAATGTAGCCTTTATAAACAAACGAGCAAGATAAGTATATCGGCACGAATACAATAACCAAGTCAGAATACCAAACCTAACAGTTGGTCACATGAATCATGTTTGATCAGGTCAGGAGTCATAATTAATTAGGAATCTTATATCTCACATGATCGAGTCATGGTCATGAATGCCTCATCAAGTCCTCAAAATTTGGGGTCATAGATCATCAATCATGGTCAAGCTCAACTAATCTAGAATAGGCATCAAGTGCACAATAGGACCCATGCATGCACAACCAATCACAAAAAGCCCTGGGTCGCCGCACTTTATAAGTGCCAAATATAGGCTAGTCCGGAATAATGGTGTGCTATGCGCGAGCAAGCAACTATATAGCGCACAAACCTATAATACTTGGTCACAGAAGCCATGGTGCAAAAGTCTATAACAAGGCGCACAAAATCGATAATAGAGCAACAAAAAAATATGGCACACAAATCAAGAATTACAAGAATATGCACATTCTACTCATGCAAGCAAACTGGCGGTTAAAGCAAGAGTTATGAGTAAGAGAAGTGGCGCACTATGAAAGTGCAAAATAACTACAAGACAAAACACAAGTCCCTAGGCGGCGCAACATTTGAGGGCCTCGAGCATCAAGACGTGCCAAAGTCAAGGCTCGATTATCGAGACTGAACCGAGCAAGAGTGCGCCAAGAGTTAACAAGTGCGCCGGGTTATTAATCCACCAAAAGTGCACCAAAGATTATGTGTATAAGAGCGACATACTCTTGATAGTTAATGCACAATGTGTCAATTGTGCTCTGGGTTACTAATTGTTTAAAACTACGCCAAGGAGGAAATTTGGTCAAAAGTGCGCTGAAAAGTAGACTGGCATACTTTTGCTTGGTTCATTCGATAATACATAAATTGTGCTCCAAAGGCTGAAATCTTCCAAAAGTGCACCAAGAAGGATTTTTCCCAAAAATTTATATGTTTGACATCCTTTTGCAAGAAATTGGCAGTACTCTTAAAGTACGCACGAGTATGAAATGTGGGTCATATTCAATATGTGTCCATGGTGCAAATCCTCCTGGGTACTTCTTGTCACTATTCTTCTTCTCCAACCGACCCACCATTAATGCACTCAGAGATAAGCTCGAGACTATGAAAATGCTCGAACCTCAAGCAATAAGAACAAAAATCAAGGGGAAATCCAAACTCAAAATTAGGGAACAATATATTTTGAAAATACCTCATTTTAGGGGATCATTCCCTAGGAAAATACTCATGAAACCCTCATAATAAAAATAAAGATAAAACCATTAACCACCTCAAATCTAAAAACTGCAAGAACTAACTATAATTTAGGATACTACTATAAACTAATTACAATAAAAAATATTAAGAATAAAACTATAGCCGATCATGTTTCTTCATATTTGCAAGATGTACTTGCCTATAAAGAAACCAGGAGCAAAACAAGTGAAATGAACAAGTGAGGAGAGAGAATGAGAACAAGGATATATATATATAGGCAAGGAGTTGATGGTGAACCTCATATCTCTCCAACAAATCCAAACTACACAACCTACCACCACCATACCATCAATATTAGCCAATGTGCGCCAAGCTTCCATTCAACCGTATACTTAAAGTATACCCAAAGTGCACCAAAATGAAAACCACAAGCAAAAGTGTGCCAACTTGAGTATATTCCAAGTATACGGGATAGGGGAGTGATAAGTATAAATAGGAGAAACTTGGACGTTCCAAAGGGCTGGCTTTTCTGCTCCAGAGACCATACCCCCTCAGGCGAGCTACGTATGTGCACACAAGCTCAAGAGAGAGAAAAGAGAATAGAGCATCATTATTCCCTCGTTGGACCGTCAACGAAGTAAAGGAGTTACTGCAGTACTCGATCTCCATCGTCATATTCTCCAAATCAAAAATATTGTACTTAGATTTTCTGTCTAAGATTTCTTTATACTTTTTGTTGGTTGTTAAGAAAATGTTTCCTAAACTCACTTTAATGGCGAACAAGGTGACGACTCTACTGGGGACTTCCTTCTCCTCTGATGAGAAGGTCATGACGCAGTCCGACGCGTCAAAACTGGGTTCGACCCAGAGGATGTTTGTTGTACCTTTCGACTAGCAAGCCTTTGAGAAAATTCTCTTTGAGGGCAGCGCTTCACCGAGGCTGGCCAAGCCTAAGAAGACTCGCAGGATATGGGTTGCAAAGGCCGATGTGTCTTACCCAACTATGGAGCATGCACTCCCCGTCTCTCTCACTGCTGCAAGAAACGTACATCATGCGTCCACACGAGCTAACCCCACTCATGCGACAGCCTCTTCTGACAAGGAAAGTTCTCAGCACTTGAGCTCTGGCAGAGAAAAATACTACGATGCCAGGAGTTCAAGCACTAAGATACGTTCCATGCAGCCACGTCAAAGGCCGCATAAGGAGGACTATACGGCACTGGTCGGTAGCCACAGGCAGATGGCCGCATGCGGCCAGGACAGTAACAAAAGTTTTGTCTTCGATCGGATCTCACATAGAGCTGACTCTATGCTCCATGCTGAGAAAGGGGAAGATGTAAACTTGGACTCTTCATACTACGCACGACACGTGCTAGGACGAAGAAGTATAGGGCAATGCGAGCTCGCCAAGCTCAAGAAATTGCTCATTTGACCGATCGTCATCAGGTGTCGCTAACTGTAATTGTAGAAGCATAAAAAATACGTTGGATAGCTATACGCAGCATGTTGATGCAGCACAGCATAAACAGAGGACCTTAGAGCTATTAAACATGCAACAGAGCTTTTCCGCTGAGCACAGCATAAAAATATAGGCTCAAGGACCATCCGCGTAATGCAGTATGTCCAGGCTGCTTCAGCGTAAACAGGGTACTTCATCGCCTTTATGGCGTAAAACTCATCCGCTTTCATTGCAGCATTGAAGTGTACGAGGAATGCTTCGTATTCTTCGAAATGAACCTGTCAGATCATGCAATGAACCTGACGTCTGGACTCCTGACAAAGAGTACTGAATGACTACCTAGGCGACGGGTATAATGATGGCACGCCACTGCAACCCAAGCTGTCATTTACTGCCATTTCCTTCGCGTAAACCACTTTTACACATACGAAGGAATATGCTGCCTAGTTTTACACAGGCAGACGTGAGCTGTTTATGCTCCGCAGAAGATAAACAGCCTGCCACGTCAAAAGATGTACTTCGTACAGGGCTCGAGGCACGTCTCTGCATTTAATGTGCAGAGCGGTGACAGTTTCTCGAGGCACGTCTCTGCATTTAAACTGATAAATACTGACAGATGCCCAAGGCACGTCTCTGCACCTGATGCACAGAAGGGTGGTAGGCCTCCAAAATACGCCTTTGTATTTAATGCACAGGATAATGACGGATCTCCATATTTAATGCTGGAGATTTGATTAAATGTCACCGAACCGTCGTTTAGTGGCATCCCCTTTGCGTAAACTACTCTTACGCATATAAGGGAATATGCTGCCTAGTTTTATACAGGCAGACGTGAGCTTCTTACGCTCCACAGAAAGCAAACAGACCGCCACAACAGCAGTCACTTTTCGTGCAGGATTCGAGGCGCGTATCTGCATTTAATGCGCAGAATAATAGCAAATCTTAAAGACAGACCTCTGCATTTAATGCGCAGGATGGGGGCAGATCTCTGCATTTAATGCAAGAGATTTGATTATATCTCCAAGAGCCGTAATTTTGGCTAAAACGTCCACATCATCTCGGCTTCTACGCTTATTCGACTTCTATGCCCACTCAGCTTCTACGCCTGCTCGGTCTCTATGACCACTCGGCTTCTACGCCTACTCGGCTTCTATGCCTACTTGGCTTCTATGCCTATTTGGCTTCTACGCCATGGTGACAGTTATTGGCTTCAACGCCAACCTCTTCTACACAAGGGATAACTACCTACATGGCTTCTACGCCGTGATCTTTGCAACAGATATACGCGTTCTGTCCCTTAGTTGGACACGCGTTACATGTTCACTCAAAAGGTCATCTATACGCAGGCATTGGTTATTTTAAACCGTCGTATAAAAGGGTGCTGTACTTTCCACTACTCGGTTTCTATGCCGACTGTGTGGTCACTATCACTAAAAACTCTATAAATAGAGACCTCTATCAATAGAGGAAAAGGTCAAAGAAATTAGGTCTGAGAACTGATCAAAAAATCCAGGATCAGATCCAACGGTCGCAAAGATCGAAGGTCAAACGGTCGAGAGAGAGAGAAGAATCCAGAGCTCAGGCAAAGAGAAGGGATCGACGACTTTGGCATCGAGCATCCACCATCTTTAGCAACCTTCGAAGCTGCTTTCTGTCTTCCATGGTACTTCTTCAATATCGTGTGGTCCAAGGGCTAAAGTGATCGACTGCAGATAAGACACCTATAGCAATATTTATCCAGATTAAATAAATTGTACTTAGACATCCTCGTATAAGATTAAATTGTACAATCTTGTTTGTAAACACAGAAGAAAGGGCGGGTTTTCGTATAAGACCTCATTTTCCATATCTTTTCCCGTTTATTATCCTAAACAAGATGGCGACTCTGCTGGGGACATCTTTCTCTTTTGATGAGGAAGCTATTGCTCAACACTATGTGGTATCCGTGGGATCCGTGAAGAAGACACTGGTCGTCCAGTTCGACCAGTCTGACTAGGAAGACATGCTTCGAACAGGGGGTAGCTCTCACTCCCTCTTCGTCCAAAACAACAGGAAGCTGCGCAAGGTTTGGATGCCCAAGACATCCTCTACCATTCCTGTGGACTCTCCGATTTCTCCGATCTCTCCGACCAATGAGGTTGTAGCATTGCTCTCTCCACACCTTGCACGTAAAATTCAGTCGCCTGTCTCTGGCAGGACCGACAAAACTTCTGGCAAAGCCTCAGCGCTGACCCAGAAGTATAATCCGCGCCTTGTGCGTAAAATTCAGTCGCCCGTCTCTGGCAGGACCGACAAAACTTCTGGCAATGCCTCAGCGCTAACCCAGAAGTATTATTCGCACCTTGTGCGTAAAATCCAGTCGCCTATCTCTGTCAGGGCCGATAAAACTTCTGGCAAGGCCTCAACGCTAACCCAGAAGTATAATCCGCGCTCTGCGCATAAAATTCAGTCTCCCGTCCCTGGCGGAATAGACAAAATTTCTGATGATGCCTCAGCGCCAAATCAGAAATCATAAATGCGCTCCGTACGTAAAAATGCATCTGTCTTCCGTGGAAAAGCAGATGATCCCTGTAATCTACGCAAGGGAAAGCAAGCGGCGGACTACTCAACTTCTCGGCCTTTACGCCAGCAAAGCAACAAGCTATCATCTTCTTCTTCTGTAACTCCTCCTGACCTGCGCAATTATCTGATCCAGAAGCGCAAGAAGAGGGGATCTTCCAGCATATCTATTATGCCTCCTAGCGAGCACTATTGTAATAGTCATAGGATTGTAATTAATTGTTGCTGTTCTGAAGCAAAACGGTCGGTTTTCGACCGGTTGAGCTACTCTCCATCTTTCCAGGAAGAAGAGCCCACGCATGCATCTGTGAACATGGCTTCACACATACCTAGAGGAGGGTCAGGCTCAAGACGTCATCCCTCTAGAACTCCGAGCCGAAGGAGATTCAACATGCTTCTTAGGAACACCGAAGCTGGGGTATTCCAAAACACTCATTCAAGGTCGCAACAACCGGCTTCGTACTCTTCTGATTCCGATGCTGGGGGTCGCCAGTCTCCCGAATCAGATGCCGAAAGTATAGAGTCAACTTCTACAGAGACCTATACTAATCTTTGAATGATACCCAGAGAGATGGGATTTTATGCCATTGGAGATGAACACGAGGAAGCTTCCCCGTCCGGGAGCGCTGAGCAACGCATCACTATACTAGAGACGTCTCTGAAGGAAATGCAATCCATGATGGAGAACATGCACCAGATGATGATAGCTCAACACGCAGCTACCATGGCTCCAGCATCGACCCCTCCAACTCAGATACGCATGGGGGTGGACTTACCACCATCCAACATGATCCAAGAGCCTGCTCTAGATCAGGAGTCAGCAGTTCCTCCGCTTCCTCACTCGAAGAATGTATTACCTCCCGTCGGAGTCGCGATGTAATCGATTCCTCACCACTCCGTGGTCCCGCTATCGGCTGAAGATCCGATGCAGGCAGTACGGGAGTTGAAAGCCCAATTTGATGTCCTGAAGCACAAAGATCAGCTCAAGAAATTGGGAATCAACCAACCTTACCCAGCTATCTGGGAAGAGGTCCCTTTCTCTCCTAGATACAAACCATAGACTATGGCTTTGTTCGAGGGAAAAATATCACCAAGTCAGTACATGAACTATTTCAGCATGATGACGGTGTTGTTACAAGGGAACGACGCCCTCCTCACTCGGGTGTTCAAAGGCTGTCTCTCGGGGGTAGCTTATCAGTGGTACCGAAGTCTGGCGAACAACTACATTACTTCCTTTAAAGACTTCAAGGCTTTATTCTTCAAGCGATTCTATGAGGGAGGGATGGACATGTCCATGTCCTCTCTTATCGAAGTTAGGCAGAAGGAAAAAGAGAATGTTTGCACTTTCATCGAACGTTTTCGTCAAGCTACTCTACAAATGCCTCCAGGAGTTCCAGACTCGGCATTGGTGGACATCTGCAGGAAGAACCTTCTCCCCGTGATCTCGGTGTTCACAGGACCATATCAGTTCCATGATTGGCCCTCGTTCATCATCTCAGCGATAGCCACGGAGGATAATACTCAGAAGGCGCACGATAATGGCATTATGATCTCGGCCTCTGATAAAGGCAAGAGGACATCCTCTAACATCGACCATCCTCGTGGTACCAGGGGTAAAGAAGCTCTGGCGATCAACACGTCCAGGCAAAAGACGGTGGCTACAACGCAGACAAAACCTGTGACTTCCAGGCCCATTAAAGTGTACTCTTTCGACGACGACGATATTCCGAGCAAATTCAAATGTCTCGTCAAAAGCGGCAAGATTACCCTTCCTGAGGTGAGACGGCCCAATGAGGCCGGCAGTACCAACAATCCCAAGTACGACATCTTCCATAGGTACATACACTACCCCACAAAGGCGTGCTATATACTGAAAAGGAAGATCCAGGAGCTGATCGATGCTAAAGCTATCACTCTGCGCAACAGCGAGAAGACGGTCACGGCCAACATGATCTTCCTGCAATTATGGCAATCTGTCTCCCCAAGAAATCCCAGACGGTGTTACGTCTATTTCTCGGACGACGATGAACATCGTTAATCTCCCTCCAGCTAGAGGTCAAAATCATGACCTGCTACCACTAACTACCCAGCGAGGAGAGACTATGTGGGTTCATCCAGATCTGGTGCCAGAGATCGAGAAAGAGACTCAAGCTGCTAAGGCTAAGTCTAAAAAGAACTCAAAGCATAAACCGTATCACATGATTATGGTACACTCGGCATCAGAAGACGAGGTCTTGGCTACTAGAACCCGCTCAGGGAAAGCCTACCTCCAGGACTATGGAGCCAGCCAGGAGGATGCATCAGCAGACGCTTCAGCTGCCAAGCCTTCAGAACCAGAATTCGTCGTACCATAGGCCGGTCCTTCGAGTCCAACTTCGGCGGACAAAGGGAAGCAAAAAGAAGTGTGCTTCGATAAACCTGTAAAAAACATTCAAAACAAAGGTTTAGAGAAGCCATACAACTTCGACATCTTGGTCCAACTGGCTAATACACCAGCCAGGTTGTCTATCTTCGAGCTACTCAGGCTCTCCCAAGACACTCGTCTAGCCCTGAGCGAAGCACTGATGCAGGCGGAGGAATACTTGACCCAGCTCAAGTCCCCCGACGAAGAACCCGTGGCGTATCCTCAATGCCACAGTGTGATGGAGGTGGTCCCAAACATCACTTTCACTCAAAATGACATGCTGTTAAAACATAACAGGCATGACAGACCGCTCTATTACACCGGGTACATCGGTTCCATAGAGGTCGACCGGATTCACATAGATCCGGGATCATCAATCAGCATCATTCCTCATAGTCTGCTCAGACCGCTGAGGATTCCTACCAGCGAATTGGCTTACACCACCACCACAATCGTGGGTTTCAATGCCGGAAGAAGTAAGCCGTTGGGAAAGATTCGCCTGAGGATACAAATTGGCAACCTCAGATCCGTGGCTACGTGTTACGTCATTGATTCAGAGGTGTCCTACAACATCCTGCTGGGTAGACCTTGGATCCATGACCACATCATCGTTCCTTCGACTCTACATCAATGCTTCAAATATGTAGACGCCCGAGGAACCGTACGAATGGAGATTTCTGACCTGAACCCGTTCAAAGGAGTAGAATCCTACTACTCTGATGCCGTATTGTACTCTCAAGACTGCACGGAAGAGGCGTCAGCCGAAGCAGAGAAGGAATCCCACCGGGAGCCAGAAGAACCCTCTGCCAAGCAACCTTTGTCAATCAAGGTGAAAGGATGGACTACTTGTCCAAAAGCCATAAAACCTATGGCTATCCACCTGAATGAGACCAGGTCAGGAAAAGGGGGTGATCCTCTAGTGACCACTTTGAACTAGAAGCCTCCACCCTTGGTCATCAACCTCCGGCGCAACAGGCAGCCGAGTGATGTAAATGCAACCAGGAATGGAGTTTCAGATGATAATAAACATCCTCTTTTCCAGTATATTGACGCCCGAATTCCAAATCAGGAATCCTCCCCCTGCGACGATATAGAACCTATAGCACAAAAATTCTTGGAAGCTATAGATTCCTATCATCCGTATATATGGGAAATTGCATCATCATCCAATGTCACCACGACATATGGACCACATGAGGATTCTATCTTCATTGTCCCACATACTTACAACAGTCAGCATTCAATAGTCTTCGGCCGCATGCGTAATGAACCGACTGTGCAAGAGGATTCTTCCGACGATGATGCCGATAAAATACAGGTTCACAGATACAGCCCGCAAGCTCTGAAGATCATGCAAAATATGGGTTATAATTTGAAGCTGGAACCGGGTCTCAACTACGGGAAAGGCAGACGAATGCCGCTACACAGCGATCCCTACTATCAACGAACTCGTTTCGGGTTAGGGTATACCACCTCCCTCACAGCTCCTGAGTCAAACGAGGATATCTTTTCCTCCCTTCAAAACGGCTCAGCGCCCTCCGACTCATCTCATGCTCTCGAGCGAACATTATCAGTAAATATGGTAGTGGCAGATTCCTTCGAATCAGACGAACAAGAATCCGAACTGTTTGAGAATGACGCTTGGGCTCAGCAAATGGATACACAATGGGAGTTCCGCTTCGAGCAGAGAGAACCTCCCACTGAAGACAAAGTTATCCAGATTGACGTTGGGGATGAACTTTCGCCAAAGCCGATATTTATCAGTAGCAATCTTTCCGAAGCAGAAAGGGAAGAAGTTATCCAACTGATAAAAGAATATATCGACGTCTTTGCATAAAATTATGAGGACATGCCAGGCCTTGATCCAAATGTGGCTACTCATAAGCTCAATATATTGCCCGATTCGAAGCCTGTGAAGCAGCACCAACGCCGGTTCTGCCCGGATATGATGGACGCCATTGAAGCTGAAATCAAGAAGTTGATAGCCTGCGGCTTTATCCGTGAAGAACAACATCCCCACTGGGTCGCCAATGTCGTCCCGGTCATGAAAAAAAATAGGAAAGTACGAGTCTGCATCGATTACCGAGATCTGAACGCA
The DNA here is from genome assembly GCA_036927795.1 of Iris macrosiphon. Taxonomy (NCBI): domain Eukaryota; kingdom Viridiplantae; phylum Streptophyta; class Magnoliopsida; order Asparagales; family Iridaceae; genus Iris; species Iris macrosiphon. The sequence goes on from JAYESA010000016.1 coordinate 59,764,096, forward strand.
GCCTGCCCCAAGGATGAGTTTTCTCTTCCCATCATAGACGTCATGATTGACAATACATGCGGCTTTGAACATATGTCTTTCCTGGACAGATTTTCAGGATATAATCAAATCAAGATGCATCCTGAAGATGAGAAGCATACTGCCTTCTGGACACCGTTGGGGGTATATTGCTATACGGTCATGCCCTTCAGATTGAAGAACGCCGGGACTACGTACCAACGGGCTATGAGTAACATATTCCATGAGCATTTATGCAAGACAGTAGAGTATTACGTGGACGATGTAGCTGTCAAAAGCCGCCTCAAGGATAATCTCATTCAAGACTTGAAGATAGTATTTGAATTGATGCGCCAACATCAACTCAAAATGAATCCTACAAAATCCTTTCTGGGGGTATCTAGTGGCAAATTTATGGGATTTGTCATTACTGCCAAAGGCATTCAAGTAGACCCTGATAAAGTCAAGGCCATCTTAGAAATGCGACCGCCTCACAATCTGAGGGAACTCAGGGGATTTCAAGGTCGTCTGGCTTATATCCGGAGATTCATATCCAACCTCTCTGGGAGATGTCAGCCATTTTCTTGTCTCATGAAGAAAGGTGTATCCTTCGTATAGGACGAAGCCTGTCAACAAGCGTTTGATGATATCAAGCGCTACCTCACTAGTCCACCAGTTCTGGTGCCTCCTGTCATAGGAAGGCCGTTCGTGCTGTATGTTAGAGCGATGGATCATTCTCTGGGAGCTTTTCTCGCACAGAAGAATGAGATGGGTCACGAGTAGGCTATCTACTACCTCAGCAGGATGATGGTCGGAGCCGAACACCGGTACAATCCAGTGGAGAAAGAATGCTTGGCTCTGATGTTCGCTATTCAAAAAATGTGACACTCAGGCCAAACCATTCACATCATCTCCAGGATCAATCCTCTTCGGGTACTGATGAACAAGCCAAGTGTTCTTAATTCCGACTCGCGACTTGGGCGATGTTATTAACACCGTATGACATGGTGTACGTCCCTCAGAAGTCCCTCAAAGGCCAAGCATTGGCTGACTTCCTAGCTGCTCATCCAATCCCGGAGGCCTCCAAACTATACGAGGACATTCTCGACGAAGTTGCAGAATATAATTCCGTAATAGAAAGTGATGCATGGCAACTATTCTTCGATGGTGCCTCCAAAACTGGTCGCAGGGGAAACGTGGTTTCGGGAGTAGGACTTATCCTGGTTACTCCTGATAAGCTCGTCATCTACCGAGCATATTCTCTTAGCGAGCCCTGTTCCAACAATGTGGCAGAGTACAACACTCTACTAATTGGCCTCCAAGTTGCTAAAGAATTGGGCGTCGAATCTTTGGAAGCTTTCGGTGATTCTCTGCTGATCGTCAATCAAGTCAGAGGAATATATGAAGTCCGAAATCCAGACCTCATCCCCTATCACCAAGCGACGGTCGAGATAGCCATGACATTCAAAGGGTTCTTTCTAGAGCATGTGCCTCGATCTCAGAATCTGGAAGCTGATGCCCTAGCCAGTCTAGCTGCAGATTTAGCTACTCCTATAGAAGGCAGAATTCGGTAATCCTTCTTAACAGAGATTTATTCTGTGTGAAAAATAACTTTCACATAGAACGCAGCTACGCGGTGGACACAGATCCTCCCTGGAGAGACTGGAGAAGTCCCTTTATAGACTTTGTAGCATACATAATCTTGGCAGAGGATCCTAAAGAAGCAATATCCATCAAAAGACGATCATTACGCTTCTATTTTGACGCATCGTCACAATGTCTATATCGCCGGTCTTATAACGGACTATTATTACGATGTCTCTCTGGTGATGAAGCACAACAGATTATCCGCGAAGCCCACGATGGCGTATGCGGAGCGCATTAACCCGGTCCTAAGCTACAGGATCGCATCAGGAGAATGGCTATTACTGGCCTACTATGATCACAGATGCAATAAAGTATGCAAGACAATGCAGAGCCTGTCAAGTCCATGCAGACTTTATCCATCAACCTCCTGAGTATCTACATCCTACGGTTGCGTCCTGGCCTTTCGAAGCATGGGGTATGGATATCATTGGTCCTATCCACCCGTCTTCTTCCAGAGGTCACCAGTTCATACTGGCCATCACGGATTACTTCTCTAGATGGGCAGAAGCGATCCCACTTGCTGAGGTGAAGGCATCTAATATGATCATCTTCATCAAGCAACACGTCATTTACCGCTTCGGGATACCCCGGAGGATAATTCATGACAATGGGCCTCAATTTATCAGCCAAGCATTTCATCGATTTTGCGATAAAAATCGAATATAAAATGTTGCCTCTACGACATATAATCCTGCTGCTAATGGTTTGACGGAAGCTTTCAACAAAACTATTATCAAGCTCTTGAAGAAGTTCGTCTCTTCGAACAAAAGGGATTGGAATGAGAAGCTGGAAGAGTGTCTCTGGGCATACCGCACAACGGTACGAGCGCCTACAGGTTGCACCCCATTCTCATTAGTTTATGGAAGCGAAGCAGTTCTCCCCATAGAGATCCAAATTTTGTCACTCAGGATAGCTATGGCTAATGAGTTGACTCAAGAAAAGAATGACCTGTTAAGGCTTCAAGAGCTAAAAGGATTAGACGAAAAATGCCTCCAAGCTCAACAGTGCATCGCGCTCTACCAAGCACACGTTTCCAGAGCTTTTAATCAAAAAGTAAAGAAAAGAGTGTTCAAAGTCGGTGAGCTAGTTTTAGCTGTCAGAAGGCCGATGGTTCTTACTCACAGAAGTAAAGACAAATTCCAGCCCAAATGGGAAGGCCCTTATGTGATCGAGACGACGTTCTCAAACGGCGCTTACAGGTTAGCCCAGCCTAATGGAGACCTGTTAATGGCTCCTATCAATGGCAAATTCCTGAAAAGGTACTATGCTTAACCTCCTCTGCTCAAGTGGAATATGGCGAAAACCTCATTCTGACAAACGACCCCTGGTCCGCTCCTTTCAGATGAAAGATCTTCCCCGGCCTGCCGTGAAGATCAGGAGTCAGCGTCCACGACATCCTCCTGGGATGTGTAGCATGGAAGAACGTCGAGATAGGATAGTCTCTCGGCATCTTGGGCAGATACAAAACCAAGTTCCCGGCAGGGAAGACCCAGAGTTCTTTCTTGGGCTTCGTTTGGGACTGCTTGTCAATCATGTCCCCGAAGAGGAAAGCCGGCTTTAAGTACTGGTCCCCGTCTATGTAAGTCAGGGGCTCTCCGTTGATCATGTTCAGCAGCGTTCGCTCGCCCTGAGCCGATATCAGAATTTTTCTTCCTTCGGGATACTGGGGCCCGGAGATAGGAAATGTCACGTGTGATAGATCCTCCAGATAGTTGGAGTACAGCATCCCGGCGGCAGAACCTATCACATCGGCTAGCGGAGACACATGCAAGTCAACTGCAAGAGTGCAAGAAAAACACATCAGTTCCTATAACTAGACATTATAGATCTTGCAGCATACGCAAAAAATTAATAGTCTGAGCTTTACGCCAAGACCGTAAAAACTTGACCATTATGCTGGAATCCATTTCCTAAAAGCGTAAAATTCAAGACTGGCAGTATACAGTCTGTGCTTTATGCCAGTCTGATAAAGTTGAGGTATTACGCCAGAATCTTCATCCAGAAGCGTAACACTCAAATTTTATACGCCAACTTTCGACAGTCAAAGCTTTTACGCCAGACTGCGAAAATATGGAGTTTTTGCGCTGACACATTAGAAATATGGGCGTAAAAGATGAAACGTCTCTGTGCATCATCTTCCTCAAAGAGGCTATCAGCACAGAAGACGACCTAGCGCAGTCACGTACAAGTCGTTCTTTCTCGTTCCAAAAGCTCTACCTTTGAGGCCGGGTGCACTGCTCGTCGGCGGGATACTTCGCTCAGAATAAAGTTTGCCTTGCCTGACCGAAGATGCTCTCAGTTGAGCAGAAGAACGAGAAGAAGAATCAACCTTCTTTCCCTTATTGGAGGAGGATTGTTTCGTGGCCATTACTGAAGACTTCGAAGACTCGGAGAAGAAACGAAGGAGAACTCGAACAGTCGAAGGCTTTCTTTCGCAGAAGACGGATGAAAAGTTTTCTCTCAGAAACTTGGGGTATATATATAGAGTTCGGATGGACTCCTCTAATCCTGAACCAAATCTCCTAATTAATATCCGGTTATGATTGGGTACTACGTCAGCCTACTACTCAGAGAAGGCGGACAGTCAGCGAATTTGAAAAGTTTTCGCGCAAAGCAGATTCGTAGTTTTTACGCTAAGGAGCTTTCTACGCTCGACAGCTAAAGATCTACGGTTTTACGCTCACAGGCTATAAGTTTATGGTTTTACGCCCGGATGCCTTTGTGCTTGGTAGCTTTTACGCTCGAGAGGCTACAAACCTACGACTTCACGCTCAGCAGCTACAAATCTATGATCTCACGCTCGGTGGCGTTTAGTTTACGCTCAGAGGCAACAGATCCACGACTGCACCCTCGGAAGATTTTCTTTTCAGAAGCTAACAAATCTACAGTTCTGCGCCAAGGAGCTTTCTACGCTCGACGGCTACAAATCTACGATTTTACGTTCATAGGCTATATAAGTCTATGGTTTTACGCCCGAATGCCTTTGTGCTCGGTAGCTTTTATGCTCGAGAGGCTACAAACCTACGACTTCACGCTCAGGAACTACAAGTCTATGATTTCACGCTCGGTGGCGTTTAGTTTACGCTCAGAAGCTGCAAACTTATGATTTCACGCTCTATGACTTTCCGCACATCTGAAAGATGCGCAGGCCAGTACAGTACATCTGAACAAATTCTCAAGACGGTCAATTACAGGAGTTCACACAGAAGTTACTCTTTCTTGACCTCAAGATACCCCAAGTACCCGAAGCATACGGAGTTCAACATTGAAAATTACTCTTCTTCATGGGTCGATTCGAAGTTCATCCAGAATCTAGTCTGAATATTTTATCTGCAAATTCAAGATGGCAACTCAGTTCTTGACAGCCATTCCTCTCCCTATTCCAAGGGATTTTCGAGAAATCACTCTTGAAGACGACGGTCTGAATAAAAAGTCTGTTTATCAGAAGTAAAAACAGTTCATAATTCTACGCGGTTCCTAACAGCAGGACAGTTCAAACACTCGACTGCTACAGCGGCTTTCTGCGCATCCCTAGCTATGCGTAAAAGACAGGACAGGACCTAGCACTCTTTCTATACAGAGTCGGCGTAAAGAATCAGACGTGTCGAAGCTACACATATTCAGACTTCACAGCAAAGTATGGCAAGATGATCATATGCAAAGAAGAAAGACGATTTTATTAAAATTAAAAGCATGATTACATGAGGAAAATCCAGTCTACAAGGGTTTTCTTCATTTTTCATGACTACATATAAGGGAAAACCCGTCTATAAAGGACTTTCCCATCGTCGTCTGAAGATCGCGCCCAGAATCTGTTCTGCCAGGTTCTCGCATGGGCGACATTCTTCATCCATCTTCTCCAGCAGCCAGTCAGTAACCGCAAACTGACTGACATATTGGTCAACGGCGAGGATGCAGAACTAGGCATAGACCCAGCCGCCAATAGAAGAAAAGCAGAGTAAATCTGCTTTCTTACATCCAGCACCGTGATAGATTGAGTTGAGATATTTCACTCAACTCAATCCTGGACAGAGCTAGTCTATCTGCTCTCGTCTACGGAGGTAACGGGAGGAGGTACTGCTTGCAAGCGGCATGGCAAAATGCGACCCTTCTTCTCTCCCGAAGAACCACCATACAAAGTTGCTGATTATCCCGAGCAAAGGAGGCTATGATATTCTTCAATGATCCATCGTTGCAGAGGATATTTGCTCGAAGATGCCGTCTTTTTCGGCTCCTTACATGCTAGAAGAACATGATCTCCTACTTCCTCAAGTCGACCCGACGAACTCCGGCCATCATCTCGATGTGGTGAAGGAAGTGTGGGAAGACATGACAACTCCTCAGCCTTTTTATAGGCAAAAGAGATCACACCGATCCCCAATAACTTCGCCATAAAGTCAGCCATGAAAGAACGTATCAGGCTTGACCATTTCAGGCTCCATTCAGAGCGTTTCGAGTTACGAGGAACGGTTCATGCTTCATTCAAAGCATTTTAAATTACGAGGAATTTAAAAGCTTTGAAGGGGGTCTTGTAGAAGCATGAAAAATATGCTGGATAGCTATACGCAGCATGTTGATGCAGCACAGCGTAAACAGAGGACCTCAGAGCCATCAAACGTGCAACAGAGCTATTCCGCTGAGCACAGCGTAAAAATATAGGCTCAAGGACCATCCGCGTAATGCAGTATGTCCAGGCTGCTTCAGCGTAAACATGGTGCTTCATCGCCTTTATGGCGTAAAACTCATCCGCTTTCAATGCAGCATTAAAGTGTACGAGGAATACTTCGTATTCTTCGAAATGAACCTGTCAGATCATGCAATGAACCTGACGTCTGGACTCCTGACAAAGAGTACTGAACGACTACCCAGGCGACGGGTATAATGATGGCACGGCACTGCAACCCAAGCTGCCATTTACTGCCATTTCCTTCGCGTAAACCACTTTTACACATACGAAGGAATACGCTGCCTAGTTTTACACAGGCAGACGTGAGCTGTTTACGCTCCGCAGAAGACAAATAGCCTGCCACGTTAAAAGCTGCACTTCGTACAGGGCTCGAGGCACGTCTCTGCATTTAAAGCGCCAAATACTGACAGATGCCCAAGGCACATCTCTGCACCTGATGCACAGAAGGGTGACAGGCCTCCAAAACACGCCTCTGTATTTAATATACAGGATAATGATGTATCTCCATATTTAATGCTGGGGATTTGATTAAATGTCACCGAACCGTCGTTTAGTGGCATCCCCTTTGCGTAAACTACTCTTACGCATATAAGGGAATACGCTGCCTAGTTTTACACAGGGAGACGTGAGCTTCTTACGCTCCACAGAAAGCAAACAGACCGCCACATCAACAGTTACTCTTCGTGCAGGATTCTAGGCGCGTATCTACATTTAATGCACAGAATGATGGCAAATCTTAAAGACAGACCTCTGTATTTAATGTGCAGGATGGGGGCAGATCTCTGCATTTAATGCAAGAGATTTGATTATATCTCTAAGAGCCGTAATTCCGGCTAAAACGTCCATATCATCTCGGCTTCTACGCTTACTCGGCTTCTATGCCCACTCGGCTTCTACGCCTGCTCGGCCTCTATGACCACTCGGCTTCTACGCCTACTTGGCTTCTATGCCTACTTGGCTTCTACGCCTATTTGGCTTCTATGCCTATTTGGCTTCTACGTCATGGTGACAGTTATTGGCTTCTACGCCAACCTCTTCTACACAAGGGATAACTAACTACGTGGCTTCTACGCCGTGATCTTCGCAGCAGATATACGCATTCTGTCCCTTAGTTGGACACGCGTCACATGCTCACTCAAAAGGTCATCTATACGCAGGCATTGGTTATTTTAAACCGACGTGTAAAAGGGTGTTGTACTTTTCACTACTCGGTTTCTACGCCGACTGTGTGGTCACTGTCACTAAAAACTCTATAAATAGAGACCTCTATCAACAGAGAAAAAGGTCGAAGAAATTAGGTCTGAAAACTGATCAAGAAATCCAGGATCAGATCCAACGGTCGCAAAGATCGAAGGTCAAACGGTCGAGAGAGAGATGAATCCAGAGCTCAGGCAAAGAGAAGGGATCGACGACTTTGGCATCGAGCATCCACCCTCTTTAGCAACCTTCGAAGCTGCTTTCTGTCTTCCACGGCACTTCTTCAACATCGTGTGGTCCAAGGGCTAAAGTGATCGACTGCAGATCATACACCTATAGCAATATTTATCCAGATTAAATAAATTATACTTAGACATCCTCGTATAGGATTAAATTGTACAATCTTGTTTGTAAACACAGAAGAAAGGGCGGGTTTTCGTATAAGACCTCGTTTTCCATATCTTTTCTCGTTTATTATCCTAAACAGTAATGCGTGCCCATTATGAAAAGTTATAAAAAATTGACCCATGCGTCCAGCCCGTAGTGACAATTGGACAGGGTCAGTCTAAAGAGTCTTCAATTAGAAACATGAAAAAAGTTTTGTACGAACCCCAGGCCAGGAAGCAAAGTCAACAACTACGCATCCATGTGCTCGGTCTACCCGGACTCATAAGAAGGGTGCAAAGGTGAATCAGCCCTCACTTGACTTGCGCAGCGTGATCAATCACAAGGGCAAAGTGAGGGAATCAACTACGGCATATGAAGTATCCTCCTAGGGCATTACTGTGCTAGCATCATCATCAACTACTGCTGTAACAAAGTAGAAGTACACACAAACAGGCAATCAATATTCCAGCGGCTGTAACTAAAGGCACCCACCTGGCTACAACCCAAAGAATATGTGCAAGAACTAGAGAAAGAGGAGATGCCCTTTGCCTCATGTTATTCTGCTCGGAAGGCCCCTTTCATGAAGGGAGGTCGAAAGTCCAACACCTCCAATTCGTAGCTCTCGGCCAATGGGTCAAGAAGACGGGTCTAAGGAGGACAGTTAGTGAAACCCGTGGAAGATATTTTTCTGGGCACCTACTCAAAGAAGAAGTTTTCATCCACTGGGGGTAGTTCTTCCTCAGGACCTTAGATAGCTACGCAAGTTGGGGGTTGTAATCCCCCAGACCTTATGACAACTTGACATTCCGAGAAGACTGTTATTGGCCTAATATTTATGTTGAGTTTTTGAATATGGCTAATAGATTAAGTTTAGCATTATGGTAATCGATCAATCACTATAGTATCTTCTACTTAAACTTAGCATTGTCCAGATATGTAATATTTGCTTCTGTATATTTCTTTTTCATCTAACATGTACTTGCAGAAAGCAATAAGAAAGATCAACAATGGATATATGCTATATGACGATGAGCCAAAGTCGGTGTTATACCAGAAAATTTTGTCCAACCGTCTATGACTTATTTGGAGCCTCGCACCCGGGGGTTCCGCTTCCTAGTCAGTGGACGAGGGTCGAGGGGGCAGCGCCCCTCGTGGGGGTTCGGGGGCGAAGCCCCTGGAAGGTATTCAGATTCCTAGATCTGGTTATCTTTGGACAACTGCCATCAAGGAAAAAAGCATCTTCAAGTCAGCAGATATTTCAGAAGTTTGGCATCATCAGTATTCTTGATTTTTCATATATAATCTTATATTTGAGTCAAGGATTAATATAAGCTGAGTCGCACTGGCAAATCCAAGTACTTATACCCAGATACCTAGTCCACTCAAATAAACCAAAGAACCTATCTACCAAATTGGGCTACATTCATTAACAAAGTCTACCATACTTAGAAATTGAACCCATGCCAAACTCGTACTGAACTCGGTTACACTTTTGGTATGTAATCAACCAGTTCAATTAGCTTCTGATTTTCTGGTCCAACGGTTGAAAATTTGAATTAAACCACATCTGAATTCTGGCCAAATTCTGTTTGCCTACACACTATAAATATGATTGGATTTCTATATTCCTACTCACTCAACCATTCTCAATCTTTCTATCCTATAGTGAGTAAAACCTCAGAGCCTAAACTTTCTTATCTCCAAGATCAACTCCCTAGCCTTCTAAGTGCCAAGTGCAGTCTTAGTCTAGAAGTCTACAAGAGTTGTAAAGAGCTTGGTTCATTAAGTCCATGTTCTGTGTGAAGTTGCGAGCCTTCGGATCAAAACTCGTGGTGTGTGAAGTTGCGAGCCTTCGGATCAAATCTCATAGTGTAAAAAAGTGGCAAGCCATCGGATCAAAGCTTGTGATTCACTATTGGTGATTATAGTGGATAAAACTCCAAGCTTGAGTTATCGGGACTGGACTAGTCCTCTCAGAGGGAAATTAGTATACATCACGGTGTTTGTGTTTGGTCTCTCTTACTCATACTGCTTTACATTACTGTCTTGTATATACACTGTTAGTTGGTAGCTGCCTTCACTCTGCTTAATTTTTAATTAGATAGATTATTCCACTGCACTCTATTCTTCCCCTTCTAGAGTTTCCATACATGGTCCTTCAATTGTGATTCCCAAGGAATAAATACTGAGATCCCTGGGGGTGGCTGCCCTCGCCAAGAAGATGTAGCTTCCTATACTGTGGGTAGTATTCCCTCTGTGTCCGAAGAGGATGCAGCACTACCAACTTTTTTGGATGACTATTCACGGCAAGAGTCTAAGGCAGAAAATGCGACATCTACCGTCTCATCAATGTCTCCCCATATGAGAACAACATACATGATCAAGAACAATCATGAGGGACCCAACGATCGACAATATTGTAAAACCCTCGAGGTCATGATGCAAACCATGAGCGCGTTAATGCGGGCCTTGACCCACACAATATTGGAGATCAAGGCAAATATAGCCTCATAACGAGCAAGGGTCTCTGATCAAGCCAGCCTGGACCTGTCATTCCCCAGTCCCAAAATACGTAGGATTAGGAATACGTAAGCATGCCAGTAGTATATATATAACAACTCTAATATATATATACCATAATACTCACATACGTTGTAATATGAATATTAAATCACATGTTGTATATATATTATCATAAGTCACAGGGCATAACTAGATCTCATACACAGAATCAAATAACCAATCAACTATATAACTGAATCAAGTAAAAAATGCTTAATAAGAATAAGTAGTTGGGCAGAGACAAATCCACTACCAAATAGAATATAAGAGAAACCACATAAGTACATCTAATGAACAATGAGGCTCGAAGAGAAGACCTCCTCGAAAGAGAGAGAGAAGTAGCAAGTCTTGATCCATGGTCCTACAGATGATCGTCTACATCTGGAAAGGGACTAGGTCTTCAAAGGGACGTAACAAGATACATAGAATCATGCCAATTGAATACAGTAAAATATGCATAATAGACATAAACTATATAAGTACGCTGTACCAGACAATCTATATGAAAATGCATAATGAGGACAACCTTTCGACGTATGGGCATGGGTAGTCTACTCTATCTAAACTCACAAGTCACACACACGTCAGGGCCATCATCAGCCATTATACCACGAGGGTAGCGACCATCATGACACCATCAGCCGACATACCGCGAGGGTAGCGACCATCGGACACGACTACCATAGTGCGTGCTAGTTACTACGGTTTACCAGAGTGGTTATAGCCCATACGCCTATTGATTGTCCTCCCCTCCCATGATACTATGTGTCAAGTATGTGTCAACATATATATAGTTTATAATTATGACTGTAAGAAAATGCACATGCAATGAATATATAAAAATATAATAAGCATGTGAAGTACTGTAAGTAATTTGGCAAGGTATCTTGCATAGTCTAAAAAAGAATGAAGTCACAACTCAAGATGTCGTCCGATCTACCCGTCACATAAATTAAACAAGTTAGGTTACAAAAGTGGGTGAATAGTTTCCTCTATTTTAATCTTATTATAATCTAATTTTATTACTAAACCCTAATTTCGGTCCAAAAAAATTAATTTTATGGATTTGTGATCCGTGGCACGCAAATCAAGGCAATCCGTTGACCAAAAGTCAACCGAATCAAATCCTATATTTGTGTGTAAAATAATATAGATTTTACCGCTACATGAACGCCAAAATCGATGGTTTTATAAAATCACAAGTCGGTAAAGAGTTATGGCCACAAGGGCGAATATATGATAATTTTTAGTGGTTTCCTATTTACGTCTACGTTGCACAAATTTTATAGTAAAATAACTTGTATTTTAAATTCTGTAAAAATAATTTTATGTAAGTTCATCATGTCAACTTTCCGAAACTTCAAACGTTTCATAATTCCGAGTTCGGGATCTCCCGTAATCTCAAAAACACCAAAATGCGTCTGATTTCGGACAACTGACACTTATAGAATTTTTTGGAAAAATAAGTTCATAAATTATTAAAATAATTTATATAATCAGAAAAATAATCTTGATATAGTTCTAAAAAAAAAATTAGAGTGCGTTTGGAGTCCGGAGCTAGGAGATATCGTCTTTTTAAGTCATCATAACTACTAGAAAATGAGGCTGATTTATGACGAATTTTGACTGTTTTTGGACGAAAAAGAGAGGAGTTTGGGGAAAAAAATATGAAAGATGAGCTTATTCCATAAGTCTAATAGGTATTTATAATGGCGGAGACTACTTAATTGAATATGACTAGGATTGGCTAATTTGGATATGATTAGGATCAGTTTAAATAAGGATAAGATATGCATGAAGTTGCTTTCCTAGTAGGCTCAGGATTTGAATTAATTTAAAATAGAGTTTGAGTTTATCTCAATAATTTATAATCTTAAATAGAATATAGTACAAATAATTTATATATAATCTTATTAATATCTATTAACACTAAATTAGCATATAATATTAAGACTATATATATCCAAATAAATCCTAAATAATTTCAAAAATCTAAATAAATTTCTTAAAATTATAAATAAATTACAAAAAAATATAATTAAATATTTTAACCTAAAATAAATATTTGCTAGGAACAATATTCAAGTATGGTCTCATAATAAATCATGAAAGTCCTAAAAATTTACGTTTTCTATGTTTTAATTATCCTAAAATTCAAGAAAAATCTCCAAAAATCTAAAATAGCCTAAAAATGATTCTAATAAATATTTATATAAGTAAATATATTAAAAAAAATTATTTTTTAATTAACTAAGAGAATACTCTAAAAAAATTCAATACTTAAAATAATCTATAATAAATATAATAATATAAAATACACACAAAATACCTATTTTGGGTGAGGGGGTTTGCAATCTACCAAACTTACAAAAATTTTATCCTCAAAATTAAAAATAAGAAATAATTTGTTAAATCTTTCACATCGTATCTAAGGCAAGTCAACCGCAATCTTCTCAAAAATTTAAATGACAAAATCTATTCAAATCCATCACAATCTCTTCAAAATTAAAATAACCATTATTTAAATCAAAATTTAACCTATCATAATCTCTCCTATATTTTTAAATAATCAACATCTAAATTTAATTCAAATATATATGACATCTTGAAGATTTAAATAACTCACATCAAATTTTATATTACGATTTTCAACTATCATAATCTCCTATAGATTTTAAATAATTCTAATCAAATCTTATTCCTATATTTCAACTTAAGAATTTTGTACTTTTCAAATTTAAATTCAATTTCTATTATCAACATTTCAAATAGGTGATCCAACAATCAAAATTTAACTTTTAATTCAAATTATCAAATTATAAAATTTTGAATTCAATCCATCAATGTTCACATAGGCTATACATTTAAGAAAAATATCCTCAAATTATTTAATCGTGTTATTTAATCCATAAAATATCTTACATATTTTATGCCCTTAATTACAAAAGATAGTCACCAAGTAATGTGATTGGCCTATGGGGTATATTTAGTAATATTCGTATATCAAACTTATACCAAGCACGAGCGTTCGTCTTTCCGAAATAGGGGAAGACAGAAAACAACAATAAAGAATTCAAGAAGGAGGTGATAGAATACAAGTATGGGGTTCAAGGCGATTTTAAGATTTCAAAAGAGAGTCGTTAAGGCACTTGTGGATTAAAATCTTATTTTTTTTTAGGTAAATTCCTATTCACATGTTCATATCAGAACAATTATGTACCTGATATGATATGCTCAGACTTGTCTAGAGGGCAAGTATATTTATCCAACAAGTTGAGTCTGTCACGCCCCAGTCCCAAAATATCAAGGGACTAGCCACGTGGCAATAGCCAGCAGCACACTCTGATGGGCAAATCCAATTTAATGGACCCATCAAGGTGTACTTAAGCTGTAAGACAACAATATGGGCTATGATACTAATCTCATCCACAGAAATAAATACAATCAATATCAGAAATATAAAGCAATATCAAGTTTCAATAAAACATAACTCGGGGAACAACCCGATAATGAGTTTGATACATCAACTCAATAGACTGGAAATAAAGAGTCTAACAATAGAAATAACTGACTATAGAATATGCATATACTCAGGAGAAATCCTCAGCGATCACCTCGTCCTCGGGTTCTGGAACTGCTCCAAAGACTACTCATGTCCCGTACACCTCGGGGTAGATCTCCTCCTCTAAACCTGGGGACATAATCCAGATCCAGGTCCTCAGGGGACATAGCAAGGTACAAGAATAACTCAAGCCCAAAATAAATACAGAGCAATAATAAATGAATCAATAGGGTAAACTATGTAACCAGCTATGTGATATGCATGTGAGAGCATTATTCATACTCAGGCTGAGACTACGACAGGCTCTGTGTCGGAGAAACCCATAGCAGTATTTTCTCGAAGGGCCAGTAAATGTGCCAAAGCTCTGTGTCAGAGTCTAAGGCACCTCCAGTAAAGTAATATATATATATATATATATAATCAGCCTTTTGTATGGTAATTCTCTCCCCACCCAATGTAATCATACGTCACAAGTTCACGATGTCTCATGTCCAGGTCACGCAAGATCATATCTAATGCAGCAAGTCATAATGAGATCTAAGCATGCATAAAGTATATGTCATAAACCTGTATCCTATACAGAATCACCATGAATATCTCAGGAAGATTCTGTCTTATAAATAGTGTCAGGTGTCCTGAGTTATGACGTACTTGATAAGGCAAGCACGAGAATGTATAGGGTCTCGATATCCATGTCTATGTGACATTACACAACTCTGCGTACAGTATTGACACCCGAATATTATTCAGACGCTAAGTAATATCACACGGTCCTAGGTTAAGCATGTACATCATATAAATAAATCAAGATAATAATATGAAGCAGGTACTGCAAGTTTGGCAATGTATACTTGCTTGAGATTTGGTTACCAACTACGACACTGGTATCAGCGGGTTCTGCAGGTACTCCTCCGGTTGCTGAAATAGACATTACCATCAGATTAAGAAGATATCAAATAGCTAGAATTGCCTGTCCTTGAGTCCAAATTGGACACAGGGGCAAAAGTGACTATTTCTGGTCAAAGTAGGATCTACATGTGGCCCGCTTCGCACCGAAAAATATGTCAGAGACAATGTTCTCCAAATTCGTTAAACTTAGTGTCCACGAGTGCAAAACGACGATACGAACCCAACGGAATGTTCAAAACTGAATTTTGATAAGCCGATCACAAAATCACCCGTCAAGTGGAGCCGTGGGGCCCACGATACACAATTTTGTCAACGTTCTCAGAATCGAACCAAACTTGGGTCACAGGACCAGCGTATTTCTACGAGTCCGATGACGCAAATTTTGTTTCAATACGACATGCGTACATGAAGTTATAACGAGTTCCAAAACAGGGCCGATACGGGGCGTTGTCGACGGATACACGTTGATTTCGGTGTGCACGCACATCCAAATCAACTTTCGTGAAATCTTACACATCCGTATTAACGGCGCGCACCTTTCGATGAAATCCGCACACGACCAAGTCGTCCCGTTTAGCGGGGCGCACTCAGTTCCGAGAAAATATAGGGCAATTATTTTCCTGATTTTGGGTCGTAGTTTGCGATCGCCACAGGACGCGATACCCCGAGCGAGTTGCACGGGTATCGAGAGGGTCATGCAGTCTACGTGTTACAGCAGACGATACAGAAAACAGGACAGCGAGGAGAGTGAAATGGTCACCTGAACAGGGCTGTGCAGAAAACTAAAACAGCGCTTCGCGAGGCGGCTAGGGCACGGTGGCGGCTAAGGTTTCTCGCCGGAGGCTTCGTCGGAGCTGGAGGCGGCCGGAGGAAGGCGGAGGCGCTCATCGGCGGGTCAGGCAGAGGAGACTGGGGCTGCTACTGTAGTCATGGCGGGCCGCTGTTGCTGCTGGTTTCAGCAGAGCTGGAGGGAAGTCGTCGACTCTGGATCTCGGCGGAGGACGGTATGGGATGGCCGGAGAGACTCGAGCAGTGGGAAGGCGGTAGGGACAGGTGGATGTGAGGCGGAGAGGTTCTGGGTATGGTGGCGGAAGAGTCAGCTGGGGGTGGCTGGAGATGACAGTGGTGATGGCGGAGACAGTGGCGGTGGCTCGGGGGTTTTATAGGAGGAGGCAGTGGCCTTTGAGGGGAGGTGGAGAGGCGCGGGGAGCGGGGGAGCCGTGTAACTATCGACGGAGGAGGCGGAGCACCGTTGGGAAATGACTGGAAATCGTAACGGCCGGCAAGGGTTTCGGGAGGGTTTACGGTTACTGTAGCAGCTACAGTACGGGTCGGGTAGATGGATCCGACCCGTTAGGGTTGGTTTAGACACGGTTCAGGGTTGGTCCGGTTTGGGTTGGTTTGGTTCATAAATAAACCGGGTTTATTTGGGTTTTTATTGGTTTATTAAATAACTTAGTTTTTAGGTCTTTAAAAATGGTTCTGGGGTCCAATAAATTCCAAGAAAATTATCCTATGTCTAATATTTTATTTTACACCCAAAAATAATATTTTCATAATATTTTAATATTTAATAAAATCATAAAAAAATACTTAATACCAGAAAACAATTGATTTAATTAGTTAAAAAATTACTGAAAATTCTAGAAAATTTATTTAAAATCTGAAAAATTTCAGGGGGTTTACAGAGTCAACTATATATCTCAATCCACATAAGGTAGTCATGTGAAGAGCGAACCAAGTGTACTATGGTTGATCAGACCATAATACACTGATTCTAAATAGACAATTGTATTAGTGTGTGCACCCAATAATACATATGTCATGAACAAGTTCGATAAAAGAATAAGCTTGCAAAACTAGGATATAATAGCAGCATAAGTCGAGGTAGTTCAGAAAATATAAGTATGCTAGATTATGATGAAAGAAGGTACAAAAATAATTCAAGTTCACCAAGAAAATCAGTGTTGTGCCGCTACAGTTGCTATACTAACTTCTTGTCTAAGTCTCTAGTCGACCAAATGGGGGTATGGGCCTCTAAGTTCTACAGTCTGGGTAAACATTATCTTCTTATGCAAGCCTATAGTTGGTGTCATTCAATTATACTTTATTAATCAGTCATAAGGACTATGCGATACTAGGTTATGAGGTATACTACCAAACTTTCAAGAATTTAACTAATAGTGTTATTGAACATTAGAGTGGATATACCTAGTACAAGTCATCTTTCTAACCCCCATCAAGCACGAAAGAAAAGATAAGATTAACGTTGAGGAAGGATCAAGCGAGATGCAATACAAGCAAGCAAATAAGAATGCGAAATGAAATCAAGAGAGGTGATTAAATAAGTGGATAAGATCCTATACTCTAATCCTATGTGCAGGCTTGCTCGGTACAGTAACGTAACCGAGACAATATGCCCTCGACCTGCATGGGCCACCACAAAAATATGTCACGCTCCAGTCCCAAAATACGTAGGACTAGGAATACGTAAGCATGCCAGTAGTATGTATATGGCAACTCTAATATATGGATACCATAATACTCACGTACGATGTAATATGAATATTAACTCATATGTGGTATATATATTGTCACAAGTCACAGTGCATAACTAGATCTCATACACATAATCAAATAACCAATCAACTATATAACTGAATCAAGTATAAAATGCTTGATAAGAACAAGTAGTTGGGCAGAGACAAATCCACTACCAAATAGAATATAAGAGAAACCACATAAGTACATCTAATGAACAATGAGGCTCGAAAAAAAGACCTCCTCGAAAGAGAGAGAAGTAGCAAGTCCTGATCCGTGCTCCTACAGATGATCGTCTACACCTGGAAAGGGACCAGGTCCTTAGAGGGATGTAACAAGATACATAGAAGTATGCCAATTGAATACAGTAAAACATGCATAATATACATAAAATATATAAGTACGCTGTACTAGACAATCTATATGAAAATACATAATGAGGATAATCTTTTGACGTATGGGCATGGGTAGTCTACTCTATCTAATCTCACAACTCACACACACGACAGGGACATCATCATCAGTCATACCGCGAGGGTAGCGACCATCGTAACACCATCAGCCGACATACCGTGAGGGTAGCGACCATCGGACACGACTACCAAAGTCTGTTCTAGTTACTACGGTTTACCAGAGTGGTTATAGCCCATACGCCTACTGATTGTCCTTCCCTCCCATGATACTATGTGTCAAGTGTGTGTCAACAAATATATAGTTTATAATTATGACCGAAAGAAAACACACATGCAATAAATATATAAAAATATAATAAGCATATGAAGTACTATAAGTAATTTGACAAGGTATCTTGTCTGGTCTGAAAAAGAATAAAGTCACAACTCAAGGCGTCGTCTGATCTACCCGTCACATAAATTAAACAAGTTAGGTTACAAAAGTGGGTGAATAGGTTCCTCCATTTTAATCTATTTTAATTTTGAATAAAATAACCTAAAATAGTATTTTAATCTTATTATAATCTAATTTTATTACTAAACCCTAATTTTGGTCCAAAAAAATTAACTTTACGGATTTGTGATCCGTGGCACGCAAATCAAGGCAATCCGTTGACCAAATGTCAACCGACTCAAATCCTAGATTTGTGTGTAAAATAATATAGATTTTATTGCTACATGAACGCCAAAATCGATGGTTTTATAAAATCATAAGTCGGTAAAGAGTTATGGCCACAAAGGGCGAATATATGACAATTTTTAGTGGTTTCCTATTTACGTCTACGTTGCACAAATTTTACAGTAGAATAAATTTTATGTTAAATTCTGTAAAAATAATTTTATGAAATTTCATCATGTCAACTTTTTGAAACTTCAAACGGTTCATAATTTCGAGTTCGGGATCTCCCGTAATCTCAAAAACACCAAAATGCGTCTGATTTCGGACAACTGACACTTATAGAATTTTTTGGAAAAATAAGTTCATAAATTATTAAAATAATTTATATAATCAGAAAAATAACCTTGATATAGTTCTAACAAAAAAATTAGAGCGCATTTGGAGTCCGGAGCTAGGAGATATCGTCTTTTTAAGTCATCATAACTACTAGAAAATGAGGCTGATTTATGACGAATTTTGACTATTTTTGGACGAAAAAGAGAGGAGTTTGGGGAAGAAAAATATGAAAGATGAGTTTATTCCATAAGTCTAATAGGTATTTATAATGACGGAGACTACTTAATTGAATATGACTAGGATTGGCTAATTTGGATATGATTAGGATCAGTTTAAATAAGGATACGATATGCATGAAGTTGCTTTCCTAGTAGGCTCAGGATTTGAATTAATTTAAAATAGAGTTTGAGTTCATCTCAATAATTTATAATCTTAATTAGAATATAATATAAATAATTTATATATAATCTTATTAATATCTATTAACACTAAATTAGCATCTATCTAATATTAAGACTATATATATCCAAATAAATCCTAAATAATTTCAAAAAACTAAATAAATTTCTTAAAATTCTAAATAAATTGCAGAAAAATATAATTAAATATTTTAACCTAAAATAAATATTTGGTAGGAACAATATGCAAGTATGGTCTCATAGTAAATCATGAAAGTTCTAGAAATTTACGTTTTCTATGTTTTAATTATCCTAAAATTCTAGAAAAATCTCAAAAAATCTAAAATAGCCTTAAAATGATTCTAAATAAATATTTATATAAGTAAATATATTAAAAAGTTTATTTTTAATTAACTAAGTGAATACTCTAAAGAAATTTAATGTTTAAAATAATCTATAATAAATATAATAATATAAAATACATACAAAATACCTATTTTGGGTGAGAGGGTTTATAGGACCCCAGGACAAATGAGAATTCAAATACAACTGCTCCACCCGCTGGCGGTAATCACTCGCTTCCTGGATCATCTGCTTCTTCCACAGTCGATGAAGCCCGAGAAGCAATACGGGAGGTACGAGAATTCGGGCCCTCCTAGACTCAATGGGAAATCGAGACTCATTGCGCGAGCTCAGGATCCGACAACCGTATCCCCTCGAGTGGAGAGATGTGTCCCTACCATATTTTCTAGGAAGGGATATTTTAGTAATTTTATATTTAATTAAATATTATGCATGATAAATAATTATTTATTATATTATTTAATTATTGTTAGATGTTAGTTATTTATTTTGGACTTGTGTTAGTAGACCTAACTAGTTTAGTTAGACTCATGGACCAACATGAATTAATTGATTAGAATTCAGCCCATTTAGAAAGCCCATTGTTAAGGAGATGAATTAAATTAATTAAACCATTAGACTAGAAGCTTCTTTCCTTAATTATTTCTTCATGAGAGGCCCCAAGGGGTATATTGGATATTACATGGTAGCTTAAGGAAGGGGAAAGGGGGGCCGGCCTATATAGAGAGGGAGAATTTATTTCTCTCTCCTTTTTTTATTTCAAAGCTAGATCTAGAATTTTTCTCAACCAAATTACTTCATTCCCACTTCATTTTTCTACCAAATTTTATTCCAATTCCTTCCCAAATCACCATTGGAGGCTAGTAGAGCAAGGATATAGAAGGAGGAAGCAAGGATCTACAAAGAGGAGCAAGGATCTACAAGTTGGAGCTAATTTTATCATATTTGGAGATTTCAATGGGAATCCATCTCCCAATAGGTACAATTTAGTTTTTTTCCTTAATTTAGGTTCTAAATCTGAGATTTAACCATGGAAAATCAACCCATATGCATAGGCTACCCATAAGATTTGGTTTTGTATTCATAGGAGACCTATTGAGAAAGTTATGGTACTTTTTGTGTCAATTTTGGGAGAATTCCGAGAATAACATTTGTTGTGTGTATCAATTGGTCCTATAGATTAATTTGACATGTTCTTGTGTGTTTGGGGCTATTGTCATATCCATAATTGGGTACGTGTAGGTCGTATCCCAACAATTTGGTGATACGTGTTGATTTAGGGGTTTTTCCTCCGACACAGGACTTTGTACATGTCATATTTTAACACGGACACGTAGATATATATTTGACTCTTCGTATTGTTCATAAATAATATATATGACTTTTTCGTGTCCTTCGGGGTACGTTTGGATGTGTGGTGAACTCGTGTCACATGCGTATCCTAGATCTAGTGGGATACGGTGTGATACTCTCCATATGTTTATGCAATTATATGTAGATCTATTTCTTGTGTTCTTAATTCATGGAGAATGTAGTTGTATATATATATATATATATATATATATATATATATATATATATATATATTTGGTATATATAATTATGCTTCTTGTGTCTTAGATCTATATATTTATTATGTATATTATATGTTGCTATTCTTATATATGTATATATAATTATATATGGTAGTATGTATAAATATACATATGAATTTATGGGTTGTTATAATTATAATTATATAATGTGTATGGTGAATGATTATATATATATATATATATATATAGTTATTGTCACACCCCAGTCCCAAAATACGTAGGACTAGGACACATAAGCATGCCAGCCGCATGTATATGGCAACTATAATATGTGGAAACCATAACACATGCGTACGCTGTATAATGAACAATAATTCACAAGTGGTAAATATGTCACAAGTCACAGGGTATAATCTAAATCTCATCCACAAAAAATCAAATATAAATAAATAACCAATATCTATGAAACTATATCTCAATATGAAGTATCTAAAGATGACAGTCGGATGGAAACAAAACCACTGTCGAACTAGAATATAAAAGCAAACAAATATAAGTACAACAACTACCATCACTGCAACTCGAAGAGAAGACCTCCTCGAAGCATAAGGGTAACCAGTCCGGATCTGCGCTCCTGCGAATACTCATGAACATCTACACCTGGAAAGGGACCAGGTCCTCAGAGGGACATAACAAGATACATAGAAGTATGCCAATAAAGTATTGAAATAAATATCCAGTGGGTTGTCTAACCGTCTAAGTAAATGCAGTTTGAGAATAACTTTCCAACACGTGGGCTATCTGGCCATAAATGGTATTGGCATGGTTCTTTTGGAGATCCAGGAGCCTAAAAAGTATGTCGTCTTTTGAACGGCAGAGGCCACCTGATAATATATAATATATAGTTTCATCACCACCCGTATCTCCAGCGGAGCTTCCGGGTTACAAAAAGGAAAGTGCAAAGGAGCCCAAACGCCTTACTTGTTGTTCTCCCCACCCCATGCTCTAAGCATGTCACATCCATGACACGATTTGGTTCATAGCCTTTCTTTAGTACAATAGTCCAACCCTGCAACCAAATAAGGACAAGGATTGGACCACCGTACTACAATAGGCTATGTCCATGGACTACTAATAACTGCTAAGTCTTCTAGCATGCAAAGTTTCTAACATCAGTTATCCCTAACGCACGACCCAAACGTACAAGAGGCCAGACCTGTCATGCAGTCCGTGATCTA
Organism: Iris macrosiphon; assembly: GCA_036927795.1. Taxonomy (NCBI): domain Eukaryota; kingdom Viridiplantae; phylum Streptophyta; class Magnoliopsida; order Asparagales; family Iridaceae; genus Iris; species Iris macrosiphon. The sequence goes on from JAYESA010000016.1 coordinate 59,786,526, forward strand.
TATAACACGCAGTTTATATAGCAGTTAAAATATATGAACTAATGACAGAAAATAAAGATACATGCAATATATGGAATATGAATAACAGTATAATGGCAAGGTATACTTGCCTGACAAGAAATCTGTATAATATAAGCGTCCAAATGTCAAGGACGCGTGATTAGACACTACGACCTCCGAACAAAAATCTCCGGATGCTGAAATAGACATCACCAACATTTTCAAAATTAGCGAGATATCTAGAAATCACTACCCTTTCGTCCAATTTGGACACAGGGGCAAAATAGTAATTTTGGGTCAAAGTGGGGTCTATATGTGGCCCACTTTGCACCGAAAAGTGTGCCAAGGGTAAAGGTCTCTCAATGAGACAAATTATAGGTCAAATAAACTCTAAATGTCAGTACAAACTCAATGGTATGTCCAATTGTGGATTCCGGTGAGCCGAACACAATTTTGCCCAAAAAGTCAACCATTGTGCCCGCCAATAGGTGACTTGGTCAACTATCTCAAAATTACTTGAAAATTGGCTCACAGGACCAGCGCGATACCACGAGTCCAGTGGCATAAGTTTCGTCGCGTTCTGATAAGCGTACACTAAATGATGCAGGGTTTTACAAAAGTTGTGATATAGAAAATTTTCGCGGATACGGGCTGATTTCGACGCGTACACGTGTCCGAATCAGTGTCCGAGAAAGCTCACACGTCTGGGTATACCGTGCGCGCATTTTGGTGTGCTTGGTACGCGACGGGGCGGTCCCGTTTGGCGGGGCGCGCTCCGTATCACAATTTTTGGAAGTTAGAAAAAGTAGATTTTTGGGATTTTCAATCTGATTTAATTCAACATATAGCAACAAATAAAATATTGTATTTGACAGAAATTAATCTCGGTGAGGTGATATCCGCATACCAAAAAGAAAAACTAAATTTGGATCTCTATGGTGGGAGATACGAGTCCTTAAACATGGGTGGTTACCGCAGTTTTCTACGATCTAAAAATTATCGTTTTTTGCCAACTTGGTCACTTTTTTCGCCTAGGGTTACGCGCTGTTCAAGTTAAACTAATATATAGTATTGGAAGGGGGATAGGTCGTGAACATACTGTTCAAGACATGGTCGAATTTGGTCGAGCGTTGGCGCAGAAAACGAAGCACGAACAGAGGTAAGTTGTTGTTCAGATCTGCTGTCGCGGGGTTGTGCAGATGCACGGTGGTCGCGGTCACGGCGGTCAGGTCTCAAGGTCAAGGAGATAAAGAGTTTAGGGTTAGGGTTTAACCTTCGTATATATATAGATATATATAGCGGGGGGGGGGGGGGGTCTCGTTCGCGCGACTGTGGGTGAATTAAGTTGCTGCCGCTGCTGCTTTAGTTTTCTTAATGGGTAGGGTAGGTAACGGGTCGGGTAGGTTAGGGTTTTGATTTATTTTTATTTCTTTTCTTTTATTCACTCTTATTCTATTCTATTCTTTTCTAATTCTTTTAATAAACATTATATATATATATATATAGAAAATTCTAGAAATTTATTTAGAGCATACAATTAATCTATCAACTGTCCACATGGTCTCCTACATGTAAATAATTTAGAAAAAATTATAATTGCTCCATAAATCCTTTATTGCACAAACACCTAAAAATAAAAATTCCATAAATTCTATTTCTTCTAATTAGCTAATAATTACTATAAATAAATAAATTAAATAATTAATATGATTTTCAGAATTAGGGGTTTTACAGTTATATATATACATATTAATATGTATGTGTGTGTATGTTATTATGTATAGTTATTTATACATAATATTATGTGAGAATGTATGTATAATTATTGGTAGTATATATGTATATGGTGTATATATATATATATATATATATATATATATATATGTTATTATATATATATATATGCATCAGAGACAGCAGCAAAGGTGACACAGCAAGGCGTCGCAAACAGCAGCAACAAGCGCGAACAGCAGCAGCAGCCGCACGAGCAACATCGACAGCAAACTGTCGTAAAAAGGCAGCAGCAGCGGCAGCAGGAAGCAGTGACAGCAGCTAGCGACAGTTTCAGAAAAAACTGTCGTTGAAATAGCAGCGTATTAGCAGCGTATCAGGGGCTGTAGTGACAGTTTTTAGCGACAGTGCAGGAAACTGTCACTAAAACAACAATATATCTTAATAAACAACAGCTTTCAGTGACAGCATGAATAGTTATAGCGATAGTTTGGCAGTTATATATATATATATATATATATATATATTATGGGTAGTTAATGTAACAAGGTATTGGGTATTACCTTGAGGAACCAAGGTAATTGGGGATACCCTAGGTATTGAGTTTGGGTATCAAGTTTTTGAATTATTGTTGTGATACCAAGTTGGTTCAAAATCATGGTACCTATTTAATATTGTAATTATGATTCTATATTATTAATAATTGTTTGTTATATATATATATATATATATATATATATATATATATATATATTGATGTTTTACCTATGGTTTCACGTATCCAGAGATATGGTATCCTAATATTTAAGATATAGTTTTTATGGCTTAGGCTTTAGTATCTTGAACCCAATATTTTGTGTTAGACTTATGCAACCTAAAAATAGGTAGTTGACCATAATTTGACCATAGTTGACCTTAGAGTTGACTTAGTTGACTTTTGACTTAGAATTGATTTGTTGACCTAGAAGTTGATTAGTTTGACTTATTTTCTTTCCGGAACCTTGTATTGATGTTGTATTCCATATTTAGGTCTTCGAGGCACCGTATCAGACATCTGTGAGGCTATTCATTGGACTTCATGCGAGTACATTCTCTGATAGTTTCTCGTTTATGATATCCTCTATGTTCATTGTATCTAGTGTAGATATCCATATTTCTTGACACGATGGTTACACGAATTGTTATATCCGGATCTCGTCATGAGACGTTATTCCTTGTATATGGTGTATCTTGTGCAAGTATTATTTCATTGATTATCTTGTGCATGTACAGACACTGATTCTCGGGGAGATTTGCTACATTCCTAGAGAATTCCGTGCCATAACATACCATGGTTGGATCTATTATACCAGTTGTAATACCCCGTTCCGCTCAAGCGGACTACCGTTTCAATCGGCAATAGTGCAGCTGTCCCGACCCGCTTTGCCTCAAAGAGAATGCAAAGGATATCCAGATTGTCCCTACAGGAATTCGGCTTAGGCTTTCAGAGGCTCACTCAGGCGTATCGCTCTACCGAGGCGAATCATCGCTAAGGTGGGTGGCTACGGTGAACTTGTCTTTGCTTAGCCAGCACACATAAAATTTGGAATATTCATGCTAGTCGCTAGGTGAATACCCCCCTGCATGCTAATAAATCCAACGCATCTAGCTAAGGGAATAATCCTAACTTGTATTGCTTGCTAGAACATGGAAATGAAATACTGCTTATAATTAGACCCCCGCATGCTAAGTCCCTTAACGGTTTCAACTCTCGGCTTACCTTCGGGTCCGAGCAACGTGCCTGCTTATGTTCCTTAGAAACGCATGCTTGTCTGCTTGAATGTTACCGTATTTTCATCCAAACCCCGGAAGACTACTACATAGTCATTCCGTGCCTGAATGTTCCTGCAAGTATCCGGGACCGTTAGGTCACCCAAGGCATCCCCGAACCAGGGGAATGCATCAAGACAAGTTGATCACTGTACAGAATCATGATTCAAGCATCTCCTGTAATCGTGCACTACTGTACTACTGTTCTACTGTTCTACTGTACCACTGTACTCCTGTTCTACAGTACTCGAGTATCACGTAAAATTGGAAAAGACCCTGACCAGCATGTCGTGGACAACTCGGAAACGAGGCATAGTTCCACGGACGGTCTCCGGGGCACAGGGGCCGCTCCGATCCGGATAAAACTCCACTGTTTCAGGCAACTGTACTGGACGAGATAGTGTGCAGTACCTACCGTTCTTTCGCTGCATACCATCCGCTCCATGGCTGAACTTACTGTATAGTCTACTGTACTAAACGAGATGGCTTGTAGCACCCACTGTACTTTTGTTGCAAACTATTCTCGTTTAAGACTAGTGTCCTTTATGGCTATGCCAGCGACTCATGTTCATATAGATAAGTCATCCTCGCTTAGCGGCTATCCGTGTGCGAGTCACTGCATCGCATAAATGAACAACTGAATACCTGAACGATCATGTTAAAACGACCTTCGTGTTTGCATATGCTTGCCTCTTGAATGTTTATACATGCCTCTGCTCGAAATAACAATGTTGCCTCAATTTTTGCCTTAGACAGGGAAGGAGAAATGGTAAGTTGGTAAGTCTCGCCGTGTTTCCTCAAACATCGCACGGCGCCCTGCCCGACACGTTAGGCTATTCAATGCTTGCATGAAACTGATCCTAAGGCAACTAGAAAGACAACTTAATAGTTGTGCACGGAACCTGTATTACGTGTTTGGATTTGTCGAGCGGGCGAGTAACTTCCCCACCAGTGCCTTTAATGTACTGATAATCCACCAGTTTGTATGCAGGGTGCGGGAGAACCTCGTTCGGTGCGGACGCCTCCTTCGTGCGTGCTAAGGCCAGGAGTTCCCTCTGAAGCCTTACAACGGTGCGTCCGGGACTGAAGCACATATACAAAGACATAATGTTGGAACATAGCCCAAACTCGCCTGAACATCGCCTGTACAATCATTCCATAACTGTAGCCACTTGGCACGCTTTTACTGTTTCAGAGAGAGAGGCTTGAGCGACTTGTAATCTTGGCTATACGCCGCTTGTAACACATGTTCATATTAATAAAAGAGCTTGCTTTACTTCAAACTTGTGTTTCAATGCTTCCTCTATATTTGTCGACTCAGTGAACCTGTTACCGATCGCCTATGCGTTCATGACTCCGCTGCACTCGGACAATCTGTGCGACTCTGTGGCTTAGAACTCTTGCCGTCAGCCAATGAACCATGGCCTTGCACGGGCGTAGATCACGCTCGTGCGGCATCACGCCCGGATGGGTTAAGCGATCGTTCCGCGGGAGCGCTGGCGAGGGTGATTCTCGCCTAGCGGGAACGGTCGAAATAGCCTACGGGAGATCGGGGCGTGACATGTTGGTATCAGAGCCTGGCATCTACGCCTTTGGCCTTCAATTCGATATCTCTGTTTCGAAAGCTCGTTCGTGGGTTATGTGCACGCTCTCTCTCAATGCCTCGATGGGATATTCCAACAATAAGTCTAAATACTTTCAAAATACATTTTGAATGATATGATTGCTTGTCTGGTTGTATGCTACGAGTGGCCTTTGTGCCAACCTGTGCGAACCCTTGAGAGTATCGCTAGTAGCTTGTCCGATTTTTACTAGCTCTAAGTTTGGTTGAATGCATCTATTCGAGGGACGCCTTGAACTAGTGCACCATCCAAGACTTAGGAAAAGGTGAAACTCGAGTGCTAAGACTTTGCTATCACTGAGCTGGTTGACGTGTTCACGCTAGAAGTGCACTTCGAAAGTGCGCACGATCCAGTCTAAGCGATATGCTAATTTCGACGCTTGTGCAAGTGAATATCTAAATGAACAAGTGCAACGACTTGTCTAGGATTGCCTCGACCCTAGATTACTACTTGTCCTTAGTAAGTCTCGAGGACGAGACTTTTCTAAGTTGGGTAGGATGTAATACCCCGTTCCGCTCAAGCGGACTGCCATTTCAATCGGTAATAGTGCAGCTGTCCCGACCCGCTTTGCCTCAAAGAGAATGCAAAGGATATCCAGACTTGTCCCTACAGGAACTCAGCTTAGGCTGTCAGAGGCTCACTCAGGCGTATCGCTCTACCGAGGCGAATCATCGCTAAGGTGGGTGGCTACGGTAAACTTGTCTTTGCTTAGCCAGCACACATAAAATCTGGAATATTCATGCTAGTCGCTAGGTGAATAACCCCCTGCATGCTAATAAATCCAACGCACCTAGCTAAGGGAATAATCCTAACTTGTATTGCTTGCTAGAACATAGAAATGAAATACTGCTTATAATCAGACCCCCGCATGCTAAGTCCCTTAACGGTTTCAACTCTCGGCTTACCTTCGGGTCCGAGCAACGTGCCTGCTTATGTTCCTTAGAAATGCATGCTTGTCTGTTTGAATGTTACCGTATTTTCATCCAAACCCCGAAAGACTACTACATAGTCATTCCGTGCCTGAATGTTCCTGCAAGTATCCGGGACCGTTAGGTCACCCAAGGCATCCCCGAACCAGGGGAATGCATCAAGACAAGTTGATCACTGTACAGAATCATGATTCAAGTATCTCCTGTAATCGTGCACTACTGTACTACTGTTCTACTGTTCTACTGTACCACTGTACTCCTGTTCTACAGTACTCGAGTATCACGTAAAATTGGAAAAGACCCTGACCTGCATGTCGCGGACAACTCAAAAATGAGGCATAGTTCCACGGACGGTCTCCGGGGCACTGGGGCCGCTCCGATCCGGATGGAACTCCACTGTTTCAGGCAACTGTACTGGATGAGATAGTGTGCAGCACCTACCGTTTTTTCGCTGCATACCATCCGCTCCATGGCTGAACTTACTGTATAGTCTACTGTACTAAACGAGATGGCTTGTAGCACCCACTGTACTTTCGTTGCAAACTATTCTTGTTTAAGACTAGTGTCCTTTATGGCTATGCCAGCGACTCATGTTCATATAGATAAGTCATCCTCGCTTAGCGGCTATCCGCGTGCGATTCACTGCATCGCATAAATGAACAACTGAACACCTGAACGATCATGTTAAAACGACCCTCGTGTTTGCATATGCTTGCCTCTTGAATGTTTATACATGCCTCTGCTCGAAATAACAATGTTGCCTCAATGTTTGCCTTGGACAGGGAAAGAGAAATGGTAAGTTGGTAAGTCTCGCCGTGTTTCCTCAAACATCGCATGGCGCCCTGCCCGACACGTTAGGCTATTCAATGCTTGCATGAAACTGATCCTAAGGCAACTAGAAAGACAACTTAATAGTTGTGCACGGAACCTGTATTACGTGTTTGGATTTGTCGAGCGGGCGAGTAGCTTCCCCACCAGTGCATTCAATGTACTGATAATCCACCAGTTTGTATGCAGGGTGCGGGAGAACCTCGTTCGGTGCGGATGCCTCCTTCGTGCGTGCTAAGGCCAGGAGTTCCATCTGAAGCCTTGCAACGGTGCGTCCGGGACTGAAGCACATATACAAAGACATAATGTTGGAATATAGCCCGAACTCGCCTGAACATCGCCTATACAATCATTTCATAACTGTAGCCACTTGGCACGCTTTTACTGTTTCAGAGAGAGAGGCTTGAGCGACTTATAATCTCGGCTATACGCCGCCTGTAACACATGTTCATATTAATAAAAGAGCTTGCTTTACTTCAAACTTGTGTTTCAATGCTTCCTCTATATTTGTCGACTCAGTGAACCTGTTACCGATCGCCTATGCGTTTATGACTCCGCTGCACTCGGACAATCTGTGCGACTTTGTGGCTTAGAACTCTTGCCGCCAGCCAATGAACCATGGCCTTGCACGGGCGTGGATCACGCTCGTGCGGCATCACGCCCGGATGGGTTAAGCGATCGTTCCGCGGGAGCGCTGGCGAGGGTGATTTCCGCCTAGCAGGAACGGCCAAAATAGCCTGCGGGAGATCGGGGCGTGACACCAGTCGGGGGTGGAGAGTATTTTAGTGTAGATATATGATCATACCCTCCTTGTGCATGTCTTGTTCCTTATGAGTGTTGATCATATACCGCACGTATGATCAGCCATGCCATTATACCCTTATGCAAGTTCCCAAGCCGATCACATGTTAAAGCTAGTACTCACACACTTAGACATTAGTATTCTTGTTCATTGTCATATTGTTCATTCTTGTATTTATTCCAGTATTTCCTTATTATGTATATCTTGTATCTATTGTGCATCTTGTATATTCACATTTATTTACTGTTACATAGTTTTTATCATTGATTAAGACTGCTGTTAGAGATGTACTCTGCTCCTTTCCTGACTGGATATATTTTTCTCAGATGACACTGAGGACTGGTACCCTACTCATTATGGACCTCAGGATGTTGTGGGTCTAGAGTCTGAGACCCTGGTTCAAGAGGGACTTATCCCGACTAAGGCAGATGACCCGAGTTTAGTGGCTTCTTAGTATTTCTTGTACTGGATTTGTCTCCAGCTTATTTGTTAGTACTTCTTTCAGACTCATTGATGTATTATTTTAGACTCATGAGTTGTATGTGACTATGCTATTCCTTTATCTGTTTCGTGCTCATTTCCATCCTAGTTTGGTGATTGAGTATATTGCTATTGTTGGTGGTTCATTATGTTAGATAGATTACCCAAACAACGTTCTACCGCCGATTCGGTGGCGTAGGCTGGGCGTTGTTTTCGACTTGTACCCTTACACCGGGTGCGGGTCGTGATAAGATGTACCATATGCTTAGTGTGCCAGCAGAGTGTGTGGTGGTATGGCATGAAGAGGAAAGTGGCACAGTTTGTATCTAGATGCTTAGTGTGCCAGCAGGTGAAAGCCGAGAGGCAGAGCCCAGGAGGTTTACTTCAGCTATTATCCATTACAGAGTGGAAGTGGGAGCACATTACTATAGATTTTGTATCCGAAATTCCACGATCTCCAGGAGGAAAAGACGTAATTTGGGTCATAGTTGATAGGTTGACCAATTCGGCCCACTTTTTGCCTTTCAAGGTAGGTTTGTCTACGGAGAAGCTGGCAGAGATGTATGTGAGGCAGATCGTTAGGATACATGGAGTTCCCGTCAGCTAGTCTCGGATCGGGATAGTCGTTTTACTTCTCATTTCTGAAAGAGTTTGCAGGAGAGTTTGGGCACTCAGCTCAAGTTCAGTACTGCATATCATCACCAGACAGATGGGCAGTCAGAGAGGACTATTCAGACTCTCAAGGATATGTTGCATACTTGTGTACTAGATTTTGGGGGTTCTTGGGAGGACCATCTCTATTTGGTAGAGTTTGCTTACAACAACAATTACCAGGCTAGTATAGAGATGTCACCTTTTGAAGCTCTGTATGGTCGGAGGTGTCGTACTCCCTTATCTTGGGACGATATTGGAGAGAGTTTTGCTTGGGCCAGAGATGGTTTTAGATGCAGCAGAGAAGGTTCAGTTGATCAGAGACAGACTTTTTTTGGCGCAGGACAGACAGCGGCATTGGGCCGATAGCCACCGGAGTCCTTTGGAGTTCGAGGTATAGTTTAGATTTTTGTTTTGTTCTTGTTCTTGGTTGTTTGTTATAGATTAAGTTCTTAAGGGTGGTATTTTGTTCTAGGTGTGTGGTTTGGTGTTTCTGAGAATTTCTTCGACACGAGGCACGATTCGCTTCAGTGGAGGCAGAAAGCTTAGTTCGCGATTCATCGGACCTTTCACTATTCTAGAGAGGGTCGATGTAGTTGCTTATAGACTAGACGTACCACCTGTATTGGAGGGAGTGCACAATATATTTCACGTATCACAGTTGAGACGATACGTGGCAGATCCTAGTCATGTATTGGATCACTCGAAGATAGAGGTGGGCCCTACTCTTAGCTATCCAGAGCAGCCAGTTGAGATTCTGGATCAGAGAGAGAAGGTGCTGAGGAACCAGACTATTCCTTTGGTGCATGTCGCATGGAGGCATCACTCTCCGGAGGTGTCTACCTGGGAGAGAGAGAGGATGAAATGCGAGAGCGTTATCCATATTTGTTTGTGCCTTGAGGTATGTTATTTCCTAATTATGTTCTGTTCATTGTTATATTCTTTCATAATTAGTTATATTCTTTAGTTTTATTCTTTTGCTATGTTCTGTTATTTTTTGGGGGTAGTTTTTGTCTTGAATTTCGAAGATAAAATTATTTTAAGGAGGGTAGACTTGTCACTACCACATTTTCTAGGAAGGGATATTTTAGTAATTTATATTTAATTAAATATTGTGCATGATAAATAATTATTTATTGTATTATTTAATTGTTGTTAGATGTTAGTTATTTATTTTGGAATTGTGTTAGTGGACCTGACTAGTTTAGTTAGACTCATGGACCAATATGAATTAATTGATTAGAATTTAGCCTATTTAGAAAGCCCATTGTTAAGGAGATGTATTAAATTAATTAAACCATTAGACTAGAAGCTTCCTTCCTTAATTATTTCTTCATGAGAGGCCCCAAGGGGTATATTGGACATTACATAGTAGCTTAAGGAAGGGGAAAGGGGGGCCGGCTTATATAGAAGGGAAGAATTTATTTCTCTCTCCTCTTTTTATTTCAAAGCTAGATCTAGAATTAAATTATTTGCATTATATGATTCTGCTCTAGATAATATAGTATAAGTATGAGCGTTTGAGTATGACTCGGGTGTAGTCGACGAATGCGTCGATGAGTAGATAATGCATAAACTAAGACATAGTGACATTACAAAAGTTTTGGGAGTTATTCTAATATTTTTCCAGATACCTGACACGTCTTACTTACGACACAATCATGATTGGTACGTGTTATCATATCCGACTGGCTATCGGTGAGTTCGATACGTAGTCGGTATCGTACATAGTTTTGGCATTAGAATAATTGACTGGCATGGTAGTTATGTGATGTTCACGTTGTGTATATGACTTGGACATATGCATTGGGCAGGGAGGACAACTAGTAGGCGTATGTGACACACAACATCGATAGCTGTAGTGTCTATGGATCTATAGAGATTGATGACTACCCTTTAGCATATGCCGCTTCCGACGGGAAGTCAGGCTTGTTTATATATATATATATATATATATATATATATATATATAGCCTACCAGCATTTTTTGGAGCGTTGGTATTTATTTAGTAGAAGCCACGTTCGACGGGACGTTATGACAGTTATCTATGCCTACGCCTACCCATACGTACCAAAGTTGTCCTCAAATTGTATTCACATAGATGATTATGTTATCCTATTTATTTTACATAGTATTTACATTTCGGCATATACTATTTGTATCATGTTACATCCCACTAAGGACCTGGTCCCCTGCCAGGTTAGCTTAGTTGGACACAGAGAACTTTTCATGGATGGTTGATGAGTACTCAATTTCTTACAGGTATTATCCTTTCATGTATATGTATATGCTTCATCATGTTATTTGTATCTGCTTAATTTTTGTATACTCATGCTATTTACTTCGAGTCTATTCGAAAAGTATGATTATTAAGCTGCAGACTAGTAGTCATATTTATCTCTTTTTATTTCTGTCATATAGATTGAGTATAGAAAGTTGATAGATATAGATAATTAGCTTGATCACTTGACCATGGACAGTATAAGTGCATTTCATCGGGTCCATTAAATTAGAAACTCCTAATGAGTTATATCAGCTGGCCATTGTCACGGGTCTGGTCCCACATATTTTGGGACTGGGGCATGACAGGCTGAAATTATCTAAAAGTGCGCAAAAAGCTGAAATCTTTCAAAAGTGCTCCAAGAAGGATTTTTCCAAAAAAAAATTCTCTTGACATACTTTTGCAAGAAATTGACAGTACTCCTTAAAATACACACGAGTATGGAATGTGGGTCACATTCAACATGTGCCTATAGTAGAAATCCTCCTATCTAGTTCTTGTAAATGTTCTTCTTCTCCAACTGGCCTCCCATTTGATGTACTCAGAGCTCAAGCTCCAAACTATGACAATACTCCATTCCTCAAGAAACAAGAACTAAAAATCCAAGAAAAATCCAGGCTCAAAATCAGGGAACAAAATCTTTTGAAAATATCTTATTTTTAGGGGATCATTCCCTAGGAAAATACTTATGAAAACTCTCATAATAAAATCAAAATAAAACTATTAACCACCTCAAATCTGAAAACTCTAAGAAATAATTATAATAAAACACTACTAGAAACTAATTACAACAACAAATACTAAGAATAAAATATAGCCGATCATGTTTCTTCATATTACAAGATGTACATGCCTATAAAAAAATTAGGAGCAAAAAAAAATGAACAAGTGAGGAGAGAGAATAAGAACATGGATATATATAGGCAAGGGGTTGATGGTGAACTGTCGGATCTCTTCAACAATTCCAAGCCACACACCCTACCTAACATAATCACACAATCAATATTACCCAATGTGCGCCAAGCTTCCATTCAACCATGCACTTGAAGTATACTCATAGTGCGTCAAAATGAAAATACTATCAAAAGTGTGCCAACTTGAGTATATTCCAAGTATACAGAATAGGGGAGTGACATCTCTACTCACTTTAGAAAAATTCTGTCCTCAGAATTTCAGAACTAAAGCAACTAGAGACATTAAGACAAGCACATCTAGCTACAAGCAATCATATGCAATATACAAGCAAACCAAATAATATACACTTAGCAATATTAATAACACTCTAGCAAGGTGATAAATGATCATGGAATTGGAAAAGGCATATGAAGAAATATACCTTACGAGTCAAATAAGTGTGGATACCAAGATTGAATATCGTCTTCACGTTTCCATGTTGACTCCCCCAAAGAGTGGTGCCCCCAAGCGACACAAACAAGGCGGATAGTCAGGTTCTTGAGTACCTTCTTTCTCCGGTCCGAAATGGATATGGGTTGTTCCTCGTAAGACAAACAAAGCAAAGGCAGAAGGACAAGGCGATAAGCAACGTCTCTTACCCGCTCGAAAATGTTAAACGGTCCAACATATCATGGACTAAGCTTCCTGCAAACCCCGAATCTAATGACTCTATAGGTGGACAAAATCCGCAAAAATACGTGGTCGCCGACACAAAACTCTAGAGGCCTATGATGTTGATCTGTCCAATGGTGATGTCGATCCTGCGTAACTCGCAGTCGCACTCTGACCTGCTTGATAACTTCCACAGTATGAGTAATCAATTCTGGGCCCAACAGCTTTCTCTCACCAATGTCATCCCAAGCTAACGGTGACCTACACTTCCTTCCATATAATACCTCAAAAGGTGCCATCTGGATGCTGGCCTGATAACTAATATTATACCAGAATTCTACCAAGTACAAGTATTTCTCCCATGATCCACCAAAGTCTAGGGTACAGGTTTGTAACATATCCTCCAAGGTCTGGATAGTTCTCTCGGACTGCCTATCTGTCTGAGGGTGATATGCCATACTAAATTTTAACTTACTACCCAATCTCTCATGTAAGCTTTTCCAAAAATGAGAAGTGAACCTCGAATCTCGGTTTGATACTATACTTACTGGTATACCATGTTGCCTCATAATCTCCCGCATATATATATCTGCCAATTATTTCGTATACTGTCCAATTCTGAACAGAAGAAAATGTGCTACCTTAGTGAGACAATCTACTATCATCCAAACTGTATCTCGTCCGGTCGGGAATCTAGGTAAACCGATCTTAAATTCTATTGTAACATGCTCCCATTTCTATTCTGGAATGGGGAGATGGTATAATAATCCTGTTGGTCTCTGCTGTTCTGCCTTCACTTGTTGACATATCAGGTATCGGAATACAAAACGTGCTATCTCTTGCTTTATTCTGTTCTACCAGAAGAGTTGTTTAATATCTTGGTACATCTTCGTGCCGCCAGGATGGATAGAATATTGGGAATTGTGAGCCTTAGTCATGATCTCTTGTCGTATATCCCTACTCGATACACAGAGATGAGTTTCAAACCTCAACTTCCCACCGCTGTGAATAGTCAACTCTTTTCTTAGTCTCGACTTGCATTCTGCTCGTAACTCCTGGATCCGTAAATCTCCTGCCTGAGCTTCTTTGATACTGTCTACCAAAGTAGACTGTATCTGTAAACTAGCCAAGACTCCCTCATCTTGTGGAAATACTATCTCATTGCTCATCTCTCGAAGATCTCCAAGGATATGCTTCTGCGTTGTTAGGAAAATGCACCACCCCTCCCGCTAAGGGCATCTGCTACTATATTAGCTTTGCCTGGATGGTATTAAAGTTCCACGTCATAATCCTTCGGCAATTATAGCCATCTCCTCTACCTCATGTTCAAATACTTCTGGATGAATACGTATTTTAAACTCTTATGGTTTGTAAATATTTCTACTTGATCACCGTACAAGTAATGCCTCCACAACTTCAGTGCAAATACCACTACTGCCAACTTTAAGTCATGATTAAAGTAATTCTTCTCATGATCCCAAAGTTGACATGATGCATATGCTATCACTCTCCCATGCTGCATCAAAACACATTAAAAATACTTCCCTGATGCATCACAATACACTGTGAACCCTCATGATCCTACTAGAAGTGTCAGGATCAGTGTCGATATCAACCTTTCTTCAGTTCTTTAAAATCTGTTTGACATTCCGCTGACCATACAAACTTAACATCCTTTCTAGTCAACCAGGTCATTGGTGCGGAGATCCTTGCAAAATCTGATATGAACCTCCTGTAGTACCCTACTAATCTAAGAAAACTGCGCACATCTATCACGGTCTTCAGAACTGGCAAATTCTCTACCGCTTCAACTTTTTTGGGTTTCACTGATACTCCTACTCTCGAGATGATGTGTCCCAAGAATGAAATATGATCTAACCAGAACTCGCACGTGCTAAGTTTCGTATACAACTGGTGCTCCCTCAAAGTCTGCAACACCTTCCTGAGATGCTCTTCATATTCTTCTTTATTAAGGGAGTACACTAGGATGTCGGTGATTAACATTACCATAAACTGATCTAAATAGGGCATGAAGATACAGTTCATCAAATCCATAAATACTGCTGTGCATTGGTCAATCCGAATGGCATTACTAAGCACTCATAATGTCCATATCGTGACCTGAATGTTATTTTCGGCATATCTTCTTTCCGTACTTGCACCTGATGATATTTGGATCGCAGATCAATCTTAGAGAATACTCTGGCTTCACTCAACTGATTAAATAGGTCATCAATCCTAGGTAAGGGATACTTGTTCTTTACTGTCACTACATTCAACTGCCTATAGTCAATACATAGTCGGGTCGATCCATCATTCTTCTTCACTAACACTACTAGGGCTCCCCATGGTGACCCGCTGGTATGAATACATTTCTTCGCCTTCAACTCTTCAACATGTTGATGTAACTGGTCAAGTTCAGAAGGTGACATATGGTAAACCTTATGAGATATAGGCTTCATTCCTGGAATCAACTCTATATTGAACTCTACCTCTCGAACCGGAGGCAATCCTAGAAGTTCTTCAGGAAAGACATCCATGAATTCGTCAAATATTTTGGGTATTAGTTCTCCTTCCGTTGCTACCGTCGTGAATCCTTCTTCTTGATGGCCTCTCGTAGACCTCACGAGCATGAACTCTTCCAAACCATGGATACTAAATAACACTCTATCCCTATGATAATCTATCGTAGAATGAATGTCTTTCAGCCAGTCTATGCCCAAGTTAATATCAAAGTTACCCATATGGAAGTCAATCAACTTCGCAGGTAATAGGTGGTTACACACTATGACTGGACAGTCTAGGCACACCCTACTAACTTCTACAAGCCTATTACCAGTGAGTATATTTAGCCTCTCTGGAAACGTCTCGAACTCCAATCCAACATGTATCACAAAATGTGTAGATACAAATGAATGTGAAGCTCCTGAATTAATTAATGCTATAGAAGGAAAATATACAACAAAAATATTATCTGCCACCACGTCACCTGATGCCAAACCTTATCCAGAGGCAAGGTGAATGTATGTCATTGGCCTTATCGAGCTTCTTGTTGTTGCCTTCCCTGGTGGCGCTATCATGGTCTCTACTGTCCTTGCTGATATTGGTATTAGTATTAATGTTGATGTTGCCTATACATTTGAGCCTGCGTCAGTAACAGTTGCTGAGCTAACGGCCTCACTGCCAATGTTGGCTCTCCGTGCATCATTGCTCTTAGTGCTAGCAATGCAGGAAACTAGGGTGCTGGTCCCTCTGACCTCTACATCAATGGGCATGTAGTAATCCTATGATTAGGGCTACCATATCTCAGGCACAACCTATTTGCTGCCCCACAATCACTCATAGTATGGCCTCCCTTACCAAAATATGTACAACCTGTTAATGTTGACTAGCTCTATTGCTACTGGTGCCTCGGCTGCTGTTGCCGAGCTGATGCCGTTACTGTTGAAACTACCGCTCTGTGCAGTAATATGTCATGAATACAAACGCCATGAGATAGTGCTGATGTTCGGGGTAATGCTCCTTCTCCAATGCTTTGTGCATGAGATCTCTTCTGTCCTCCTGTCCTCGATGTCATCCTTTGAAAAGTTAGTTCGTGCCTCCTTGCTTCCATTAATGCGTCATCAAAAGTCTGGTAGTTATGTCCCTCTACCAACTATAGAATTTTTAGATGAATTCCTTGCTGGAACCTTATTGCCCTGTCTGTATCTGTTGCCACCATTGTTGGTGCAAATCTACTCAGTCGGCTAAATTTTACTGAGTAGCCGTCCACTGTTCTACCAGACTACTTGAGGTTAATAAACCTTTGCTGCAACTCAAACTAGGCCACAACTCCAAAATACTTTATTCTGAACCGAAAAATAAATTTATTCAAAGAAATAGGTTGCCTGCCGCCCACCAATCCCTGGCGAGATCCTGAAGTTGCAACTGAACTTGGTCAACCTGTTCTTCATCTGGAACCTTGGCCATTGCCAGAATACCCTTAATATCCTGGAGCCAATTATTTACCATGATGGCATCCTCCGTACCATCAAAGTACTGGGGATTAAGTCAACAAAATCTTACCGATGTACCCGAATCTATCATTCCACCTCTTTCTAGAGCCGTTTACAACCCCTAGTTCAACGATACATTCTGTTTCTGCTGCTGGAGTTGCTAATATTTTTGTACTGCCATCTGATGATATTTTGCGGCCATCATCCCCCTGATGATCTCTAATAAAGCGTGGGTATCAAGTGCTGCTGGCATAGTCGGCTCTACTGGGGGAGCCGGAACCTCTGAAGTAGGTTACTCAATATTTTCTATTACTATCTCATATGGAGGCCCAATCACTGGCTCGATTTAAACCAGATCCTGAAAAAATACTGCCTCATGCTACTATCCCATCTCGCTCGGGCCCACTGGTCACCTCGATGCCCCTGATGCTCCGGCAACCGAATATGGGGAAGCCCTGGAAGAAAGGGACAAAAGACATCAAGAACATGATAGGAAGGAAGAGAGTAACAATTAATCTGATGGTTCAAGCTGAGTATCGAGAAGAATGGATTCAGGAATTCAAAGAGGAACATGTTTGACTAAGACTTCTAAGATCGTGAAACCCCACAAGTCTAAAAAATCAGACCTGCATTGGCCAGCACTAAAACCTTGTCACGCTCTAGTACCGAAATACGAAGACAGATATTGCTAGCTCTCCCGTATAAGGTATAAAACGTCGTACGGCGGTCACGGTTATAGAAAGACAAGGGTGCATGCTATAATCAAGTATCCTAGTGTCTCAGAATAACTATGTCTCAATCATTCAAGCAAATAATAACAATATAGAATATGTGAGATAAAGTCGTAAGGTATCCCAAATGCATGCTCCATCGGAATATTCTAGAGATCTAGTCATCAAAATGTTAGGCTAGCAGAATGTCAATAGTTACACTACCGAGATCAGCTACAGTCTGATTATATCTTAGTTATATAAAAAGGAACTGATATCCAGACAAGCCGGCTAATAAGTGGCGGTGACTAAATGCCTAAAAGAGTAGAATATACAAGACGAGTAGTGATCAAGAAACATAGTCGCGCCCTTCAGCGACCATCCATCTGGTGAACTACATCGTAAGGGGGATGTCACGCCCCCGTATCGGAATACGAAGACGGACATAGCCATCTACCCTGTATAAGATGCTATACGTCATATGTCGATCATGGTTGTATAAGACAAGGGAGTGTATGCTACAATCCAGTTTCCTATGGTCAAGAACTTCTATGTCTCAATTAATCAAACAAGAAACAATAAGTATAGAGTATATATGATAAAGTAATAAGGCATCCCAAACACTTTCTCAAAATATTCTGGAGTCCAACTGTGAAAAATAAGAAGTTAGAAGAGTAACGAAAGTACATGACAGTAATAAGTTGTAGCCTGATTTAATACAATAATATAAGGAAACTAAAGTCTAAACGAGCCGGCTAACAGGTGCCGGTGGCTAAACACCAAAAAAAATAAATGTTCAATGACGAACAGGGAAGAAGAAAACCTACTCGCTATCCCCATTGACCATGTTCCTGGTATGCGCCATGAGTTAGGGGAAGGTATGCTAGACCCTCGGGTGCTGGCTCGAAACCTGGCCATGCAAACCCAATGGGGTTAGACCCCAATATAACAAGTACCACAAAGGAAGCACAAAATAGAGAAACAAAAATCCAAGGAAAACATATAATATATATAGGTTCAGTATCGTAACTTAGGTCCATGGTATATCCTAGCGTTAAGGCTCAACCCTACAACCAAACAAGGACAAGGGTTGAACCATCACACTAAGATAGTCCATTTTCCTAGGCTACTAGCTGAATAGTACAATCACAACCAAGTCTATTTCTTATATCGGCCAATCATTTGTACGGCTTGTTATTTGTGGAGTCTAAGGTTATCTCAGAATAATGCATAATAAGTATCCTCAGATCAAGCCAGTACCGAACATGAGCTAACCGAACCAAATAAATAAAATAGTCACTTGCAGGATAGACCTGTCCCCCGTAGGGCCACTGTACTAAAATTACGGTATTAGCGGTTCCAGTGTTCCTATATTGAAACAGTGGCTCGATATAATAATAATTCAGGTACTACACTCCACTAAGGTAGATGATATACAGTATCTGTGGTGGCTAGCCCACATCGTACTTAGAATGAATCACTGTGGGAAGGTTCGTTGGCATGATCTCGAGATACCGTTCCCTCCCATGTTACTACCACTTTTAGTTACCTAATTATCCCTAAGTTTTGCTTGAAATCTCAAGGCATGGTCACATGAAAATTTCTCTTAAGATGTCATACAAAGTAAGGGCACGCTAGATACGAATCCATGGAAGTAAAATCTGGATTCATCCGAGCGTGTATGCAACATTCAGACAATCAATATCCTAGCCACGCTTTGGTAGTTGACTCGCTTATTATGCCTGAGATAGGAAAACAATATATATATATATATATATATATATATATATATATATATATATATATATATATATATATATATATATATATATTATGCGTTCAGGAATTTGGAGGCATTCTCGATGCACAATCCAATTATAATCACTTAACATGTGACACGATGTGTCACACCTAGGAGCACATTAAATCATGAACAATTATCAGGCAATAGTGGTATCAGCACAGATAAAGTATTCGAGTCCAATCACCAATTATACATTAGGCCACATGAATCAATATGACATTTAATTAAAACAAGCAAGGCCACATGGGTCTCTAGGCCACTTGTGAAGTCAGGCCACATGATAATCCTAGCCGAATATGAAGTTAAGCCGCAAGAAAATTCAAGCCGTATGGCAATTTTGTCCCCATGAATCCTGGACGCATATCGATCCTGGCCGCATATGAAGTGACAAAAAATAAATAAAGTATCGATGATGTGACATAAAGTGACTGATGTGACTGATATGACAAACCATAAAGTGTGTCAGGAAGAAAATACAAAACTATAGAAATAAGTGCCAACGGTTCAGAGCCATGCATCCAAGAAAATAAGGGCCGCATGCTCTCCAGCCGCATGGGAGTCGGTGTAGCATGAGGTTCAATGCCGCATAGAGTTCTCTTGGACTTAGCGAATTTATTATTCTTTCAGCGAGTGAAAGCACAAGATGTTCAAGGACACTTGTGTAAATTAGCAGTCATGCGTCCATCAAGATGGACGCATGCTGTCAGTATGCGGTAAGAGTTTAGGTCGCATAAACCTCTTGGGCCGCATGGCACTCTCAGCTGCATATGCTCACTGGCCGCATGGAAACTTTTTCTTCTCCAACAGCAGGTTCGGCCATGGCGGAAAAGCTCCAAAAGCTAAAATTTAGTTTTGTCCATAAAATCCTCATTTTAAGTTTAAATCGGGTAAACCAAAAGCTAAATTGCTCTAAATTGCAAGCTCTATCATGTAGCAAAAACAAGTTTTTAAAGACACAAGTTTAATAGATTAAAATCAAGAAAAACTCATAAAACCATAAAATCCTAAGTTAGAAATATATATCTACACTAATCCATCCATCAAAACAGAAACATCCAAGTACTAAAAGTGCTTAGAAACACAAAATAAACATAATAGAACAATAATATGGAGGGTTTCTCCATTCTCATGCAAGGTGTACTTGCCTATGGAAATGGGGAGAGAAAACTAAAGAAGAGGGAAAAAATGAAGAAGTGGAGAGAGAGAGAGAGAGAGAGAGAGAGAGAGAAATATTGGGTTATATATGTTAGGGTTGAAGGTTGAACCAAAGGTTCTTATGACTTGTACCAACCCACAAAATAAACCATGAACCAGGTTAAACCAAAGAATGAGTCTAGTGTCCATGCACATGCAACCATACAAAAATAAAAATATGTTCCAAATACGTATATCGGAAATGCAGAGTGACATCTCTATCCACCTTAAAAAAATTCTGTCCTCATAATTTAAATCCAAGCAATCGCTAGAGAAGTCCGGACAAGCACGATATAAATCTACTAGCAACTATACATGCAAGGAATATCATCATAACACAAAGGTGATCACCTGATCACGAAAGCTAGATATGAATGTATAAGGTAGAATATACCTTCTGAATCGAACATGTGTGGGTACCAAGACCAAATATCATCCTCGCACTCCCATGTCGATTCTCCAAGAGTGTGATATCCCCAAGCAACCCGAACAAGAGAAATAGACTGATTCTTGAGCACCTTCTCCCTTCGGTCCAATATAGATACGAGTTGCTCCTGGTAATATAAGATGGTACCAATGACTAATTCAGAGTCATCGAGGATATGACTCAGATTTGAAATATACCTACACAACTGAGACACATAAAATATATCGTGTAACTTACATAACGAAGGCAGAAGGGCAAGATAATAAGCAACATCGTCTACCCGCTCGAGAATATCGAACAGACCTACGTATCTGGGACTAAGCTTCCCACGAACTCCGAATCTAATGACTCCACGGGTAGGCAAAATCCACAAAAATACATGGTCGCCGACATAAAATTCTAAATGTCTACGATGCTGATCCGCCCAATGACGATGCCTGTCTTGTATAAACTGAGGTTGCTCTCTAATTTGCTTGACAACCTCTACTGTATGTATGATCATTTCAGGGCCTAACATCTTTCGCTCACCAATTTTGTCCCACGCCAACTGTGACCTATATTTCCTGCCGTATAGTAACTCAAAGGTGCCATATAAATACTGGCCTGATAACTGTTGTTGTACGAGAATTCTACCAACTGAAGGTGATTCTCCCAAGATCCACCAAGATCTAAGGTATAGGCTCATAGCATATCCTCCAAGGTCTGGATGGTTCTCTCTGATTGTCCGTCTGTCTGGATGTTGTAACCCATGCTGAATCTTAACTTGGTATCCAAACTATGGTGTAAACTTTTTAAAAAATGTGAAGTGAATCGAGTGTCTCGATCTGACACGATACCTACTGGGACACCATTTTGTCTCACTATCTGTCGCATATATATTTCAGCCAATTATTCTGTAGACTGTCATACTCGAAAAGAAAGAAAGTGAGCTACTTTTATGAGACAATCTACTATCACCCAAACTGTATTTCGACCAGTCGATGATCTAGGTAAACCAGTTACAAAGTCCATCATGATGTATTTTTACTTCCACTCTGGAATAGAAAGCGACTGTAGTAATCCTGTCGGTCTCTGTTGTTCTGCCTTCACTTGCTGACATATCAGACATCGCGATATAAAGCGTTCTATTTTCATCTTCATTCCGTTCCACCAAAAGTGTTGCTTGATATCTTGGTACATCTTTGTGCCTCCCGGATGAATCAATACTGGAAATTGTATGCTTTAGTCATAACTTCTTGCCGAATATCCCTGTTTGATACATATAGACGATTCTCAAACCTTAGCGTTCCATCCGTATGTATTGTTAACTCCTTTCAAAGTCCTGACTCACATTCTTCTCTTAGCCTTCGAATCTTGGGGTCCTCTGCCTGAGCTAGTTTAATTCTATCTACCTAAGTTGACAGAATCTATAGGCTATCCTGAAATCCTGTACTCTGTGGAAGTACTACCTCGATACCCATCTCTCGTATCTCTTCTAAAATGTGCTTTTGAGTATTCAACATAAATTCTCTACCTCTTTTGCTAAGTGCATCAGTTATTATGTTAGCCTTGCCTAGATGGTACTAAAGTTCTACGTCATAGTCTTTCAACAACTCTAGCCACCTTCTCTGTCACATGTTCAGGTCCTTCTGTGTTAACACATACTTCAAACTCTTATAATCTGTGAATATTTCTACTCGATCGCCATATAAGTAGTGCCTCCATAGCTTAAGTGCAAACACTATTGCAGCTAGCCCCAAATCATGAGTTGGATAGTTCTTCTCGTGATCTCTGAGCTATCAAGAAGCATATGCTATCACTCTCCCTTGCTGTATCAAAATACATCCCAGTCCTTTGCCAGATGCATCACAGTACACTGTGAATCCTCCGGAGCCTGCTGGAAGGGTAAGGATTGCTGCTGACTCAGCTGCTATTGCCGAGTTGGTACTGTTACTATTGAAAATGTCACCTTCTGTGGCGCTGAATCAAGTATACGAATGCTAGAAGATGGTGCTGATGTTTGGGGTACTGGTCCTCCCTCATTGTTCTGTCCATGAGGCCTCTTCTGATCAACTCTTCTTGATGCCGTCCTTTGAGAAGTAAGCTCAACCCTCTTGGCTGCTAATAATACCGCCTCGAAGGTCTGGTAGTTGTGTACTACTACCATGTGCAAGATCTCCAAGTGAACTCCCTGATGGAACCTCACTGCTCTCTCCAACTCTGTTGCCACCATGGTTGGAGAAAATCTGCTAAGTCGATAAAATTTTGCCGCATAGCATTCTACTGTCCTTCCAGCTTGATTGAGGTTAATGAACCTTTGCTGCAACTTACACTGAGTCACAATCCCAAAGTACTTTGCCTTAAATCGGGTCATCCTTCTATGAAATATGATGCCCCAATCCAACCTCCATTATAGCCCACCAATCTCTTGTCAGATCTTGGAGTTATAGGAGAACCAGGCCAACTTGTTTCTCGGCCGAAACTATAACCGCTGTCAGAATGGTCTCAATATCCTGGAGCCAATCGTCTGTCGTGATTGCGTCCTCCGTGCCATCGAAATATCTTGGGTTCAGTCTGCAAAATCTAACAGATGCCCCATAATCTATTTTCTCGTCTCGTTCTAGGTCTGTCTGCAACCCTTGGTTCAATATAATATTATATTCCTACTGCTGGATCCGTTGTTGCTGATGTTGCTATTGTTGTTATTGTTGCACCACCATCTGGTATTTCTGTTGTTACTGATGTTGTTGTTGTTATTATTGTACCACCATTTGGTGTTATTGGGCAGCCAACAATCTACGGATAATCTCTAGCAAAGCCGGGGTATCCAGTACTGCCGGCACTGCGGGAAGTACGGGATCACCTGGAGCCTGCTGCTCTGTCCCATTCATTATGGGTTCAACTCGGATCCTTGGTTAGGGTTTCACAGAATTTTGTTCCACTGGCAACTCTGCCTCTTTTATTGCTGCAACATCGGGGGAAACAGAAACCCTAAAGAAGGGTACAGAAAATATCAAGAATATGACGAGAAGGAACAAGAAAACAATCAATCTAGAAGAATTCAAGCTTATTATCTAAGAGGACGAATTCAGAATTTTAAGAAGAATCATGTTTTGATTTAGACTCCTATGACCAAGATACCCCACAAGTCTAAAGAATAGTCCTGCATGGGCCACCACTAAAACCTTATCACGCCCCAATACTAGAATATGAAGATGGACATGGCTAGCTACCATGTACAAGGTACAATACGTCGTACGACGATCACGGCTGTATAAGACAAGGGGGTAAATACTATAATCCAGTCTCCTATGGTCATGAACTTCTATGTCTCAATCATTCAAATAAGAAACAGTAAGCATAGAGCATATATGATAACGCAATAAGACATCCCAAATATTTCTCAAAATATTCTGGAGTCCAGCTGTACAAAATAAGAAGCTGAAAGAGTAATAAAAGTACATAATAGTGATCAGCTGCAGTCTGATTTAATACAATCATGTAAGGAAACTAAAGTCCAGATGAGCCGGCTAACAGGTGCCGGTAGCTAAATGCCAAAAAGAAGTAAATGTTCAATGACGAGAAGGGAAGAAGAAAACCCATTTGCTATCCCCTGCGACCATGTTCCTGGTACGCTCCATGAGTTGGGGGAGGGTAAGCTGGATCCTCGGGTGCTGGCTCAAAACCTGGCCATACAAAATCAGTGGGGTTAGACCCCAATATAGCAAGTACCACAAAGGAAGCACGAAATAGAAAAATAAAAACTGAAGAAAATATATAATAATACATAGGTTCTGTGTCGTAACTTAGGTTCATGGCATATCCTAGTGCGGAGGCTCAACCCTACAACCAAACAAGGACAAGGGTTCAACCATCACACTAAGATAGTCCATTCTCCTAGGCTACTAGCTGAATAATACAATCATAACCAAGTACATTTCTTATTGGCCAATCATTTATATGGCTTGCTATTTTATGGAGTATGAGGTTATCTTAGAATAATGCATAATAAGTATCTTCAGATCATGCCAGTGCCGAGCATGAGCTAACCGAACCAAATAAACAAAACAGGCACTTGCAGGATGCACTAGTCCCCCGTAGGGCCACTGCGCTAAAAATATGGTATTAGTGGTTCCAATGTTCCTATATTGAAATAGTGGCTCGGCATAATAATAAGTCAGATACTGTACTCTACTAAGGCAGATGATATACAGTATCTATGGTGGCCAGCCTATAGTGCACTTAGAATGAATCTCTATGGGAATGTTCGTTGGCATGATTTTGGGATACCGTTTTCTTCCATGTTACTACCAATTTTAGTTACCTAATTAGCCCTAAGTTGTGTTAGAAATCTCAAGGCGTGATCATATGAGAATTTTCCTTAAGATATCGTACAAAGTACGAGCACGCTAGATACAAATCCATGGAAGTAAAATCTGGATTCATGGTCATTCAGGCAATCAATATCCTAGCCACGCTTTGGTAGTTGACTCGCTTAATATGCCCATGCTGGGAAAACAATATATATATATATATATATATATATATATATATATATATATATATATATATATATATATATAATTTCACGCATTTAGGAATTTGGAGGCATTCTCGATACACAACCCAAATGTAATCACTTAACACGTGACATGATATATCGTAACTCAGCGCACATTAAATTATGAATAATTATCAAGCAATAGTGGTATCAACACGGATACAGTATTCGAGTTCAATAACCAATTATACATTAGGTCACATAAATCAAGAAGACATTCAATTAATACAAGTAAGGCCACATGGGTCTCTAGGCCGCATGACAATCCTAGCCGCATATAAAGTCAGGCCGTATGGCAATTCTGGCCGCATGGATCCTGGCAGCATATGAAGTAAAGAACAATAAATAAAGTATCAGTGATGTGACATAAAGTGACTAATATGATTGATATGACAAGCCATAAAGTGTGTTAGGAAGAAAAGACAAAACCATAGAAATAAGTGCCAACGGTTCACAGCGATGTGTCCAAAAAAATATGGGCCACATACTCTCCAGGCTGTATAGGTGTCGGTGCCGCATGGGGTTCAATGCTGCATTGATTTCTCTTGGACTTAGCAAATTTCTTATTCGTTCAGTGAGTGAAATCACAGGATATTCAAGGATACTTGTGTAAATCAACAGTCATGCGTCCAACAAGATGGACGCATGCTGTCAGTATGCGATAATAATTTAGGCCTCATAAACCTCTCGGGCCGTATAGCACTCTCAGCCACATATGCTAACTGGCCGCATGGGAACTTCTTCTTCTCCAACAGCAGGTTCGGCCATGGCAAAAAAACTCCAAAAGCTGAAATCTTATTTTGTCCATAAAATCCTTATTTTTAGTCCAAATCGGGTGAACCAAAAGCCAAAATGCTCTAAATTAAAAGTTCTATCATATAGCAAAAACTAGTTTTTAAAGACCCAAGTTTAATAGATCAAAATCAAGAAAAACTCATAAAACCCATAAAATTCTAAGTTAGAAATATAGATCTACACTAATCCATCCATCAAAACAGAAAATCTAAGTACTAAAAGTGCTTAGAAACACATAATAAACATAATATAACAATAATATGGAGGGTTTCTCTATTCTCATGCAAGGTGTACTTGCCTATGGAAATAGGGAGAGGAAACTAAAGAAGAGGGAGAAAATAAAGAAGTGAAGAGAGAGAGAGAGATAGAGAGAGAGAGAGAGGGAGAGAGAGAGAGAGAGAAATATTGGGTTATATATGGTAAGGTTGAGGGTTGAACCAAAAGTTCTCATGACTTGAACCAACCCACAAATAAACCATGAACCAGGTTAAACCAAAGAATGAGTCTAGTCTCCATGCACATGCAACCATGCTAAAATAAAAATATGTTCCAAATACGTATATAGGGAATGCGGAGTGACATCTCTATCCACCTTAAAAAAAATTTGTCCTCAGAATTCGAATCCAAGCAATAGCTAGAGAAGTCAGGACAAGCACGATATAAATCTATTAGCAACTATACATGCAAGCAATATCATCACAACACAAAGGTGATCACCTAATCACGAAAGCTTGATACAAATACATAAGGTAGAATATACCTTCCGAATCAAACATGTGCGGGTACTGAGACAAAATATCGTCCTTGCTCTCCCATATTGATTCTCCAAGAGTGTGATATTCCCAAACAACCCGGATAAGGAAAATAGTCTGATTCTTGAGCAACATCTCCCTTCGGACCAATATGGATACGAGTTGCTCCTCGTAATATAAGTCAGTACCAACGACTAATTCAGAGTCATCGAGGATATGACTCAGATCCGAAACATACCTATGAAATTGAGACACATAAAATATATCGTGTACCTCACTTAACGAAGGCGGAAGGGCAAGAGAATAAGCAACATCGCCTACCCTCTCAAAATATCGAACGAACCTACGTATCTGGGACTAAGTTTTCCGTGAACGCCGAGTCTAATGACTCCACGGGTAGGCAAAAATCGCAAAAATACATGATCGCTGACACAAAACTCTAAATATCTACGATACTGATCCGCCCAATAATGATGCCTGTCTTGTGCAACCAGAAGTCGCTCTCTAATTTGCTTGACAACCTCTACTATATGTATGATCAATTCAGGGCCTAACATCTTTCGCTCATAAATGTCGTCCCACGCCAACGATGACCTATATTTTCTGCCGTATAGTACCTCGAAAGGTGCCATATGAATACTGGCCTGATAATTGTTGTTGTACGAGAATTCCACCAAGATCTAAGGTACAGGCTCATAGCATATCCTCCAAGGTCTGGATGGTTATCTCTCTGATTGTCCGTCTGTCTGGGGGTTGTAAGCCGTGCTGAATCTTAACTTGGTGTCCAAACTCTGGTGCAAACTTTTTTAAAAATATGAAGTGAATCGAGTGTCTCGATCTGACACAATACTTACTAGGACACCGTTTTGTCTTACTATCTATCGCTTATATATTTCAGCCAATTATTCTGTAGACTGTCCTACTTGAAAAGAAAGAAAGTGAGCTACTTTTATGAGACAATATACTATCACCCAAACTGTATCTCGACTAGTCGATATCTAGGTAAACCAGTCACAAAGTCCATCATGATGTGTTTCCACTTCCACTTTAGAATAGAAAGTGGCTGCAGTAATCCTGCCGGTCTATGTTGTTCTGCCTTCACTTGCTGACATATTATACATCGCGATATGAAGCGTGCAATTTCCTTCTTTATTCCGTTCTACCAAAAATGTTGCTTGATATCTTGGTACATCTTTGTGTCTCCCGGATGAATATAATACTGAAAACTGTGTGCTTTAGTCATAACTTCTTGTCGAATATCCCCGCTTGGTACGCATAGACGATTCTCAAACCTTAGCGTTCCATCCATATGTATTGTTAACTCCTTCCGAAGACCTGACTCACATTCTTCTCTTAGCCTTTGAATCTTCGGGTCCTCTGCCTGAGCTACTTTAATTCTATCTACCAAAGTTGACAAAATCTGTAGGCTATCCTGAACTCATGTACTCTATGGAAGTACTATCTCGATACCCATCTCTCATAAGTCTTCTAAAATGTGCTTCTGAATAGTCAACATAAATTCTCCACCTATTTTGCTTAGTGCATCAGTTATTATATTAGCCTTGCCTAGATGGTACTGAAGTTCCACATCATAGTCTTTCAAAAACTCTAGCCACATTCTCTGCCTCATGTTCAGGTCCTTCTATGTGAACACATACTTCAAACTCTTATAATCTGTGAATATTTCTACTCGTTGCCATATAAGTAGTGCCTCCATAGCTTAAGTGTAAATATTACTACTGCTAGCTCCAAATCATGAGTTGGATAGTTTTTTTTGTGATCTCTGAGCTATCGAGAAGCATATGCTATCACTCTCCCTTGTTTCATCAAAACACATCCCAGTCCTTTGACAGATGCATCACATTACATTATGAATCCTCCAGAGCCTGCTGGAAGGGTAAGGATTGCTGTTGTTGCCTCGGCTGCTATTATCGAGTTGGTACTGTTATTATTGAAAATGTTGCCTTCTGCGGTGCTGAATCAAGTATACGAATGCCAGGTGATGGTGCTGATGTATGGGGTACTGGTCCTCCCTCATTGTTCTGTCTAATAGGCCTCTTCCGATCCACTCTTCTTGATGTCATCCTTTGAGAAGTAAGCTCAACCCTCTTGCTGCTATCAATACCGCCTTGAAGGTCTGGTAGTCGTGTACCTCTACCATGTGCAAGATCTCCAAGTAAAGTCCCTGATGGAACCTTATTTTTCTCTCCAACTCTATTGCTATCATGGTTGGAGCAAATCAGCTAAGTCGATAAAATTCTGCCGCATAGCAGTCTACTGTCCTTCCAGCTTGATTGAGGTTAATGAACCTTTGCTGCAACTTACACAGAGCCACAATCGCAAATTACTTTTCCCTGAATTGGGTCATGAAATCCTCCTATAAAATATGATACCTGAATCCTAATTCCATCGTGGTGCACCAATATCTTGCCAGATCTTGGAGTTGTAGGCGAACCAAGTCAACTTATTCCTCGGCCGAAACTATAGCGATTTTTAGAATGGTCTCAATATCCTGGAGCCAATCATCTGTCGTGATTGCGTCCTCCGTTCCATCAAAATATCTTGGGTTCAGTCTACAAAATCTAATAGATGCTCCAGAATCTGTTCTCCCGCCTCATTCTAGGGTTGTTTGCAACCCTTGGTTCAATATGACATTCTGTTCCTGCTGCTGGATCTGTTGTTGCTGATGTTGTCGTTATTGTTATTGTTGTGCCACCATCTGGTATTATTGGGCAGCTAATAATCTACAGATAATCTCTTACAAAGCTGGGGTATCCAGTACTACCGGCAATACCGGAGGTACGAAAATACCTGGAGCTTGCTGCTCTGTCCCATTTATCGTTGGTTCAACTCGGATCCTTGGTTGGGGTTCCACAGGATTTTGTTCCACTAGCAACTCTGCCTCTCTTATTACTGCAGCATGGGGGGAAGGAGAAACCCTATAGAAGGGCACAAAAAATATTAAGAACAGGACGAGTAGGAACAAGGAAATAATCAATCTAAAAGAATTCAAGCTGAGTATTAAAGATGATGAATTCAGAATTTCAAGAAGGATCATGTTTTGATTTAGACTCCTATGACCATGACACCCCACAAGTCTAAAGAACAGACATGCACGGGCCACCACTAAAACCTTGTCATGCACCAATACTGGAATACAGCGATGGACATGGCCAGCTACCTTGTATGAGGTACTATACGTCGTACGACGATTACGGCTGTATAAGACAAGGGGATACATACTATAATCCAGTCTCCTATGGTCATGAACTTCTATGTCTCAATCATTCAAACAAGAAACAGTAAGCATAGAGCATATATGATAAAGCAATAAGGCGTCCCAAATGCTTTCCCAAAATATTCTGGAGTCTAGTTGTACAAAATAAGAAGATGGAAGAATAACAAAAGTACATGACAGTGATCAGCTGTAGTCTGATTTAATACAATCATGTAAGAAAACTAAAGTCCAGACGAGCCGACTAACAGGTGCCGATGGCTAAATGTCAAAAAGAAGTAAATGTTCAATGACGATCAGGAAAGAAGAAAACCCACTCGCTATCCCCTATGACCATGTTCCTGGTATGCTCCATGAGTTGGGGGAGGGTACGCTGGATCCTTGGGTGTTGGCTCAAAACCTGGCCATACAAACCCAGTGGGGTTAGACCCCAATATAGCAAGTACCACAAAGGAAGCCCGAAATAGAGAAACAAAAACCCAAGAAAAATATATAATAATACATAGGTTCAGTATCGTAACTTAGGTCCATGGCATATCCTAGCGCTGAGGTTCAACCCTACAACCAAACAAGGATAAGGGTTGAATCATCACACTAAGATAGTCCATTCCTTTAGACTACTAGCTGAATAATAAAATCATAACCAAGTCCATTTCTTATCGGCCAATTATTTGTACGACTTGCTATTTT
Source organism: Iris macrosiphon (assembly GCA_036927795.1). Lineage (NCBI taxonomy): Eukaryota > Viridiplantae > Streptophyta > Magnoliopsida > Asparagales > Iridaceae > Iris > Iris macrosiphon. The sequence continues at coordinate 59,817,368 of JAYESA010000016.1, forward strand.
GTGGAGTCTGAGGTTATCTCAGAATAATGCATAATAAGTATCCTCAGATCACGCCTGCACTGAATATGAGATAACCGAACCAAATAAATAAAACAGACACTTGCAGGATGTACTAGTCCTCCGTAGGGCCACAACACTAAAAATACGGTATTAGTGGTTCCAGTGTTCCTATATTGAAATAGTGGCTCGACATAATAATAAGTCAGATACTGTACTCCACTAAGGCAAATGATATACAGTATCTGTGGTTGCCAGTCTACAATGCACTTAGAATAAATCTCTATGGAAAGGTTCGTTGGCATGATCTCGGGATACCGTTCCCTCCCATGTTACTACCAATTTTAGTTACCTAATTAGCCCTAAGTTGTGTTTGAAATCTCAAGGCGTGGTCACATGAGAATTTATCTTAAGATGTCATACAAAGTACGGGTATGCTAGATACGAATCTATGGAAGTAAAATCTGGATTCACCCGATCGTGTATGCAACATTCAGGCAATCAATATCCTAGCCACGCTTTGGTAGTTGACTCGCTTATTATGCCCGTGCTGGAGAAACAATATATATATATATATATATATATATATATATATATAATATCACGCATTTAGGAATTTAGAGGCATTCTCTATACACAACCAAAATATAATCACTTAACACGTGACACGATGTGTCGCTACTCGGCGCACATTAAATTATGAACAATTATCAAACAATAGTGGTATCAACACTGATACAGTATTCGAGTCCAATAACTAATTATATATTGGGTCACATGAATCAAGAAGACATTCAATCAAAATAAGTAAGGCCATTTGGATCTCTAGGTCGCATGACAATCCTGGTCGCATATAAAGTCAGGCCGTATTGCAATTCTGGCAGCATGGATCCTGGCCGCATATGAAGTGAAGGGCAATAAATAAAGTATCAGTGATATAACATAAAGTGACTGATGTGACTGATGTGATAAGCCGTAATGTGTGTCAGAAAGAAAAGACAAAACCATAGAAATAGGTGCCAATGGTTCAGAGTTATGTGTCCAAGAAAAAAGGGGCCACATGCTCTCCAGGCTGCATGGGTGTCGGTGCCACATGGGGTTTAATGCCGCATGGAGTTCTCTTGGACTTAGCAATTTTTTTATACGTTCAGCTTGTGAAAGCACAAGGTATTCAAGGACACTTGTATAAAGCAACAATCATGCGTCCAACAAGATCGATGCATGCTGTCAGTATGTGACAATAGTTTAGGCCGCATAACCTGTCACACCCCAGTCCCAAAATATGTAGGACTAGAAATACGTAAGCATGTCAGCCGTATGTATATGGCAACTCCTATATATGGATACCATAATTCACATGTACGATATAATATGAATATTGACTCACATATGGTATATATATAGTCACAAGTCACAGAAATACTAATCTCATCCATACAACAAGTCATAGAAAAGAAATAACTAAACTAGAATAATGAGTCTGAATCATCCAAAAATAATAGTCGGGTGGAGACAAATCCACTACCAATGACCATATCAATAATAAAATGAGAGAGGAGGATAAATCTCTAATATAAAATAAGATGATGATATAAAGGTATCAGCAAAGCGATCTACCGCTAGAGATAATCAAAGATGCTCAGAAGGTAAGACCTCCTCGGCAGAAAGTAATGCGTGAGGTCCTGGCCCGTACTCCTGCGGATACTCCTGGTCGTCTATACCTGGCAAGGGACCAGGTCCTAAGAGGGACGTAACAAGATATATAGAAGCATGCCAATTTGAATACAGTAAACATGCATAATAGGTAGAAAATATATAAGTACGCTGTACAAGACAATCTATATGAATGGATAATGAGGACAACCTTTCAACGTATGGGCATGGGTAGGCTACTCGATCTAATCTCAGAACTCACACACCTGTCAGGGACATCAGAAATTGACATACCTCAAGGGTAGCGACCAGCGCGACACCAGAATCGACATACCTCGAGGGTAGCGACCAGCGCGACACACTACCATAGTGCGTGCTACATAGTACGGTTTACTAGAGTGGTTATAGCCCATATGCCTACTGATTGTCCTTCCCTCCCATGATACTATGTGTCAAGTGTGTGTCAATAAATATAATATATAATTATGACTGAAAGAAAATACACATGCAATGAATATATAAAAATATAATAAGCATACAAAGTATTGTAAGCAATTTGGCAAGGTATCTTGCCTGGCAAGAAAGCTGCAAAGTGTAACGTCTAGGAGTCAAGCACACAAGATCAGAAACTACGGCCTCCGAATAAACGTCTCCGGATGCTGAAATAAACATCACCAACGTTTCCAAAATAAGCGAGATAACTAGAAAATATAACCCTTTCGTCCAATTTGGACACAGGGGCAAAATAATAATTTCGGGTCAAAGTGGGGTCCACATGTAGCCCACTTTGCACCGAAAAGCATGCCAGGGCTAAAGGTCTCTAAATGGAACAAATTATAGGTCAAAAAAATTCTAAACGTCAATACGAACTTAACGGTACGTCCAATTTTGGATTCCGATGAGCCGAACATAATTCGCCCAAAAAGTCAACTATGGGGCCCACAAATAGGTGGCTTTGTCAATTATCGCAAAATCGCGTAAAACTTGGGTCACAGGACCAACGTGATACCACGAATTCAATGGCACAAATTTTGTCGCATTCTGATGAGCGTACACTAAATGGTGTGGTATTTTACAAAAGTCATGATACATGGACTTTTTGCGGATACGGGTTGATTCCGATGCGCACATGCGTCCAAATCATTTTCCGCAAAAGCCCACACATTTGGACATACCATACGCGCCTTTCGGTATAATTGGTACACGATGGGGCAGTCTCGTTTGGCGGGGCACGCTCCGTATCACAAATTTTGATGGTTCCGAAAACAGTTTTTTTCATAATTTTTAACCCAATTTTATTCTGCATATAACACCAAATAAATTAATCTAATTGACAGGAAATAATCTCGGTTACATGGTCTTCACATAGCAAAAAGAAAATCTAAGATTAGATCTCTGTGGTGAGAGATATGAGTCCTTAGACATGGGTCATTGCAGTAGTTTTTTTGAAGTTAAAAGTTATGATTTTTCTCCAACTTACCCTCGATTTTCACCTAGGGTTACGCGCTGATCGGAGGAAACTAATACACAGAGTTGGAAGAGGGATAGGTCATGAACATACCGGTGAAGACAGGGTCGAATTTGGTCACAAGATGGAGCGGGAATCTATGCGTGAACAGGGGTACGTCGCTGCAGTTTTCTGCACGGTGCTCGCGGGATCTCGCGCGGGGCGAGCGACGGGCGGCTTCCCGTGGCGGTGTGGTCTCCAGCGGCGGCGGTCTGGGCTGGAGGTCGGCGTGGGGTTGTGAGTAAGGGTTTAGAGTTAGGGTTTACACAAGTTATAAAACACACACACATATATATATATATAGAGGATGATTGTGGGGGTATAGACCCGCGCGGGGGGGGGGGGGGTTCCAGATGCTGCTGCTGTGGGCTATTGGGTTTTTACTTAGGAGGGTTAGGGTTTTAGTTAAGGACAGTGGTTTAGGGGTTTTTTAGTTAAGGGTTAGGGTTAGGTTTTTTTTTTATTTACTTATTTTCCTTTTTCTTTCTTTTCTTTTTCCATTCTTTTCTTTTCTTTATTCACTTCTTTTTATTACTCAATATATATATATATATATATATATATATATATATATATATATATATATATATATATAAAATTCTAGAAAATTATATTAGTACATACAAATAATCTTTTATCCGTCCACAAGGTCTCCTACATAAAATAAAATAAGATAAAATAATAGTTTCCTCCATGAATATCTAGCTAAATATTTACCTAGTAATTAAATCCAATAAATTTATATTTTTTAATATACTACGAAATAATGCAATTAAATTAAATGATTAATTAAATAATTTATACGGTTTTAAAATTAGGGGTTTTATATTCTATCCAACTTACAAAAATTTTGTCCTCGAAATTGTCACTAACCCATATTCATAATAAATTACTATAGCTATTACACTTCATTGCTATCAGCAGTGCTTCCTAAAAGTCACGGTCAGTCATTCTAACACTTCTCATTTATTGTCCATACACTATTCTATTATCCTCTAACCCATCTACACTACCCAACTTACAAGAATTCTACTAGTAGTCAAAGTCTTGAGGCTATTGTCTAGGTTGTAAGACGAATTTATTCATTGGGTCGAGAATCTTGGGATACCTGTCTAAAATCTCATAACTATGATTTTTCTTTGTAACCGTCAAGTATCGTAGTCTAATACTGCCATGCCACCTGACCAGTATGTCTGCAAATACTTCGACTACTCTACTATAATGGTCTAGCTGCAGCTGTCACTACTTCGCCAGCGATTTGTCATAGTCATCAGTTCATAACAAGTGCCTTCAACTCTTTCCTAAGCTTAGTCTAAGTTTTAGGGCAACAGTTATGGTCTTGACTAACTTTATAAAATTATTTGAAGTAAGAACTAATTCAACAATCCAACTAATTCCTATTAGACTAAGGGATGCTATACATGGTTTTAAAATAATAAGAGGATAAAGATATTGCTATAGTGCATATACATAAGGGTTATCATTATATACTCATCTTTTAGTTATTAATCATTTACTAAACCATTTATGTTTTTAACTAACAAAATAAGGGTGAGGTTGAAGTAATTCAAATAATTCATAATGGCACGAAAGGATACGAATATGATAGGAAGAGTTAAGAACGGGATAAGGAATGGATATAGAAGAGAAGATGAGCCACCCCAAGGGGCGAGATGGTGATAGGGAAATAGTACTACTACTGCTACTTGCATCATTTATTAGCATCGCGTGTATGCCATCCGGGTAGAATATCAATATATCCTCATAACTGCTAAACCACCATATATATAATTCTATGTCTACTATGCACCTAAGATCTCGTGTCATAAAGGGGTCATGAGTATGAAATGATAATTATAACTAAAGGTCGTACCTGTATCTACGACTTCTTGTGCCTGCGCACCCTTATTTGTCATCATGAGTGCTTGGCCTATGGGGTATATCTAGTACTATCCGTGTATGAAACTTATACTAAGCATAAATGTTTGTCTTTCCAAAATAAAGGAAGACAGAAAATAACAATAAAGAATTTAAGGAGGAGGTGATAGAATACAAGTACGGGATTCAAAGGGATTAGAGAATTTGAAAGGGAGTTGCCAAGGCAGTTATGGATTGAAATCTTATTTTGGTAAATCCCTATTCGCATGTTCACATCAGAACAGTTACGTTCCTGACATGATATGCTCTGACCATTCTAGAGGGCAAGTATATTCGTCTAACAAGTTGAGTCAACTATATCTCAATCGATGTAAAGTAGTAATACGAAGAGCAAACCATGCGCACTAAGGTTGATCAGACCATAATGCACTTATTCTGATTTAGACAATGTATTAGTATGGGCCCCCAATAATATATATGTCATGAACAAGCTCGATAAAAGAATAATCTTGCAAAACTAGGCTATAATAGCAGCATAAGTCGAGGTAGTACAGAAAATATAAGTACGTTTGATTATCATAGAGGAAGGTATAGAATAATTTAAGTTCACCAAAAAGACCGATATTGTGCCTCTACTGTTGTCATACTAACTTCTTGCCTAAGTCTAAAGTCAACCAAATGGGGTATGGGCCTCTAAGTTCTACAGTCTGGATAAACACTATCTCTTATACAAGCCTATAGTTGGTGTCATTCAATTACACTTTATTAATGGGTCAAAAGAACTATGTTATATTAGGTTATGAGGTATACTACCAAACTTAAAAGAATTTAACTAATAGTGTTATTGAATAATAGAGTGTATATACCTAGGATAAGTCATCTTCCTAACCCCTATCAAGCATGAGAGAAAAGATAAGATTAATGTTGAGAAATGATCAAGCAAGATGCAATGCAAGCAATCAAATAAGAATGCGGAACGAAATCAAGGGAGGTGATTAAATAAGTGGATGAGATCCTATACTCTAATCCTATACGCAGGCTTGCTCGGTACAGTAACGTAACCAAGACAATATGCGCTCGACCTGCATGGGCCACCACATAACCCTCTTTGGCCGCATGGCACTCTTAGCCGCATATGCTAACTGGCCGCATGGGAACTTCTTCTTCTCCAACAGCAAGTTCGGTCATGACAAAAAAGCTCCAAAAACTGAAATCTTGTTTTGTCCATAAAATCCTCATTTTAAGTCCAAATCGAGTGAACCAAAAGCCAAAATGCTCTAAATTGAAAGCTCTATCATGTAGCAAAAACTAGTTTTTAAAGACACACGTTTAATAGATCAAAATAAAAAAAAACTCATGAAACCCATAAAATCTTAAGTTATAAATATATATCTACACTAATCCATCCATCAAAACAGAAAAATCCAAGTACTAAAAGTGCTTAGAAACACATAATAAACATAATAGAACAATAATATGGAGGGTTTCTCCATTCTCATGCAAGGTGTACTTGCCTATGAAAATAGGGAGAGAAAACTAAAGAAGAGGGAAAAATGAAGAAATGAATATATAGAGAGAGAGAGAGAGAGAAATATTAGGTTATATATGGTAGGGTTGAGGGTTGAACCAAAGGTTCTCATTACTTGAACCAACCCACAAAATAAACCATGAATCAGGTTAAATCAAAGAATCGGTCTAGTCTCCATGCACATGCAACCATGCTAAAATAAAAATACGTTCCAAATATGTATATCAGGAAGGTGGAGTGACAGGGGATAAGCTGGATCCTCTAATGTTGGCTCTAAACCTAGCCATACAAAACCTATAGGGTTACACCCCAAATAGCAAGTTGTACAAGGAAGCATGGATGAAGAAAAAACCAGATCAAGTATATAATGCAAGAGCCAAAAATTATTGGTGCGTGCTCCATCTTTGGGATAACATGGCACTCCTTCACCAAACATGGACAAAAATGACATGCCACACAAGATAAGGTACGTCCCATGATTATGGTCATGCTAGGATTCTGTGTAGTAGTTCGGTCGGTATTCCATCATAGCATAATGACTCAACTCCCTAACCAAATAAGTAGAGAAGTTGAACACTATACTATTACAGTCGATGTTCTTAAGCTACTAGCAGAACAACAATCACAACCAAGTCAGGTTAGAATGGCCATGCAATGTTATGACTTGTTATATGGAGTCTAGGGTTATCTAAGATATAATAATAAGCATTCTCAGACCGTGCCATATCTAGCAGGGCTAACCGAGCAAATATTATACAAATAGAAAATTATGATTGCACTAGTTTTCTGTAGGGCCACCATGCTAATTGTCGTACTAGTTCCCTGTAGGGCCACCGTGCTAATAAATCAGTAATAGTTCCAACCTTCCTATAGGAAAAATGTTGGCTCAGCCTTAAGTATAAAGAGGTCAAATATTGCACTCCACTACATGCGAATGATATATAATATTCGTAGTGGCCAGCCTTGCATGCCATAAAAATTATCACGGGGTGGCGCATTACGCACAATCTCAGGATATCGTTCCCTCCCCATGTTCTAATCCGCTTTTATGTTAACTAATTAACCCTACAATAATATGGAATTCTCTGCCATGGCTACATAAATATTCCCCTTAATGATGTCATACATAGTACGGGCACATTTGATACGAATCCATTTAATATAAGGAGTCAAGTCTAGATCCACCCAAATGTAGATGCAATATTCAAACCAACAATAACCTAGCCATGCTATTGTTCTAACCCACTATCATTTTTGTGCCAAGAATTCAAGAATATAATATTATGTACCGAGCAAGAATTATCATGTCATATTCAGTATACATGTTGGCCAATGTCCCACACTCAGTATACAATATAGAATTTATAAATAGGCCAGCATGACAAGTGTATCGACATGAATACAATAACCAAGTCAGGATACCAAACCTATCAGTTGGTCACATGAATCATGTTTGATCAGGTCAGGAGTCACAATTAATTTGGAATTTCATATCTCATATGATCGAGTCACGGTCATGAATGCCTCATCAATTCCTCAAATTCTGGTATAATAGATCATGAATCATGGTTAAGCTCAACTAATCTAGAATAGGCATCAAGTGCTCAACATGACACATGCATGCACAATAAATCACAGAAAGTCTTGGGCTGGCGCACTTTGCAAGTGCCAAATATAGGATAGTCAAGAATAGTGGCGCACTAACCTATAACACTAGGTCACAGAAGTCATGGCACAAAAGTCTATAATATGGCACACAAAATTAATAATAGAGTAGCAAAAAGATGTTACACACAAATCAAGAATTACAAGAATAGGCGCATTCTACTCATGCAAGCAAATTGGCACACAAAGAAAGAGTTACGAGTAAGAGAAGTGTAGCACTATGCAAGTGCAAAATAACTAGAAGACAAAACATAAGTCCCCAAGCGGCACAACAGTCAAGGGCATGATAGTCGAGGGCCTCGAGAATTGAGAAGTGCTAAAGTCAAGGCTAGCTTATTGAGGATGAACCGAGCAAGAGTGCGCCAAGATTTAACTAGTACGTCGGGTTATTAATCCATCAAAAGTGCGCCAACCGTTAAGTGTCCAAAAAATGCGCCAAGGGTTGTGTGTATAAGAGAGACACACTTTTGATAGTCAATGCACAATGTGTCAATTATGCGTCGGTCTGCTGATTTGGTTAAAAGTGTGCCAAAGAGAAAGTTGGTCAAAAGTGCGCTGAAAGTAGACTTGCGCACTTTTGTTTGGTTCTTTCGATAATACATCAATTGTGCACCAGAGGCTAAAATCTTCCAAAAGTGCGCAGAAAGCTGAAATCTTCCAAAAGTGTGCCAAGAAGGATTTTTTGAAAAATTTGTCTCCTTGAGATACTTTTGCAAGAAATTGACAGTACTCTTAAAGTACGCACGAGTATGAAATGCGGGTCATATTCAACATGTGCCCATAGTACAAATTTTTCTATGTACTTCATGTCACTGTTCTTCTTCTCCAACCGACCCACCATTTAATGCACTCAGTGCTCAAGCTCGAGACTATGATAGTGCTTCATTCCTTAAGCGACAAGAACCAGAAACCAAGAGAAAATCAAGGCTTAAAATCTAGAAACAACATATCATTTTTAGGGTATCATTCCCTGGAAAAATACTAATAAAAATTCTCATAATAAAATTAAGATAAAACCATTAACCACCTCAAATATGAAAACTCTAAGAACTAATTATAATAAGAACACTACTAGAAACTAATTACACAAGAAATCCTAAGAATAAAACTGTAGCCGATCAAGTTTCTTCATATTTGTAAGATGTACTTGCCTATAAAAAAACTAGGAGCAAAATAAGAAAAATAAACAAGTGAGGAGAGAGAATAAGAACGAGGATATATATAGGCAAGGGGTTGATAGTAAACCATCGGATATCTCCAACAAATCCAAGCCACACACCCTACCTACCACCATCACACAATCAATATTAGCTAATGTGCGCCAAGCTTCTATTTAACCATGCACTTGAAGTTTACTCAAAGTGAGCCAAAATAAAAATACTATCAAAAGTGCGCCAACTTGAGTATATTCCAAGTATACATGATAGGGGAGTGACATCTCTACTCACCTTAGAAAAATTTTATACTTAAAATTTTAGGACTAAACCAACTAGAGACATTAAGACAAGCACAACTAGCTACAAGCAATTATAGACAATATTCAAGCAAACCAAATAATATGCATATAGCAATATTAATTGCACTCTAGCAAGGTTATCAATGATCACGGAATTGGAAAAAGCATATGAAAAAATATACTTTACGAGTCAAATAAGTGAGGATACCGAGACCGAATATCGTCCTCGCGTTCCCACGTTGACTACCCCAAAGAGTGTTGCCCCCAAGTGACACGGAAAAGAAGGATAGTCGGTACTTGAGTACCTTCTCACTTCGGCCCAAAATGGACACGGGTTATTCCTCGTAAGACAAGTTGGTACCCACGACTAGCTCAAAATGGTCGAGGAGATGGCTAGGGTTCAGAATATACCTACACAACTGAGACACATAAAATACGTCATGCACCTCACGAAGCGAAGGCGGAAGGGCAAGACGATAAGGAATGTCCCCTACCCGATCGAGAATGTCAATTTGTCTAATTTATCATGGACTAAGCTTCTCGTGAATCCCGAATCTAATGACTCCACAGGTGGGCAAAATTTGCAAAAATACATGATCGTCGACATAAAATTCTAGAGGCCTACGATGTTGATCTGCCCAATGGCGATGTCGATCCTGCGCAACTTGCAGCCACCCTCTGACCTGCTTGATAACTTTTACAGTCTGAGTAATCAGTTTTGGGCCCAACATCTTTCTCTCACCAATGTCATCCCAAGCTAACGGTGACCTACACTTTCTTCCATATAATATCTCAAAAGGTGACATCTAAATGATGGCCTGATAACTATTATTATATGAAAATTCTACTAAGTGCAAGTGTTTCTCCTATGATCCACCAAAGTCTAGGGTACAAGCTGGTGACATATCCTCTAAGGTCTGGATAGTTCTCTCGTACTATCCATCTGTCTGAGGGTGATATATCGTACTAAATTTTAACTTAGTACCCAATCTCTCATGTAATCTTTTTCAAAAATGAGAAGTGAACCTTGAATCTTGGTCTGATAATATACTTACTGGTATACCATGTTGCCTCACAATCTCTCGCATATATATATCTGCCAATTATTCAGTAGACTGTCCAATTCTGAGCGAAAGAAAATATGCTACCTTATTTAGACGATCCACTATCACCCAAACTATATCTCGTCTGATCGGGGATCTAGGTAAACTGATCACAAAGTTTATAGTAACATGCTTCTATTTCTATTCCGGAATGGGCAGAGAGTGTAACAATCCTGTCAGCCTCTGCTGCTCTACCTTTACTTATTGACATATCAACCATCGGGATATAAAATATGCTATCTTTCGCTTCATTCTGTTCTACCAGAAGTGTTGCTTAATATCTTGTTACATCTTCGTGCCGCCATGATAGATAAAATACTGGGAATTATGGGCCTCAGTCACGATCTCTTATCGAATATCCCCACTCGACACACAGAGACGAGTTCCAAACCTTAACGTTCCATCACTGTGAATAGTCAACTCTTTTCTGAGTCGACTCGTATTTTGCTCGTAACTCTTGGATTTGCGAATCTCCTACTTGAGCTTCTTTGATCCTGTCTAACAAAGTAGAATGTATTTGTAAACTAGCCAAGACTCTCTCATCTTGTGGAAATACTATCTTAATGTCTATCTCTCTAAGATCTTCTAGGATATGCTTCCGTGTTGTGAGGAAAATGCACCACCCATCCCGCTAAGGGCATCTGCTACTACATTAGCTTTTCTTGGATGGTATTAAAGTTCCATGTCATAATCCTTCAACAATATTCTCTGCCTCATATTCAAATTATTTTGGGGGAATACGTATTTTAAACTTTTATAATCTTTAAATATTTTTACCCGATCACCGTACAAGTAATGCCTCCACAACTTTAGTGCAAACACCACTGCTGCCAACTCTAAGTTGTGAGTCGGGTAATTCTTCTCATGATTCCAAAGATGACGTGAGGCATATGCTATCACTCTCTCTTGCTGCATCAAAACACATCTAAGACCCTTTCCTAATGCATCACAATACACTTTGAACCCTCCTGATCCTACTGGAAGTGTCAGGATCGCTGCCCAGATAAACCTTTTCTTCAGTTCTTCAAAAGCTGTCTAAAATTTTGCTGACCATACAAACTTAATGTCCTTTCGAGTCAACTGAGTCATTGGTGCGAAGATCCTTACAAAATTCCTTAGAATAAGGTACCTTATTTTATGAATAAAGGGCTATCTTTGAACTACTCGGATGTTGCATATCTAAGCATATTATATTCCATTGAGTATGGTCTAGGCTTGCACCTGCATACACAGGTGACTACCATATTTGTAATAAATTAAATTCTCCCTAGTCAAAACTCCTACTTCATAGTTTCAATAAGGAAGAGTGTCACGACCCGCACCCGGAATTTGGGCATGAGTCGTGGGTACGTCCAGCCTACGCCGCAGCATCGGCGGTAGAACGCTGTCTAGGTCTCAACATATAATATATCCTGTCAATAGTCTCAACTCCGTACGGAGGACAATGATAATAATCCACAGTTCTATAAATATACTCAATCACAAGCTATAAGAATAATGGCACGAAGAGAATGGAAAAAAAAAGTTCTATAATAAACCAACCACAAGAAGTCCAACTCAATCCTGGGTCTAGATGACCTCACAAAGTCACAAAATAATAAATACAACTCAGTCTCAGTCTAGAACAATAAATGCAAAAAAATAATCTAAGAATTGCCAGGTACATTCTCCTCTAGGCTAGGCAACTCCTCTGGGGTTTCTGGAGTAAAATCTCCCTCTAATCCTGGGCCGTAATGAGTGGGGCAAAGATCCTCCAGGTCCTCTGAAAAATGTTATCCAGTCAGGATTGGAGCGAAGCACAAGCACTAACAGCAGTTTTATTAAATTGACAAAGACTATAAACAGTGTAAGAATACAAGATGAGAAGAAATACAGGAAATGTAAAGTACTGGAGAAAATGGAAATAGGCAATAGAGCATCTAGCAATGAACAATAATAGTGAATGCTAGAACAAGTGAATCTGAATAAATAGACATCTAGCTAAGTGTTTGAATTATCAGTTTATTATGTGATCGGCTTGGGACTTGATCAGGCTGGTTATATATGATTAGCTATGATTCTTGAAGGTCAGGCTAACCATATGGTTAGCTATGATACATGATAATGGTCAGGCTAATCAGATATAACAGCTATGAAGCATGATAATGGTCAGGCTGCACCCGACGTGAGAAGTGGGGTGAGCTATGATGCATGATAAGTTTGGATATGATCACATAATCTACTAATAGTTCCCCATCCTCCAGCTAGCACGATGGATTCCAATCATGACTCCTCATGATGGGGATCTAGGGTGCTAACCCGTGTATCCATAGTGTCAGAATCAAGTATGTAATACAACTGCATTATAGAAATAATCAACAATAAAAACTGTCAGAGAATGTACTCGCCTGTGGTCCTGAGCAAAGTGTAAGGATCGAGGTCCAAGTGGAATCACAATGACCTATTTGTGGAATATAATTGTCAAAATACTGAATTAAGGAAATAAACATGTTTTAACAATTTAATTATGAGGCCTCTAGGTCATACTAGAACTTCTGGTCAATACTAGTCAACTTGGTCTCATACTAGGCCAATTAACATAAATATAACTCCCATATAGATCCTAAGGTATTACCTAAACTGACACACATAATACTCAGCTACACACTCTCTTCCCCAAATCTGATACACAGACACAAATTTAACAGGGTTGCACACACACACACACAGAGTTATCTAACACTAGCCCTCTAGAACTAAACACATAGGCAGACACACTAAAACTCTTCACACACTGCTAGCTGCAGAATACAACACAACACAATTCCCTATACTGCTACACACAGATACACATAAGCAAACACACTGACATCCATAGATACAGGCAAGCATAGGTTATGAGATAATTCACACACATTAGTCTCACTGCTTACTCACACACAACTTCACAGTAGTGAAATCCCCAAATACTGATACCCTAAACTGATACAAATTGACACAGGTATCTGCCCCTCACACACACAATGCTACACAAGGCTCACTGAGAACACACAGGACACTGACACATACCATTCCTAAACACACAGGCTAGACACTAGTTACTGAAGAATAAACCTGGGACACACTGACCTTACTGCAATTGCATACTGAATTAAGGAAACTCCCACACTGTCACATAGGTTCTGAGTTCTCACTGCTCTCTCTCTCTTCTCACAGAATTATGCACACACACAGATAACTCACAGAATTGTTTCTTAATCCTATACACACACATTATCAATACATAAGCAACACTGACTAACTGATACATACACACAGTTCAAATACTGAACATAATGCCTTACACACATACTGATATAATCTGATACACTAATCCTAACACTGATACAAAAACCCAAGTGCCAGACACACTGAATTCCTACACAACTGCACCTCGCATCTACTCACACACAAGTACACAGGCATAGCATAAGCTGGTACTGGGATACATTGACACTATCTCACTCTCACAGATTTCTGGATACTGGTACCTACTACACTGGTAGGAACACACACAGACACACATCGTTCTCACATAGGTAAAACTAGTACCACACCCTGCACAACCTACTCGAACACTGCTACTACAAAGGAACACAGGGATAACACTGAACACACTGACCTAGTCACACTAAGACACACTGATCAGGATCCCCCCCTGTACAGGGAGAAACACACAGAACTTAGACACACAGCAGTTTAACACCTACACACTAGATGTACACTGCACTGAACAACACACCCGACTGCACAGGATCCAAACTGGTCACCACACATACTGCACAAAAGGATTCACAATGACACACACAGAACTCTTCCCTACTGCACAGGAAAACAACAGTTTTTTAAAACACAGGCAAACTCATTATGTATATAGGTCTATAATCAAACATACAGAATTTCGAATACCTTAGATGGATAACTCCTAAATGACATTTCATCGAGCACTTGGTGTGCTGGAAACGAACCAAAGCACAAAACTCCTGAAAACTCAAATGAAACCCCTAAAACGAGATCGGAATCTTCTCATTGGAGGATGAAATCAGTCTACATGAAACCCTTAGGGTTAGGGTTCACGAAATTGGGGGAAAAATAACCTATTGAACACAAAACCCTAGTTTCACCTAGGTTTCCATGTAGAAACCCTAAAATCGAGATCTAAACAATTTGGTGGGCTCCTAATGGCCAAACACAAATAGAAAACAGAATTAAATGGGTTAAAAATTGGATTCTCACCTATTGGGAGATGGTTTCCCAATGTAGGTCCTCCTTCTTCAAGTCTTCTTGGTCCAAGCTCCTTGGTTTTCTTTTGATGGAGGAGAAAATGAATTTCTAGGGTTTTAATTCCTGAAATTTATGGGGAGGGATTAGTTTTTCTAATGGAGGCTAGGTTTAGGCTTTCTTCATAAAGGAAGAGGCTTGAGGGAGGCTTCCCTTCATTATATAGGGTTAGGTTTAGGGTTTCAATGCAAGGGTTTAATTTAACCCTTCAGGTTAAGTCATCTAGAACTAAGAATTAATTTGGGTTTAGTCATTCTAGGGTTTTAAACCTAAGACTAAGTGTCAACTAGGGTTTCACTAAAAGCTAGATTACAAGTTAGGGTTTACTTATTAGGGTTAGACCTAATGGGTTTCTAGGGTTTAAACTAAAACCAATATAAATAGCAACATATAATTAATTGTTAAAAACTCAGCAGATTACATAATTATTCAGAAATAGTAAAATTATTCAAATGCCCTTATCTGGAAAAGTGGTAGTGACAAGTCTACCCTCCTAAAAGAAATTTCATCCTCGAAATTTGGACTGAACAGAACAAGAATAAATCAGAAAGGATATACCTCAAGTCTAGAAGAGGTACGGGTATTGCTCGCGCATTTCGTCCTCTCTCTCCCAGGTCGACTCCCCTGGAGAGTGATGTCTCCATGCAACACGAACCAAAGGAATAGTTTGGTTCCGCAACACCTTCTCTCTGCGGTCCAAGATCTCTACGGGCTGCTCGGGGTAGCTGAGTGTCGGACCAACCTCAATCTCTGAGTGGTCAAGTACGTGACTAGGGTCTGCCACGTACCATCTCAGCTGCGACACGTGGAACACATCATGCACCCCCTCTAATGCAGGCGGCAAGTCTAGTCCATATGCCACTGCACCTACCCTCGCAAGAATGCCAAAGGGTCCGATGTAGCGTGGGCTAAGCTTCCCGCTTCTACCAAAACGAATCGTGCAATGCGTCGGAGAAATTCGTAGGAATACTAGATCGCCAACCTAAAACAAAACAGTCTCAACACGCAGTCTAAACAAACAAACACAAGCCAGAAAAACAATAATCTATACCTGAAACTCAAGGGGTCTACGGTGGCTGTCGGCCCAATGCCGCTGTCTGTCCTGCGCCACTCGCAGTCTGTCTCTGATGAGTTTTACCTTTTCTGCTGCATCCATGACCATTTCTGGTCCTAGCAAAGCTCTCTCTCCAACGTCGTCCCAAGATAACGGTGTACGACACCTCCGTCCATAAAGAGCCTCAAATGGTGATATCTCGATGCTGGCCTGGTAGCTGTTGTTGTAAGCAAACTCTACCAGGTGCAGATGATTCTCCCAAGAACCTCCAAAATCTAGAACACAAGTGCGTAGCATATCCTCGAGAGTCTGAATAGTCCGTTCAGACTGCCCGTCTGTCTGGGGGTGATATGCGGTACTGAACTTGAGCTGAGTGCCCAAGCTAGCCTGCAGACTCCTCCAGAAGTGGGAAGTGAAACGACTATCCCGATCCAAGATGATGCTCACAGGAACTCCATGAAGTCTAACGATCTGACGCACGTACATCTCTGCTAGCCTCTCTGTCGACGTGCCCACCTTGAAAGGTAAGAAATGGGCTGATTTGGTCAACCTGTCCACGATGACCCAAATCGCATCCTTCCCTCCTGGAGAACGTGGAAGTCCTGAAACGAAATCCATGGTCACGTGCTCCTATTTCTATTCTGGAATCGATAAAGGTTGAAGCAAACCACCTGGCCTCTGCCGGTCTGCCTTTACCTGCTGGCACACTAGACACCGAGATACGAAGCGTGCTACCTTGCGCTTCATTCCATACCACCATACGTGCTCCCTCAAGTCTCGATACATCTTGTTGGCACCGGGATGCATCGAGTACTGAGAGCGGTGTGCCTCTTGCAAAACCTCCTCGTGCAGCTCCCCGCTCGGCACACACATCCTCGTGCCGTGCCGTAAGGAACCATCGTCTGCGATAGTAAAGTCGTCCGACAATCCTATCTGAACCTGTGCTCTGATACTCCTCAGAGCCTCATCATCATACTGCGCCGCTCTGATCCTGTCCATCAGCTCGGACTATATCTGCAATCCCCATATCTGAATCTCAGTACCGGGAACTAACACCTCAATCTCCAAGCTCTCCAAATCCGCCAGCAAATGTCTATCTGTCGTCAAGTACATAGCCATCGGATACCTGCTCAAGGCATCGGCGACTACGTTGGCCTTCCCTGGATGGTACTGCAATAAAATGTCAAAGTCCTTCATCAACTCTAACCACCTCCTCTGCCTCATATTTAGTTCCTTCTGTGTGAACACGTACTTCAAGCTCTTGTGGTCTGTGAAGATCTCCACATGCTCTCCGTACAGGTAATATTTCTACAGCTTTAGAGCGAAGATAACTGCTGCCAACTCCAAATCGTGGGTGGGGTAGTTCTTTTCATGAGGGCGTAACTGCCTGGAAGCATAGGCAATTACCTTCCCGTGCTGCTGAAGAACACATCCCAGACCCTTCCCTGAAGCATCACTGTAGATGGTGAAACCACCTGTCCCTGCTGGCAACGTCAAAATGGGAGCTGTTGTCAACCTCTTCTTCAGCTCATCAAATGCAGCCTGGCACTCCTCCGTCCAGACAAAATCTATATCCTTCCTAGTCAGTCTGGTCATTGGCGCTGCAATCTTGGAGAAGTCTTGTACAAACCTCCTGTAGTATCCTGCTAGCCCGAGAAAACTCCTGATCTCAGCTACCGAACTGGGGGTAGCCCACGACTCCACTGCCTCGATCTTCTGTGGGTTAACCGAGATTCCGTCACCCGATACCATATGCCCAAGAAATTCAACCTTGTTAAGGAAGAATTCACACTTAGAGAGTTTCCCGTACAGCTTCTCCCTCCTGAGAGTCTCTAAGACCAACCTCAGGTGCTCTTCGTGCTCCTCCGGAGTCTTGGAATACACAAGAATATCGTCGATGAACACCACTACGAACTTGTCAAGGTACTGGTGGAACACCTTGTTCATCAAGTTCATGAATACTGCCGGTGCATTGGTTAAACCAAATAGCATCACCATGAATTCAAACTGGCCGTATCTGGTCCGAAAAGCTGTCTTCGGCGTGTCCTCTCTCTTCACCTTCACCTGGTGATAGCCTGACCTCAAATCTATCTTTGAAAACACCCTCGCTCCGCTCAACTGATCGAAAAGATCATCTATCCTTGGCAGCAGGTACTTATTCTTGATAGTGATATTGTTCAAAGCTCTATAATCAATGCACATGCGCACCGTACCGTCCTTCTTCGGTACGAACAATACCGGAGCTCCCCATGGTGATGAACTGGATTTAATGAAGCCTTTGTCCTTCAGTTCTGCCAACTCGCTGTTGTTAACTCTATAGACATGTTGTGAAATGGGCTCCGCTCCTGGAACCAAGTCTATAGAGAATTTAACATCTCTGTCTGACGGCAAGCCTGGCAACTCCTCTGGAAATACATCCAGGAACTCCGCTATCAGAGGATGTGGCAACTCCTCTTCTTTCGCCCTGGCTCCGCAAAATGTGCTCCTCCTCTGTTCCGTTGCTCCTCTGACGACCTCAAACTCCGGCTCTCCTGGTGGTCTAAACAAAACTCTGCCTCTATAACAATCTATAGTAGCATGATGCCTACTCAACCAGTCCATTCCGAGTACAATATCGTACCCCGGAAGTGGCATGACAAGTAAGCTCACGCTCAACTCTCGGCCTCCTACTGACACCCCCCAGTCCTTGCAGTGATCACGGACTAGGATAATACCTCCACCAGTCATGATCTTGCAAGTCCTAGCTAATGGTTCTGTGTCTAAATAATGTCGAAGAGCATAAGATACAGACACAAAACTATAGGAAATGCCAGAGTCGAATAAGGTAAATACGAGAATACAATCGAGAAGAGCCGAACCTGTGATCAAGTCTCCTGCCGGCTCGATCTCCTCGACTGCCATGGCATACGCTCGCCCCTGGGCTACACCTCTCTGCTGCTGGTGCTGGGCAAACTTCTGATGTTGTGGTGGAAGTGGTGCCCTCTGTTGTTGGCCTCCTGGTATGGTAGGTACCCTGTCTGGTCCTTTCTGGGCGGCAGCTCCACCCTGACCTGGACGATTGGTAGGGCAATCCCTCAGCTGGTGTGTCGTCGATCCACAGGACAGACATAAGCCCAATCTCTTCCTGCAGATATCTCTAGTATGTCCCATCTTCCCGCAGTACGCACACTGGATGGCGGGTTGAGTCTGTCTCTGTTGCTGCTGCTGGACCTGCCCTCGGGCTGGTGCCTGATGCTGCTGCTGAAAGGGTCTCTGCTGTTGCTGCTGAAAGTGTGGACGCTTGTCCGGTCCTGCACTACTGTTTGCTCCTCCGGAACCATCGCGTCCCCTCTTGCGCCTGAGGCCCAAGTCGTCCTCGGCTATATGGGCATCCATCAATATTCCCTCGTAGGTAGCTGTGCGACGTCCCGACGTGCGAGACTTGATCTCCCTTGCCAGCCCCTTTCTGAACTTCCGGGCCCTGTCCCCCGGATCTATAATCATCGACGGTGCGAAGCAGCTCAGGCGGGAAAACTTCGCGGCATACTCATCGACGGACGAGCTCCCCTGGGCTAAGTCATGGAACTGACTCTCCAAAGCTCCCAGGGCAACATCAGGAAAGAACTTCTCCTTGAAGAGCTCCTTGAAATCCTCCCAAGTGAGTCCCCTGCGCAAGAGTCTCGGCTCCGTGCGAAACCATATCAAGGCAATGTCGAACATCTGGCTGCCAGCGGCCTCGATCTGGAGGGCCTCTGGAAGCTGTGCCAAGCGCAAGTTCCTCTCGATGTCCTCTAGCCAATCATCGGCGTAGAGTATCCCTTCTGTCCCCTTGAATTCCCGAGGCATCATCCTCTTGAAATCCACAATGGTGCCCGGCCTCTGGTGGTGCTGATCAGGACGCTGCTGCTGCTGAGTAACTCTCTCCACAGCCTGGAGAGCCACTTGATGAGCATTCTCCATGTTCACCCTCATCATCTCTGTCTGGGCCTGATGTGCCTCAGCCTGCACTCTCTGGGCCTCTGTCGACGTCCTCTGGGCATCGACCATGCCCTGAATCAAGGCGAACATCTGTGCTCCGTCGACGGGCACTCCTCCTGGATGCTGAACTGGTGGTGGTGGTGGTGGTAGAGGCCCCGTCGTAGCTGAGGGAACCCTCTGAACAGGTGGTGGAGGACCCCCGAATGCTGCAGACACTCCCACATATACTGGAGATGTAGGAGGTGCTGCGGATGTCTGTCTGGCAGGGCGAGAGGTGGCAGACCTCTCTGAATCTGCTGCTCCGAGTCTCTGGGACCTCCTCGGCGGCATCCTGAAGACAGATCGAAAGATTTAATTAAGGCAATAGATATGATATCATCAAGGAAGGACAGTAAATTTCTAAAGGAAAAAATCAGTAAGAGTAGTATTATAAGAATCAGAAATTCCTAATTGTGATTGAGCATATCCTTGGCCTAATTCCTATTTCCTAAAACAGGCTCGTAGTAATACTCTAAGCGAGCACCACTACGATATTGCTCTAATGCGAATCTAGGACTTGGACCTGCATGGGCTACCACTAAAACGTGTCACGACCCGCACCCGAAATTTGGGCATGAGTCGTGGGTACGTCCAGCCTATGCCGCAGCATCGGCGGTAGAACGCTGTCTAGGTCTCAACATATAATATATCCTGTCAATAGTCTCAACT